>KQ481962.1:905469-925770 GCA_001430745.1 Auxenochlorella pyrenoidosa
GTGCATGCTTTCATTCTTGATTGCCTGCACACCCCCGCCACGTGTAGTGGCGCAGCCTGTGTAACCCGCCTAAGAAGATGAAGTGTGCATGCTGGTTGAAGGCGTGTCCTGATGCATCAATCCAACGTGACCCAGCCGCCTTACCACTTTGCACTGCCTGCCCAGCTCCCTGACCCTTCTGCAGCTGTGGTGTGTGCATGCTTTCATTCTTGATTGCCTGCACACCCCCGCCACGTGTAGTGGCGCAGCCTGTGTAACCCGCCTAAGAAGAATAAGTGTGTGCATGCTGGCGTCGAGTGTGGTCCCCATTCTTTTCCGTTGCAATTCTGTTCACTCTGTGCATTCATTCTTCAATGCTCCTGTGTTGATGCTCACATCAGCCCATTGGCATATCGAAAAACTGCTATTTTGACAGGACACTGCCAAAGCTGGTGGACCTCAACTGCTGTCGGCATGCTGCCGCGATATCGGCAGGTGCGGCCATGGCCCCAGCACCCACATCACCACATGCCAGCCGCTTGCTAACTGGAGGGACCACCTACGAGGCATGTCAACAGGCAGCCGGGGGGTGCAGGGGGTCAATGCCCTACATGCCCGGCTAGGAAGGCTGCTCGGTGGGCTGGGCCAGACAGCAAGGGAGGTTGCCACCCAGTCAGGTGAAGCGACCCGAGGCTGAACCTTCACAAGATCTAAGCGTAAGGAACTGTCCAACGCTCTGTGAGCAGCATCTGCAAAAAGCAACACAGTGTTGCAAACGCCTGCATCGTGCCGCGCGCAGCAGGGCTCACCGTGGCGCCCAGCCGTCGACAAACTGCCAGGTGCTGCTCCGTGAAGGGGCTCTCCCACATGAAGGTGTTCATGGCGGGTGCCAACAGCAGCGGCTTGCCCCAATCCCAGGCCCTGCAGCCAGGAGGCCGACACAGCTCATGAAACGCGGCGCAGGATGCTCAAGCGAGAGTGATGTCGTCATGCGCCAGCAATGGCTTGGTTTTTGGGCTAGAACAGCAAGCCAGGTAGCCGGGCAGCCTCGCACCTGACTACGCAGGACAGCAGGTTGTCGCAAAGCCCGTTTGCTATCTTGGCCAGTGTGTTGGCTGCAGGGGCCAGCAGGGTGGAGGCAGCACAACTCAGGGATGGCACTGCCAGAGGGCTGCGCGGACAGCAGAAGCGCAAGCCCTCAAAACAGCCGTCCGATCCCCGCAAGCTGCGGGTAAGCACCTGGGCGTTTGCAGCTACAGGCCCTCAAACAGCTAGGCGGCAGGTGGCAGTCAGCAAGCAGGCAACCAAGCGCTGCCTGCGGTCGGCCTCAAATAGAAAGGCTTTGCTGCCAAGCATGCACCTGCACGCGGTGCCACTGCCCTACTGACACATCCGTGACATGCAGCCATCGCCCGAGACTGGTACAGTGGGGTGGCTGCCTACAAGGCATCATCGCCCAGGGGGAGGTTTCCACCCCCAAAGCATGCACCAACTCCTGATGAAAGGAAACTCTTCAGCGCCCACCTGACAGCGGCGCCACGACAAGAGCATCCGCCCAGCGCCGCAGCTCAATGTGCACGACTGGGTCACCCACCGCACGCCACTGTCGCCACTCGTCCTCGTCGCCTGCGGGCACATAAAAAGGCAGGGCAGGAGGGCAGGCTGCGGGTGGCGCAGGGAGGCGGGCCAGTTCCCATGGAGGGACTGCCAGCTGTTGACGACACGGCAACGTGCGCCGGCGCCCCGCCCCTCTCAGCAACCCCACCCTCGCACCCAGCACAGGCCGGCACGCGGCGGGCAGCTCCTCATCCCGGAAGAAGTAGTGCGCCGACTTGGTGGCTACCACCCGCACGTCGGCAAACTGCGGGGCGGGCGAGGGAGGCAGCGCAGCAGCAGTGGGGTCAGCGGGGCACTCACAGTGCCTCGGCCACGGGGGCAACCACTCGTGGCGGCACTCTGCACCCAGCCCACGACTTTATGCGAAATGCAGGCTGGATGCAGCACGGCATGGCCCATGGGCCAAGGTGTGGAGATCTAGGGGTCTGGAGATGCATGCAGCGGAAATGAGCATGTGGACGCACAGTGAACACAGAGATTGTTAGGTGGCAGCCAACAACGGCACGTTGGCAAGGGGAGGGAGGGAGGAGAGGGAAGCGGGCATGCAACATAGCATGCGGGAACATCAAGAGGCGAGGCAAGAGGCTGTCACCCCTGCAGCACGCCGCCGTCAAGGCACAAGAGGCACCGCATGGCACGCTGACACACACCTGCACCAACAGCTCCGCCAGTTGTGCCAGCTTGATCGTCGCCACGCTTCCAGAGGCAGCCAGCAGCACCCGCGGGCGCCGCTGCGGGCTGCTGCCAGCTTCCAGCGCTGCCGGCGGCGCGCCCTGCTGCTGCTGCTGCCCCTGCTCGGCTGGTGGCTCCTCGCACCGCTGCTGCTCGCAATTCTCGCTGTCCTGCTCCCGCTGGACATGATTGGCTGGGCAGACGTGTTGCATGATACACCTGCCTGTTGTGCTGCCAATGCCTTTAGCGGCCCTCGAGGGGCGCTACTGTGCCGGTGCCGGCTGCTCGCTGGGAATGCCCCGCTGCTCAGGCTGCCAGAAGCCCGGCAGCCGCTCGTCTGCTGCCGCCGGCACCGGCTGCTCGCCGCGGGCCTCTGCCTGTTCCCGACGCCGCGCCTCCCAGCGGGCACGCAGCCGCTCCTGCTCCCGCGCTATGCGCTCCTTGTTCTTCGCGCTGCAGCGAAGAGCAGAGGTCAGGGGCAGGGAGGTGTGGGTGGGGTGGGGTGGGGTGGGGTGGGGTGGGGTATGGGTGCAAGCGACCAGGCCCATGGGAGCAGAATCCTGAAGCGCAGGAACTTGATCTGCTCAAGCCAGCTTCCTTGCATGCCCCGCCCAGGGCGCACGGGGCCCCTTGGCGTGTGCTCCAGCCCCTGCTGGGGCCGCCGCAGGGTCTGCCCCTCGCACCGCTTGACAACTTTCTCCTCCTTCAAGCACACGTTCAGGTCGATCGCCGCCTGGTTGCACACGCCCCAGAACTTGGCGATGGGGTTGTCCTTGTGGCAGCCCTTCAGGGCAAGGATGTACTGCAGGCGGCAAGCAGAGGGAGGACACCCGCGTTGGCCCAGCAGCGACAGCGCGGCGCCGACAACCAGACAGGATGCGGCGGCTGACAGAGCGCAGCATCTAGCTGCATTTTACAGACGCGCTGATGGCTTTAATATGCCAGACGAGGCGTCTGTGCAGCTGGTAGCCACCGCACCCCTTGTCCCACCTCTTTACAGCTGGGGTGTTGGTGGATTTCCAGCGGTGGGTGCATCTGCGTCTCGTGAGCGCCAAGGAGGACCGCGCTTGGGGCCAAGGCGGTCGGGTTTACCACAACCACTCGTTGGAAGACAGGCAGCGTGCAGGGCTTGCAGGATGACCGGTGATGAAGGAAGGGTTGGAAATAGAAACACGTTGAGGTTGTGTGCTGACCGATCTCGTGAGTACAGCTGGCCCCGCCGCGCTGCGCGCTGCCCAACCCCACCTTGCTCCGAAAATTCTGGCCCTTCCTGCATTACTGTCACTTGCACAGATTCGAAATTCCAGTGCACACATGCTAAGTCTCTCGTGTTGCAGGGGAATAAGGAAACACACGGGTCACAGGCAGGCGATTTCAGGCAGGCGGGAGCAAGCAGAAGGGGACGAGGCAGAGGCGGAACCTCAGAGTTGCATGTCAGCAAGAAGAACCTTTCTGCAGCATTTCATCTTCGCGCAGGTCAGTGGAAGTTGCAGTCATACCCTCAGGCGGCCAGCCTCCGGCCGCCGCCGCCAAGCGGGCCAGCCGCTGCCGACACGGTGGGCGCTGGCGCCTCGGCGGCGGCGTCAGCTGCAGCGGGCCCGCCCTCTGCGGTGCAGCGCCCGCACGACAGGTTGCAGTAGTTGCCCATCACCACGTAGGTCTGGTTGCAGCCGCCGTCATAGAGCTGTTCCTGTGGGAAGGAAAGAATGAAAGCGAGGGCAGCAAGGCTGGGTAGAGTAAGGGACCCACCCGGCTACCTTGCTCACTAGCCTGCCCACTCACACGCTGAAAACCGAACCAAGGAGAGGACTTGTTCGGAGAAGCGCTTGACTTCGCGGCAGGCAAGGCTGAACCCCTGGAAGCAGAGGCAGGAAAGAGAACAGGGGAGCCTTGCATGCCCACCTTGCATGTCACACCGTCGGGCGTGGGCACATCGGAGCAGGCCACCGTCTGCACGGCAGCACCACCCTCCGGCTGGCACGCGCCGCAGGAGGCGCGGCAGTAGCCGCCCTGCTGCACGTATGGCGAGGTGCACTTGGCGGCGGCCACAGTCTGCATTTTTGCATTGGGCGGGGTCAAGGGATGGGCGGCCGCAGTGGTTACCCGGAACAGCGGCAGGTGCATGAGCAGGGCGCAGGGGCACGGCATGATCCCGGCCCAGCAATGTCCTGGCGCTTATTAACACGACTCCTGGTTTGCGCCCCGCTGGCCCCCCGCCTCCCCATTTGTTCGCTCCCTGTTCCATTCCCTTAAACCACCCCACCCCAGCCACCTCACCTCTGCGCAGGGCGTGCCGTCCGGGGTGGGCACGTCGTCGCAGGGGGTGTTGGTGGCGTTGGGGGTGCACGCTCCGCAGGACACGGCGCAGAAGCCGGTGCCCTGCAGCGCCAGGCAGGCGCCCCACGCCTTCTGCTCCTTGCACGAGAAGAGGCCCGGCGGCGCCACATCGACTGCAGAGCAGGGCAGCACACAGGTAAGCCAAGGCGCGGGGCTGGGCCAGCTTTATGGGCGAGGAAGGTGGGGGCCAGGCACCCAGAGAGGGCAGGCTAGGCATGGGCGGGCCGGTGCTTGTGCGCATCACCAGGCTCTTCCTCACCGCAGGCAGGGGCAGCGGTGGTGGTATTGGGGGCAGCAGCCACGTCCACGCCAGCAACTGCAACCAGGCAGACAAGCTCAGGTTGCAGTTGCAGCAAGCGGCCAAAATCAGCCCCGGATTCACAACTGTGCCCTGCCGGCCACCCTTCATCACAGCTATATGTGTCTGGCAGGCAGCATGCAGTCGACTTGCCTGCATCCGTAGAGGCGCCAGCCTGGCAGCGCCCGCAGGTCGCTGCACAGTAGCTGCCGGCAGACATCCATGCCTCGGTGCACTGGAGGGGAGGTGACAAGGCAGGCAACAAGGTCGGCATGCATTCTGGGGTGTGTGCTGACGATGCGCAGAGGATCAGGGGGCCGCGAGCTCCGCACGTCGTCGAACCAACCACAGTGGCCGGAGGCACACCGCAGCCACTCTGCCCCGCACCTTGCCCCATGCCGCCTGCTGCGCGCACGTGTAGCCGCCAGCTGGCTGGCTGTCGGTGCAGGTGCCAGAGGCGGCGCAGCGCCCGCAGGTGGCCTGGCAGAAGCCGCCGGTCTGAATCCAAGCATCGGAACACTGCAGGTGGGGAGAGCGGGGGTACTTGAAGGCCTGGTCAGGACCCCCTTGGGG
The DNA here is from genome assembly GCA_001430745.1 of Auxenochlorella pyrenoidosa. Taxonomy (NCBI): domain Eukaryota; kingdom Viridiplantae; phylum Chlorophyta; class Trebouxiophyceae; order Chlorellales; family Chlorellaceae; genus Auxenochlorella; species Auxenochlorella pyrenoidosa. The sequence goes on from KQ481962.1 coordinate 910,946, forward strand.
TGCCACGCCAGATGAGAGCGCTGCGGCAGTCCGCGCAGACGGCTGCCTCGGCCCTGCGCGAACGCGTCCCGCCCGGCCTCGGCCCCCGCCCACCTTGCCCCACGCCTTCTGCTGCGCGCAGGTGAAGGCCCCAGGCGGCGCCACATCGGAGCAGGCGGCTGAGGAGGGGCCCTGCTGCGCCGGGGGCCGGCTGCAGCGGCCGCACGTGGCGGCGCACCAGCCCTGCGCCGCCATCCAGGCTGCGCTGCACTGCCCCCACAGCTTCTTCTGGGAGCAGGTGGAGCCGTCTGCAGGGAGGGCAGGTTGCATCCTCATGTTGAGGCACAAAACATGATGCTCTAGGGCGGCCAGACCGCATGCACACTGGCAGGCACTGCAGTGTGCTGCACAGATTGTGGCCAGGCTGCAGGCTGGCCTCACCTGTGGGCTGCAAGTCGATGCAGGTGCCCGTTGGAGTGGTCTGGCCGGTTGCGGCTGCTGCCGCGCCTGCTGTGCTGGGTGCAGCACTGCAGAGCCCGCACGTCTGGGCGCACCAGCCGGCGCGGGCCATCCAGTCGGCGCTGCACTGGCCCCAGCTCTTCTTCTGGGCGCAGGTGGTGCCGTCTGGGGGTGGGAAAGGGGGGAACAAAGGGGGCAAGGAGTGTGTGTAGCTGAGGGTTGTGCACATGAACACAGATCGGCAGCCAATCCACCAACCAACGGCTCACTGTCTGGAGGCAGGACCTCACCAGTGGGCTGCTTGTTGGTGCAGGGCCCAGAGGCGGCAGTAGAGGGAGGGGCAGCGGCGGCGGAGGAGGCGGCCGGGTAGGGCGCAGCACGCAGTGCCGTGCTTCCTGGCAGGGCGGCAGGGATGTCGTCCGGCTGCAGTGAAGCAGCAAGAAATTGTTCGCGGTAATGAGAGACCAGCCGCAAACGGAAGAAGAGCCCTGGTTTTTTGCTTCCCAGGTGCAGGGAGGGCCCCAGGAGCACCCAGCCCTGTGTCTCCCAGCCCCCGGCTGGGCTCCTCGCCCACAGCTCGGTCGCCAGCCCCGCCGCCTTGCCTGCTCCGCCATGGGGCAGAAGTAGCCGGGGCAGGAGAGGGAGGTGGCGGCGATGGAGTAGTAGAGCGACCAGTAGCGGTAGCCGCGCACGCACACGCCGTCCCGGCAGAAGTCAATGTTCTGTGTGGGCAGGGCGGGGGCTCGGGGAGGAGGGGCCAGCGCGTGAGCGGGCACGGGCGCTCGAGTGCAGGGCGTGCCGGGCGGAACCCTAAACGTTGAACCCTTTGAGTGCAAGGTGTGCCGGGTGGCCATGCTTAGGCGGGCAGCGCGCCTGTATGGCGGGGCTGGCGGGGTCTTTTGCCGGGGCAGGCGCGGCCCCGGGGCCCACCTGCGTCTCGCTGTTCCCCGGGTCCACCATCTTGATGAACAGGTGGTGGCCGTCGAAAAAGTACGACGTGCCGTCGCCATTCAGCACCTGCGCTTGGCAGGCACAACGCATGTGTCGCAGAGGGAGTAACAGCACAAGGCACGAACTGTGAGACGCAGTGGCAGGGAGGCTGGCGCAAGGGCACGGGGGGCTGTGATGCCAGCACAACCTGATGCTGACCCGGGCCTCCGCCCTTGCCTGGTCCAGCGAGGCAGCTGGGTTCACCGTCCTGCTGAGCGCCTTGTACCACTTGAAGGTGCGGGAGATGGAGAACTGCGGGGGCAGGGAAGGGGCGGGGAGATTGTGTGGAGCGGGGGCTATTGGCTGAGGGGTCGCCCAACGTGGGACGGTGAGGGCGTCGTGCATGGGCAGCGAGGAGTGCTCACGTGCCACCAAACACGGCCTCGCCCACATGCGCAGGTCGCCCCCCCCCCCCCACCCCCACCCCACCCCACCCCCATCCCCAGCCCCTCTCCTGGCCCATCAAACAGCCCTGCCGAGCACCGCGTCCCGCTATTTCTTGCCCACAAGGCACCGCCCGTGCCCCAAACCAAGCCCCTGCCCCACCTTGGTGCCGGCGGGGAAGCGGGTGGCATAGACGAGCTGGGTGCCCACTGGCAGCTGAGACAGCCAGACCTCCTGGTACTTGGGGGCGCCCGCAGGGAAGTGGAAGTACCAGCCAGTGAAGCCTGCGGTGTGTTTGCGCGCCTGTGTGTTAGGGCCGGCAAAGAGGACCACCAAAGGGCAAGGCAGGCCGGAGGAGGTGGAGACTGCTGAGGTTTGAGGGGGGCCCGGGTGCACGGCAGACAGCGGGGTAGAGGCAACCGCTAGGTAGAGGCAACCCCACAGCAGCGGGGCACTCCATGCAAGCGCCCCTGCCCCGCCCTGACTGGATGCACCAAAACAGCCGAGCAGCTGGCAGCGGGGGCAGGCCACCTGTGACGCCGGTGATGCCCTCATTCTTGGTGATGGCCATGGTGCGGGCCTGGGAGCCGCGGTAGCCAAACAGGGCGACGTAGCCAATCTGGTTGTCAGGGGTCGGTGGCACAGCAGAGCCTGGCAAGGGGGGCGTGACCGGGGAAGGGACAGACCAGGAGCAGCTCAAGAGATGCTGGCTGCGCGCAGGCAGCGCAGGCCAGATTGCCGGCGGACGAGGCTGTGTGCAAGCGCACAAAGGCTGGTCAGTGTCATGCAGCCGCCCTTCCTCCACCCCCTGGCCGACCCCCTTCGCACACAACAGGGACGAGCCGGTGTGGTGTGGTGGACACACGCGCGCGCGCCCCCCCCCGCGAGAGCCCCTGTGCCCCACCCGTGTCCCAGGCCTTTGTGACGCCCGGGATGCGCAGCTCCACTCGCCCCACCTCCTGGCCCTGCCGCCAGGGGCACACCCACGCGTTCCACTCGTTCTGCGAGGGGTGCAGTGCGGGAATAGGGGAGTGGAGCGAGGCAGGGCACCTGATTGCAGATTTCGCAGGCGAAGGGAGTGCGGTTTGCTGACAGGCTGCACCTTAAAGCGCCTGCTTTCAGCCCCGCTTGCAAGTGGTACCAGACCGGGCCGTGCAGCGCGCTCCCGGTGCATACACGTTGTCCACGTGTTGCACGGCGCCAGCAGTGCCGCCCCCCGGGCTGCTCAATTCTGCACCGCAGCCCACCTCATAGGAGCAGTCTGGCGCCAGCTGCCACCAGGCGGGCCAGGAGCCCACGATGGTGGGGCCGGTGCGCTGGGTGGCGGAGCCGTCATAGTCCAGCCAGTTGAACATGCGAGAGGAGCCTGCAGGTAGGTGGGCAGGAGGGGGGTACACTTGCGGGCCACATGCGGCAGCTGCCCGTGCGGTGGCTGGCCCCCCAGGAGAACCTTCCCGACGCATCTTGGCCCGCAGGAGAGGGGAGGCCTCGAAGCCGAAGCGGCCCACAACCTCCTTCTGGGCTCCTCTCCCGCTCCTGCATAAACCCACTGCATGCGGTGCCGCTTGGCAGCTGCCCCAACCCTGGCTGCCTGCAAACGCTGCCCCAACACCCCAGCCAACCCGTCTGCTTGACGTCCGCGCGGGCGATGGCCTTGTGGTCGCAGTTGAGCAGCGTGATGTTCTGGGTGCTGCGTGAGGCCAGGGGCGGGCAGGGTGGGGGGCACTGAGGGAGGGGTGTGGCCGGCAGGTGCAGAGCGTGGGCCGGCGCTGGCTCTACACCAGCGCCGGTTGGAGTGCCAGAACGCGGCCGCAGCTGCCCCGAACCTGCACCTTCCCACCTGCTCATGCCCATGGGCTTGTACTCGTCGCTGTGGGTCATCGACTGCGGGGCAGGGCCATGAGGGAGATGCCGTGCAGTGCTGCCTCGGCAGACTGGGCAAGGACTGGACAAAAGCGGCAGCCACCCAGGCAGGGTGCTGTAACATGGCTGAAGCAGAGATCTTCAGACATCCCACTGCCCCGCGCCAGCACTCTCTGCACAGCGGCAATGCTCACAACCACCCCGTCCTGCCCCAGGGCCCCTCACGTAGAACACGGCCATGCGGTAGTACCCCAGCTGCGGCTGCCACTTGTAGTTGGCAAAGGTGGTGTCCTTGATGATGGTCATGGTGCGGGTGTCGTACCACTGCCCCGAGGGTAAGGGACAGGCAGGGGCGGCGGGGAGGGTGGAGGATGTGAGGTTGGGGGGACGGTTTGTGAAGTGGTAGGGACCACCAGAATAGGTAGTGTGCGAGCATGGCACGGCAGAGCCAACCGGCTGCAGCAGCAGGCCTTGGCGTCACAGTGCCGTGAGATGCCGGGTCCGGCGCCTGGGTTGCTGCCTAACTCGTGCAGTGGCAGACCGTTGGTGCTGTGTGCTGCAACCGTCGGCGCACCTGGAAGCCGGCGATGGGCGGCAGGTCGTCCAGACGGCCGGGGAAGTTGGAGCGCTGGTTGGCCGACTGCGCGTTGATGTAGGCGTTCTTGAGCAGGCCCTGGCCAAACAGGGTGGCGCCGCGCACTGCGTGGGGGACGAGGGGGAAGGGTCATCAGGGGTATGCGTGTGAGTAGGTCACTCCAGCTGGCCAGAGGAGCCCTCGTACCCAGCTCCCTCCTCACCATCACCCACCCTACACCCAGTGGAGGCCGCTTCACTCCCCACCCTGGCCGCTCACCAATGTCATACGCCTGGTAGTTTGTGACCTCGAAGCGCTGGCCCCAGCTCATGTGGCCAACCTGCACCGCAGCGGCGGCGCGCGGCAGGCGACACCGTCGGGCGCCCGCGGGCTGCCGTGGCTTGCACAGCAGCAGGCTGTGCGTAGGAGGCGTATGCCGCAGGCCGCAGCTGCACCTGGCATGGCAACAGCCAGCGTCCCTGCTCTGACCACAGATCCAGCTGCAGCTTCCAGGGCGGCAGACCCCGCGGTATCGCCCCCTCACCATGCACAGGAAGACCTTGGTGTTGGTGAGCTGGAAGAAGGCCGGGGACTTGCCTGCGGCGTCCCTGCAGAGAGCAGTTGTTGGGGAGAGGGGGGGTGGGGTGGGGGGTGGGTTGGAGATTGCAGCTCGCCTGCTTGGGAGGCCACCCCGCAACTTGCCCCAGCGCCGCCCCGGCGCGCGGCCCCAGCCAGCAGTTGCGGCCCTATGGCTGCCTCACGCACGCTGCCGAGCCGCAGCACAGCCGAGGCAGGGCCCGACCAGCAGCGTTAGCAGTCCACCACAGCAGCACTGCCACGGCAGGGGCCGACCCCTGCAGCAGCGCGGGCGGCGCCCCTCACATGGTGGTGAACTCGTGGCGGCCGCCGTTGTAGTACAGCCTGTTGCCCTGCTTGGGGTCTTCGTACAGCAGGCCCCCAAAGTACAGGCAGCCGGCCTGGAACCTGCAGCGGCAGGGTGTGCGGGGGGAGGGGGGCGAGGCATGAGAGGCGGGCGTTGGCGTCGGCAGGGGCCAGCAGGCACGGCATGGCAGCACTTGTATGGCGCGGGTGATGCGGCGCGCCGCAACGCGAGAGCTACCACCGGGCGCCCGCTGTGCCTGCCCCGGCCCCCCCACCACATGTAGCCGCTGCTGTGCGCGGTGTTGCCGTCAAAGCGGAGCATGGGCCGGGAGGCGGGCACGATGTTGACGCCCCGCGAGGGGCCGATGGGCTTGGGCAGCACCGGGTAGATGAAGCCTGCCGGGGAGGGCAGGGCGGAAGCATGGCAGACTTTAGGAAACACAGTCAGCAGCCCAAGCAGGCAAGGGTGAGGAGCAGTTCAGCGGGGCGGACGAGCGGGCAGGCAGGCGGGCAGGCAGCGCTCTGGTGGCCGACGGCAGACGCCCTAGCAGCGGACAACTGTAGGCAGGCTGCCCCACCAGAGTAGCCGCCAGAGGCGGCGTTGTTGGTGAGGCGGTTGTTGGGGTTGGTGAGGTAGAAGCCGGAGGCGGCGGCGTCAGAGGGCTGCGGCTGCGCGGCGCTCTCCACAAACGTCTGTCCGGTCTGGTCGTAACCGGCGGCAGGCTGCAACACAGGTGGGCAGGGCGGGGCATGTGCATGGCTCAACCGGGGCGCTGATTGCCACGGAGGCAGCGACGAGCGGTGGGATTCGCGCCCACATGCCAGCGCCCTGGGCTGCAGGACAGCCCCCCTGCCCCCCTCCAGGCCAGTACCTGCAGTCAAGCTGCTCCCAGGGCCGCAAAACGTCGAGGAACGGTGAGCACTGCATTGATGCGCATGCGCCCAAGCTGCTCAGGGCTGCAGGCTGCTGCACCCACCGGGCCGATGACGTGCACATAGGCGGCCAGGTTGTGGTCCAGGGTGTTGTACTCCTCCACGCCGTCCTGCATGCCGCCGGCAGGGGAACCAATTACTGGGTCTGGGGAAGGTCGACGGTGCCCTCCGCCCCAGCCCTGAGCATGCCAGCCGTTGCGCCAGGGGCAGGGCATCATGCTGGGTATCGCACCAGCTGCTGGGGCCAGGCTCGTGCTCTTTACCCCGTGTGCTGTTCCCCCTTGCACCCCACCTCGATGTAGAAGCAGTGCCCCGAGGCGTGGAAGCCCACGTTGTTCTGGAGCAGCAGGTTGTTGGTGGCGTGGATGGTGAAGCAGCGGTAGAAGGACCTGCCGGGGGGAGAGTGAGGGGGAGGAGGGGCCCTGTTGGGGTGCCCCGCTGGAGACGCCGCGGTGTGCAGGCGCAGGATTGAGACCGCAGCGCAGGATGGGTAGCAGCGGCAACAAGAGGTGCAGCCCTTGGGTGATGGACCGCCCGCAGGCCGGCTTGCGGGAGCAGCACAGGCACCCCGCCTTGACTGCTGCAGCAGCAGGGGTTGGGCCGCACCTGTACACGGAACAGTCGGTGGCCATCTGGCCGCTGGCGTCGCCCACCATGTGCCAGTGGAAGGGGTAGGCGCCCAGGATGTTGCTCTGCACAGGGCAGTCCAGGGCAGGGCAGGGCAGATGGAGGCGCACAGGTAGGCAGTGAAGTACGTTTTTAGAGCACACTTGTTCACACAGAAGCGGCCTGCGAGGTATGTTGTTGGAAAGCGTCTCAACTAGCCCCAGCGCCCCCTCACCCCTCCCCCCTCGCCTGCCCCGCCCGGTACGCCTGCACGCCGCGGACGCGCGCCGCCCCCTCCACCCGGATGTGCGGCCCCCGCCGGGTGCGCTCCGCCGAGGCGTCGCCCTGCACCAGGATGTAGCGCGACAGCAGGCCCACCTCGGCCTGGTACTCGGGGCCCCTGCATTGGGGTGGGGTGGGGTGGGGGTGGGGGGGTGGGGTGGGGCAACGGGCATTTGACTGGGTCCCTGTCCTACCCAGGCGCATGGGTTGTGTGCAGAAGGGTGCGCGCTGCATTGGGAGGGGAGCATCACGGCTGGTGCGCCGCGGACAGGGGTGTGTGCGGCCGCACGGCGCCCCGGATCGCCCAGCCAGCGCTGCCCCTGTGCCCTCCGGCCAGGGCGCCCGGCTTGCCCATAGTGCTGGTAGGCCAGGGGGGCGGTGAGGTAGAGGGTCAGGCCGTCTGGGGACACCGACTTGAGGATGGCCACCTCGTTCTGGTTCTCCTGCACTCGGCAGGGCGGGGGGGCTTGATCCTGCCTGAGGCACAGCACAGGATGCGGGGCATGAGATAATACAGGCCACAACAGCAGCGCATTCGCGGAGGTGGAGGGAGCTCGGCAGATGGAACAATTAGCGTGGCCTGTGCGCCCCCGCTGCCAGCACGCCCTGCCCAGCTGAGGGGCGCTGCGCCCTGCCACCCCACCTGCTCGTCCTTCCATATGGTCGTTGTGATGACTATCTGCTGTCCGGGCTCCCAGCCAGGGGCTGCGTCTTGCAGCTGGATGGCAGATGCGCCCGCGTTGGCGGTCTGCAAAGCGCAGTCGGGCATGCAGGGTCGGGCGCTGGGACTGCCCGGACAAACCGCATCAATCGCCCAGCCAGGCAGCGAGAAGGCTGATGCTGTGTGACACCGCGGTCGGGCGCAGCACAGCTGTGGGCTCACACCCTTCCATGTGCACGGCCCCCCATGCCAGGCCGTCTCGGGGTGGCGGCGGCCCCAGCAGGGCACCTGGGCAAGGCGCGACCAGGTGGGCCCAAACAGCTTGCCATGAAGGTCCAGCTGGCCGCCCTTGAGCACCCACAGGGCCTGCGCTCGGTCAGGAGGTGTGGACAGGAGTGGGGCGGCCGAGTGGGGCAGGAGGGCAGGCTGCCCGACTACGCCCCTGCCAGGTCAGCAGGGCAGGCAGGCACAGGGGCTGCTGGGGCCTGCGCACCAGGCCCTGCCTGCTCTGTCAAACCTGCATTTGTGTTTCCTGGGAAAAAATGTGCTTCACCCCTACCCCTCCCCACCATGTTCATTGGGTCGATGCCGGCCATGGGGTGGAAGGTGAGGGTGAGGCGCGAGGCCAGGCGGCAGCTGGGGACTCCGGCACGCAGCGCACCGCCCACCACAAGGGACCCTACGTCCAGCGCCATGTCTTCGTCGGCCAGGATCAGCTGCAGGGTTGGGAGGAGGAGGGGGCAGGAGCCCTGGCATGGGAAACCAGTCGGGGATTTGGCAGGGTAGGCAGGGCCAGGGCTGCTGCAGGCACCGGCACACCAGCCTGCGGCTGCGGCGCCACGCTGGCCATGGGTTGTGGCATGACATGCTGGATGAGCAGAGCCAGCAGCCTGCTGAGCTCCGCGTTCTCGGACAAAAAGGCCTGCGTATGTTTGCTTGCACCCCTCTGCCATCCCCTGCCATCCTCCTAGCAGCTGGCAGCTCACCTCGGAGCCGGGGGGGATGATGATCTGGCGGAACAGGGTACCAGCGGGCACAGAGCAGGCCGACAGCAGCACCTTGGCGTTGGCAGGCAGCGTGATGGTGGAAGAGGGCTGCGGGGGGTGGGGGTGGGGGGGTGGGGGGTGGGTGTGAGCGGCAGCACGGCGGGGCCGTGCGGTGATAATGATCCCTTGCCGGAGGGTGCTGCCTGGAGGCATTGCTGACGAAGCGGGGAGGCAGTGTAGTGGCTGAGCGGGGCTGGCGGGGGGGGGGGTCTCACCGAAGGGACGCTGCCGCCCCACGTGGCAGGGTCAGACCAGCTCTTCAAGCCGGGCTGCTGGAAAGGGCAGCCGCTGCGCTGCTCCTGCAAGGGGCAGAGCATTGAATAGCAGGCGTGTGCATGCTCATGCAGGAAGTCGATCAGCTAGGGAGCCTGGCAGTGCAGCAGAAGCATGCAGTGGGGCCGACTCACTGGGACTGTGCGTGCGAGCACCTCAGCTGAGCATCACAGCAGAGCGGTCCCCGAACAGCCACTCACAGCGCCGGTCGCACGCGAGCGCGCGGGGCAGGCGGTCGGTGGGAAGCTTGGGGCGGGGTAGGTGGAGGGGTCGATGCCCACCGCCTGCACCTCTGCTTCGGCGGCCATGCACTCGTCCTCGCTGGCGTAGATGCCATACCCTGTCAGAGGGTCGGAGGGCGGGCAGGGAGATGGGGCTGGAGGAGGGGCTGGGTGCGGCGGGAAACCGGCCTTGCATGGCGGCTGCAGCGGCGGCAGCGCTGGTGGGTTGGAGGTGCACGAGCCCTCCCGCTGCACTCCGGCGCCCTAGGATCGCACCTCTGTCGCACATGAAGCAGGTGGTGGTCTCGCTGATGCTGGCGGAGGGGCAGGCGTTGCGAACGCAATTGCACTGGCGGGGAAACGTGGAAGCGGCCACCCAGCAACTGTCACCAGGGGCCTCGCTGCCATCGCACTGCAGCTCGGGAAGCGTGGAATTGGCGAGAAGGTCGGCCCGCGCCATCACCAGCCTGATGGCCAGCAACAGGGCGGCCAGGGCCCTGGAGCTCTCCATGGCAATCTACGGATGCTGAGGCGGCTCGTAGGGCGCGGGAGGGGGCGCGACAAGGGCGCGGAGGGTGTCAGGCAGAAGGCAGGTGCTTTTGCTGGGCCAGCCTGCTGAATACAGGCAGTTCCTTGAGCCCTGTGCGAAAGCCGAAATGATGGCGGCCTGATCTGGGCTTTGTAAATAAGAAATCACGCAATATTCCAGGCTGACAGAGGGGCACGGCAGGCACGGCAGGGGGGCACCGCAGCGGCTGCTCGTCTCCTGGTGCATGCCTGTGGGAGTGCTGATTACAGATGGCTCACAAAGTCCCACCATGCAGCTAGAATCACAAAGAAGATGCGGAATGCGTGAATGATACAAACATGGTACACAAGCGTCGCTCGCTCCTTGACGCTACCTGCGAGCGCGGGCGGCCGCCCGCAGCGCGCGGCAATCGGCCTCCAGCGCAGCCAGCGCCGCAAGCACAGCGTGACGCTGCTGGTGCACCGCGGCAGCAAACTGCACCTGCTGCAGCAGGACGGCGCCATCGAGGCGCGCCAGGCGGGCAGCCTCGTCGGCCACAAGGGGGCCGCCGCTGCCAGCGCCGGCCGGCGGCGCCTCAATTCCATACAGCCGTTCCAGCAGCCAGCACAGGAGGCCTCCCTTTCTACGGCCGCCCCCGCTGGCGCTGCAGCCGACGTTGCCCTGAGAGCATGCATGGTGCGGCTGCTGCGCTGCAGACTGCTGCGCCTGCTGCCCAGGCTCTGCGCAAGCCCGCCGCAGCGCCTCGGCGGGTGATGCCTCAGGCAGGCCCTCACGCTCAGGCAGCGCCAGCAGCAGCGGCTCGAGGTGCTCGACCCGCTGCCGTATCGGCGCAGCCAGCGCGGACAGCTGGCGGCGGGCGGGGCCGGAGGGCAGCAGGTGCAGCGTCACAGCCGAATGCTGCAGCAGGTGGTGCGCGTCTGCCAGCGCACGCGCCAGGCGCGGCAGGTACGTCGCCGCGCCTGCGCCAGCTGCGCAGGCGCTGTCGCTGGCTGCACTGCTGCTGGCAGGACCGCCGCTGCTGCTGGGGTGACCTGCGCCGCATGCCAACTGCAACGCCGCATCAGCGGCTGCGCGGGCGGCAGGCAGCCCTAGGCTGACCGGAAGTTCGGTGGACAGGGCCGCTGAGGCAGCCGCTGCTGCCACAAGCTCCGACCACTCGTGCTGCGCCATGCGCCGAGCCTCTTGCGGGCGCACCCCCAGCAGCTCGGGGCCGACCTTGGCCAGCCCACCGCTGCCGCCGCTGCCGCTGCCATCGCTGCCATCTGGGCCGGCGGTGCTCGCGCCCAGCACGCCCGCGGCGCCCAGTAGGAGGCGCATGTGCGCTGCTGCTGCAAACAGCCCGGCGTGGCCGCCGCTGTGCCGCAGGTACTCGCGCAGGTGGCCCTGCAGCTGCTGCTGCTGGGCGGCCGCCTTGATGGAGCCCCACACGCCCGCCACCCAGGCCAGCGGGCCGCCCAGCAGGCCGCCGCCGCCGCCGGCGCCGGCTGCCGCGCCGTACTCTGGCAGGTCGTCCCGCTGCTCCAGGCTGCAGTGGTAGTAGCTGCACAGGAGGGGGGGGGGGGGGCAGAGTCTGGCGAGGGGTGTTGATGGTGGAAGGTGAGCTGCAGGGTGCACCCACCACATGTGGCAGAGCAGCCTGCCCCTTAAGCTGGCACAGCCACCACCAGGCCGCTTCGTGTGCAGGGCGGCAGGGCGGCTCACCCCCCAGTCTCCACGCTGTGCTCGCCCCAGGGCCGGCCGCACACCCAGCAGAAGTGCGCGCCGCAGCCGGAGCAGCGCATGTGGTTGCAGCCGCCGAGCTTCTGCGGGGGCCCGTGGAGCAGGGCATGCAGGCCTCGGCGCTAAGTGCAGGGCAGGCTGCTGGGCGGCTCTCCCTCCAGCCCCCCTTAATTCCCCTCCCTGCGCCTGTGCGCGATCACAGCAGTACCGTTTCACAGCAAGCCTGCGGTGCTGCAAGTCGCGACCTTTCCCGGGCCCTACCTCCTTAAAAGCCTGCACCACTGCCCCCTCTCTTCCCTCCCTTCAGCCTTGCCTGGATGTGAGCCTTGCACTGCGGGCAGCGCTTGCTGTTGCGCGCCAGCCACTGCCTGTCGGCGTCAGGGGCCGCCCGCCGCAGGGTGGACAGCTCCTCGCCCCACCGCCGCACCTACAAGGGGAAGACGGGAGGCAGGTGGTGGGCGTGTGGGCCAATGCGCGCACGCGCTGCGCGCTCGGCTGTGCGGCTGCCTGCTGGTGGGAAGGCAGAGCGCGCGCAGCACGCGCAGCACGAGCTGAGCAGGCGGCTGCCTGCCGGCGGAATCGGAAGGACCAGCGCAGCATGCACAGCATGGGGGGGGGCAAAGGAGGCGGCAGGCACCTGCGAGCAGGAGGCAGGCTCGTGCGCGTCCTCGCCGCACCGCCAGCAAAACGCGCCGCCACAGGCGGCGCACTCAGCATCGAGCCCTGCCTCCTCCTCCTCGGCTGCCGCGGCTGCTGCCGACGAGGGCAGAGCTGGGGCCGGTGTCGTGCGCTCCGAAGCTCCAGCCACGCCCGTGCCAGCCGCACCGTCGGGCGTCAGCGCTGTCAGCGCTGCTGCCAGCGCCCCTGGCAGGCGCAGCGTGGCCCCGCAGCCAGGGCGTGGGCAGCAGCGCATGCCGCCGGGGTGCGCTGCCACGTACCGCTGCGCCCGCAGCTGCTGGAAGCGCTGCAAGCTGGCGGCTGGCACCAGGCGCGGCGCGGCATCCACGGGCAGCGGCACCGCGCAGCCTGGCTGCGGGCAAGTGGCGCGGCGGGGGTCACCTGCAGGCACGGATTTGGCACAACGTGACCAGCGCCCGCCAAGTTCAAGGCACGAATAATTTATCATATTTTTGATTGATACTCTTTGAGGTCGCAGATGCCAAGCGCTGGTGGGCCGCTGGAGGCAGGTTGCCGGGGCACAGCCGCTCCAGCCATGCAGGCGGCTCACCCTCGTCGATGGCTGCCAGCAGGATGCCGCGCCAGCAGGCGTCGCAGGTGGCGTGGCCGCAGCGCAGGTGCACCGTGAGCCAGCCCGGCGGCAGCTCGTCATAGCACACTATGCATGTTTGTAGAGCAGCAGCAGCCGCAGGGGGCGGCGGGGAGGCATTGGGGACTGTGGCTGCGCTGCATGCGAGTGACTCCTGGCTGCTGCCGCCTGCCGACCCGGCCGCCACTGCCGCACTCCCCCGTGCTGCCTGCACCGCTGCTGCCTTCGCTGCAGCAAGACTGCACTGCTCTTCCTGGTTGATCATTGCCAGTACGGCTGCCACATCCAGGGCCTCTGGCTGCAGCACCTCTCGCAGCAGTGAGCAGACATCTGCCGCGCCGGCAGTCCCGCCAGCACCTGCGCCATGCTCGCCCTGTAGCAGCGTGGGCTCCTCCCCGCCACTGCTGCGTCCCTCCTCAGACTCTGCAGCGCCTGCCGAGGCGCCAAGGGCATCCCACAGCTTAGACAGCAGGCCGCCCAGCGCGTCGGCAACTGTCGGCCCGCTGGCGCTGAGCTGGAGGCCGCCTGCCGCACCCGCTGAGCTGGAGCTGCGCCCGGGACCCCCGCCGCTGCGCGCAGCAGCCACGCACCGCTGCACAAGCTCGCTTGCCTCGACCTGGGCTTGTGACACGGGCGGCTCGCCGCGAGCTGCCGCCGCCAGCAGGCGCGCCGCCGCCCACTGCTGCCGCGACACCGCCAGCTCAAATGCGCTCTGCCCCGCAGCATTCGGCACGCTGAGCAGTAGGTGCAGGGCAGAGCCTGTGCTGGCAACGCCTGGTGGCTGCGGCAGCTGCTGCAGAGCTGCCAGCAACAGAGCAAGTGGGCCCAGGCTCTGGCTCAGCACAGCACGGTGTATTGGTGTGGACCCTGCAGCATCCCGGCTGCCGGCCTGCAGCAGCAGACGCGGGTGATGCTGCACCAGCTGTGCCAGCAGCTCCTGCCGGGCCCGCTGGTGGCGCGAGGGCCACACGCCGCCAGCTTGTGCGCGCAAGGCCCACAGCATGCAGCCGCCCAGGGGCCCCAACTGCTCGCCGGTGCAGAGCGCATGGACCACAGTGGTGCCGTCACTAGCGCTGGCTGACAGCAAACGGTCCACCTGCAAGGAGTTTGTTGTCAGAGAAATGGCAGCAAGGTGTGAGCAGCCCCTAGGAACTGTTGCGTTCGCTCGCACCGTCGCGGAGGCGGCGGGTCTAGGAGGAGGCACCCCAGGTATGTCCTTGATACGGGTCCCGAAGGCTTTCTCGCCCGATACCTACCTCGGAGCCATCGTGATTGCCATCAACAGAGGACAGACAGCCTTGCCGCCGCCCCAAAGCGCCAAACGCGGCTTTACAGTCGCCCCTGCTGCAGGCAGCGAGAAGCCGCCTGAGTCTTTGCTGCTCAGTCATCTTCTCGGGCTCATACGAGGCTAGCAGAGGGTGCCTAAGCCCAGTGAGGAAGAGAAAGAACCCTGGCCATGTTACTCGACGCGTCCCATGGCCCTTGGCGCTTTGCTTTGTTATCGCATCAGCTCTCTCGATGCAGTGAAAGTGTGCAGTTCCAACAAGAACATCGCAGGGAGGCGTGCTATGCAAAGCAGCAGCAGCGGCCAATTGCTTTTGCCATCGGGCTATTGCGCATTACTTTCAACTGTGCTCACTATCGACGGATCTTTGTCCGGTAGAAGCCAATCATGCAGTGCGCCTTGGGTGCTACCGCTTGTGTGCTGGCGTCTACGGCGTGCCGCACGGTCTCGCGCAAGGCTGCTCCGGCGCTGCTTGCCTCCAGATCGCGATCGCTGCATCGCGATCGCTGCACAGCGGCAGCAGCATCCCCAGGCACAGGCACCATCGCCGCCACCCAGCACAGCCGCTTCAAGGAGGCAGTTAGGGCAGGCGAGCCGCTCTTCGGCCTCTTCCTCAACTCTGCTTCCCCGCTGGTCGCGGAGCAGCTTGCAACAATCGAGGGCTATGACTACATGCTGGTGGGTGGTGGTCTTGCTCCCGCTGCGCCTCCCAGTGCCGCAGTGGTGCCGTATGAATCTCATGTTCGTGCCTGCACCGTTCCTTTCCGTCCCGACCCAGCACTCTGCTGCCTCAGACAAGCTTCCCTTTTCTGGCTCCAAGGCCGCTGCGTTCCCATGCACGGCGCATGTGTGCGGCCGCCCCGAAGCAGACG
>KQ481962.1:926080-943325 GCA_001430745.1 Auxenochlorella pyrenoidosa
GCCCCCATCCCCCGGCGCAGGTGGACATCCAGCACGCTCCCACAGACTACGCCAACCTGGCGGCCTGCATCACGGCGGTGAACGCGGCGGGGAGGCCGGCGCTGGTGCGGGTGGAGGGCCCGCACGACCGCGGCGGCATCCAGCAGGCGCTCGACCTCGGGGCGGCAGGCAAGCAGGGGGCTGTGAGGGCGCCTCCGACCCAGCCAGCCAGAGTGGAGGGACTCACCGCCGGTGCCTGGACCGACTTGTGTGGCCAGGGTAGCGCCTAGCAGGCACTGGCTCGGAGGCCGGTGGCTCGCTGACTTGCCCAGCGGGGATGCGCTTTGGTCCCGCTGCAGCACACGAGCACGAGGCAGAAGGGCCGCCATGCCCCCTTGGAGCCTGGTGTGCCTGCTGCGACGCCAGCTCTGCACGTGCGCCTGGCCTGTCGACCTGACCTGCCTCCCGCTTGTCTCCACACCCTGCTGCGCCCCCTGCCTGCGCCGCTGCCACTGCCGCAGGCATCATGGTGCCTACCATCAATTCGGCCGTTGACGTTCAGAGGGTGGTGTCTGCCGCCTACTACCCCTCGGAGGAGCGCCCCACCGGCAGCCGCAGCATCTCCTGGCCCATACGGTGGGAGGCGGCTGCCTGGCTGCACCGGCCCCGGCTGCTGCATGGATGAGCGGGCAAAAGGCATTGCTGCATGGCGGGAAGGTTGCCAGCCTGCGAGGCACAAACTTGCCTGTCTGCCTGCATGCATGCATGCAGGCATGCAGCCCTGGCCATGCACAGCGCCTTGGAGCGCCAGCTGGTACCTTGATGGATGCCCAGCAAGGCCCTAGCCCGCCTGCCCACGCGTGCGCCGCGCAGGCCGCAGCTGGGGCGCGGCGTGGCCGACTACATCTCTGCTGCCAACAGCGAGGTGACGCTCATGGTCCAGTGCGAGACACGGCAGTGCTATGAAGAGCTAGAGGTGGGCTGGCCTTGGCCAGGGGGCCCGGCCCCTGAGCTGGCGCCCGAGCCAGGGGGCCCGCGCCTGAGCTGGTGCCCCACACGGCGCTAGCCGGCATGCCCTGCTGCTGCGGCAGTTGCCACGCAGGGGAGGCCCGCCAGGGTTCGCCCCACCCCCACTCGAGGCCCAGCAGCGGCGCCCAGCCCAACCCTGGGCTGCGGCGCGACGCCAGGCATGCGCTGCGAGGCGCCGCAGGCTGCGCAGGGACGGCGGGCTGGCCAGCGCTAGTGCGCGCTCGCAGCACAAGACTGTTTGACAAGGCGCCACATGTACCGGCCCCTCTCCACACCCAAACCCCAGGCGGTGCTGTCGGTGCCGGGTGTGGACGCCTGCTTTGTGGGCCCGGTGGACCTCTCGCATGCGCTGGGGCTGGCCCAGTCCCTGGGCTTCCCCGCCTGCTTCGACTCGCCACAGTTCAAGGTGGCTGGGCGGCAGAAGCGCGTGCCAGTGCGGGCTGCCGTCCTTGCCGGCTTGACAACATTTGCGTGCAGCCTCGCACGCGCCCCCTGCTGTCTTTTCAAGAGCTCGGCACTTCTTGCGTGCGTTGGCGTGCGGCAGGTCGACTACTCTGTCGGCACCTGTCTCATGTAGTTCCTCACACTGTGTGCTCACCACATCTCGCATGCCTGCCCATGCTGTATCGATGCAGGAGTGCCTGGCCCGCATTGTGGATGTGTGCCGCGCCGCAGGCGTCACGCCCGGCAACTTTGCCGTGAGCGAGCAGAAAGCGCAGGCAAGGAGTCGCAGGGGCTCATTCTGCACAGCCGCGGTTGCGCCGGTGCAGAGCTTTCCAGCCTGGCATGGCACCGACTTTGTTCCGAAGCTCGTCTCAGTGTCCCAGCGTCCTGGATGCTCCATTTGCAGGAGATGCTGGGCCAGGGCTTCACCCTGCTGGCCACTGGCACAGACGTGGGCTTGATGGCCGAGGCGGCTGCCAAGAACGCGGCATTTGTGCGCAAGCTGCGCAAGGGCGGATGATACCTTTGTTGGGGGGCAGGACGGTCTAGCCTGAAAGCCTGAAAGTCATGGATCAAATTCTGTCTGTGCAATCGCAAAGGCTTCCTGCAGCATGAGTGAGCAGGAGCACAGCAGCGGGACAGTGTCACTGGTAATGGCAGATGCACCCTCGGGACAGTCGATCGTTCATTCTCGCCCTCGCCCAATGCTATCAGCAGCGCAGCAGTGGCGGGCTCTGCCCCAGTGCGTGCGCGCTCCGGCAGCCCAGCCTCCAAAGCCTGCAAGTCGCCGCCCTCTGATTGCACGGTCTGTATCCAGCGGAGAGAGCAGAGAAGCAGCAGCAGCGCCTCAGCAGCATGCCGAACCGGCAGACACAAGCAGCAGGCAGGCGTCGCCGCCGCACCCTGCGGCCAGCGGCGGCGCCAGCAGCGCTGCCGCCAGCCTTCCACCGCAGCGGCTGAGGCAGCTGCGACGCGATGGGCTGGCACTGAAGGATATTATCAAGATGGGGCGCCGGGGCGCAGCAGACGGCCTGGCCAAGCAGGTGCAGCAGCGGTGGAACACATCAGAGGTGCGGTGGCCGGAGGGGGGTGGCCAGGGTGGGGGTGGGAAGTGTGCTGCAAGAAGTGGCAGTGACGGCCACAAGTTTGCCTGGTTACTGCAAGACGCTTTGCTCAATCGCTTCGCTGCCGTCGCATCCGGCCTGGCTGCCGCTCCTATCCGCAGGTGGCGCGCCTGCACTGCCACGGCAAGCATGCAGCCAACATGAAGCTGCTGGTGCAGCAGCTGGAGGAGGCCACGGGCGGCGTGGTGGTGCACCGAGCAGGCGGTACCGTGCTGCTGTACCGCGGGGACAGCTGGCGGCCCGGAGGGGGGCAGCAGCAGGAGCAGGAGCGTGTGGGTGGCGGCGGCAGCGAGCAGCAGGAGGAGGAGCAGGAGCAGCAGCAGCAGCAGCAAGCGCCACTCCCAACTGACTGATGGCGGGCTGTTTGATTGTCGTTTTTACTTCACATGCAAACTGAAATTGCATGCAAGAGGGGGCGATGGTGTGGCACTCCTCTGCGGCTGGTGGAGGCGGCCGCAGCAGTGCACAGCTTATCGGGGTGATACCAGGAGCAAGGTGCAGCATGGGCAGTTATGGGGGCACAGAAAGTGAGGCAAGGTTGGGTTCACAGCATGGTGCGAGAAGGGTGGAAGCGGGAGGGCCCAGCACAATTGCTGCGCGCGCAGCTGTGCACACACGGGCTGGACCGCACAGAAGGCAGAAAATTGGAGTGAAGAGGGCGCTGCGAGGTGTACAGTGCATGCGTTTTTTGGGCTTGGAGGATTGAGGGTGCCCGTGACGCCACTGGGACAGCGCATGGCCGGCGGCACGGCGCCTCAGCAGGGTGCGCTGCTCATGCAGGGATAGGATTGGAGTATCGAGGCGAGCCGCCCAGGATGGGGGGTGCTCGCTCAGCCGCTCCCACTGCCACAGCAACGCAGCCAGTGGGTGGGTGTGTTGAGCAAGGTGTGCCTAGGAAGCGCTTGGAAGCGCAGGCTTGGGAGGGAGGTGAGGGCAAGGTGATGGAGGGGGGAGTTCTTCCGGGAGCGGGTGATGGGGTGGCCGTGTGGTGGGTGCTGCAAACAAGTTTCAGGAAGAAGTCGCTGAAGAAACAGAAAGAGATTCGGAGAAACAGGGAAAAGAGGAAATCGTTTGGGAGAGACTTCATTCAGTGGAAAGGGTGCTCATTCGTGGCCAAGGCATTGGCAAGGGGGGGAGGGGGGCCTCGTTGGCATGTTTGTCTGTGATTGTGGGAGGGGACGGAATCGGGAAAAGCCAGCAGTGCAAGGGCGGTGGTGCAGGTAGAAAGTACGGAGGGCTGGTAAGGGAGGAGCGTGTGGAGTGGACACGCAAGGGCGGGTACGCTAGGCCATTGCTGAAAATTCTACGCAGAGCTAGAACTGAACTGGGGCAGCAGAGGAGGATGAAAAGTGGCTGTGGGGCTGCGCCCACCTGCATCCAGCCATGGGGGGCCTGGTGGGATGGGCCCGGCTTCCGGCGCACCTCGGGTGCGGTCGGTATGCGCGCCTACTCTGCAGGCGCACACGCTGCCGGAACAGCATTGCTGATGGTGTGCCCGCTGCACAGCGGCACCAGGCCGGGCGGGAGCACCCTGCAGGCCATGCCTGCAAGCTCGCTGCTCTGTGCGCTGGCCAGTGCAGCCGGCCAGCGCAGCACCGGGGGCTGTGCCAGCACGGCCAGCTGGGCCTGCTGCTGCAGGGCGGGGCCGTCCGACAGGTCGACACAGCCGACAGCGCCCACCTGTGGAGAGGGAGGGTGGGGCAGCGAAGCAGGCAGGCAGTTGAGGGCCCGAACAAGAGGCAGGCTTGTGGGGGCAGCCCCGCACCACCCGTGCCAGGCTTAGGGAGCAGGGCAGCCTTGGGAGGCACCGCCCCAGCTCATGCGCTGTGCAGGCAGCGTGCCGTGCAGGCACCGCCTGGCAGCGGGTTCATGCATAAATAGCCAGACACTCAGACCTCGCGCCGTGCGGCTGGGCGGCCCCTCACCTCTCGGGCCGCGTCCATAAGGTCCCAGCGCAGCACCTCCTGCGCCTTGCGCTCCAGGTGGCGCAGGAAGGAGGCGGGCGCGCCTGCAGGGCAGCCAGCCAGACGGGCGCGGGGGTCATGGGCACCAGCGCAGCATGCCGCCAGGCACACGCCCGCACCAAACTGCAGTCCTCTCCTTCACCGGGGCAGACCAGCTGCAGGCAAAGAATGGCAAGGCTGTCAGGCATGCAGGCCGGGCCACCGACCAAAGGCAGGCCCTTACCGGTGATGCGCGACATGATGCGTGAGTCGGGGGTGGTGGGCCGCGTGGCCTCAAACTTGATGGCAATCCACAGGCACGCCGCCAGCAGCGCCTGCGCCACAAAGAGCTCCCTGGCCAGGGCGGACTGCTCCTGGCTGCTGTACTGCAGGCAGACGCGCCTGCGGTGGGGGGGCCGGGCAACAGGGGCAGGGGCGGGCAGGTCGGTGGCTGGCACAGGGACGAGGGTGTGCGACAGCATGCTGCCATTGTTGCAGCCAAGGGATGAATTTGTGTTCCGAGATGAACCGGTGGGGGTGGCTGTACAGGTGGTGGGCGGAACGGGTATGCACGCCATGTGCAGAGGCAGTGTCCTTGCAGGCACGAGGGGGGGGCCCACCTGAAGATGGCGCAGGCCAGCTCTGCCGCCTTAGTCTCTGTGCGAATGAACGCGCAGACGGGGTGCATGGCGGACAGGGCCTCCAGGCAGCGGTGCACATAGTCCAGCAGGTGCGAGGCCTGCCAGGGCAGCGCCGCGGCAGGCTGCAGCGGGGGCGATGGCAGCGCATCCCATGCGGGCTGCTCCGCCGAGGCAGGCTCGGCCCACTGCTGCTGGGTGCTGCAATCGGAGCAGTCGGTGTCCTGGTGCCGTGGGCGCTTCAGGGGTTTGGCCACATCCTGCAGAAGGCATGGCAGGAGGCTGGGCAATTGAGTGAAGGCCAGGTGAATGAGTGAAGGCGGGGAGAAGCAGCGGCGCCCTTGCGGCGGGTACGCCTCCCTAAACACAGCCTTCGCGCGCGTCGGTTTGGTCGGATCGCGCCTTCAGGCCTGAAATTCAACGGCGTAGCAGCTATAGCGCGGTGCTACAGAATTGAAGCGGCACAAGGGGCGGCCCGGCGGCCGACCCCAAGCTCGCTGGGCCCCTTCCCCTACCAGCGTTGAGTCTACAAGCATGAAGGCCACAGCCGCGACTCACCTCCAGTGGGGGAGTCACATCGGCTGCCAAAGCCTCCGCAGCAGCGCTGTATGGCGCTGCACAGCACTCCAGCACGTCTGAAGCGAGCAGCATGGTGCAGGGCACGGCGCTGCGCAGAGTGGCTGAGAGCACTGCCTCCGGGGCCTGGGTATGCAGGGCGCTAGGAGCGGGTTTGATCGCACACAAACAAACACAACAGGCAGACAGAGCGAATGGAGGTGCCTGGGCTGTGGTTAAGCCGGCGGATGCAGAGCTTCAGGGTTCGCTCACAGCGCACAGCGGGGGTCAGCGCGGCCAGTATTGGATACCTAATGTTGCTCCTGCTCGCACCAGGCAGGAGCAACCCGAGGCGGCATGCTGATTTGATCTCTTGAGCATCTCACAACGTGAAGCGGGCAGTTTGGGCGAGCATGGCTTATATGCCAACTCAACCAGCCGACCGAACGGGACACACCACTTGAGCTCGCCACACGCCCGTTGCCCCAACACCTCACACCCTCACTGTGCAGAAGAGGCCTGCGGCTCATCGAAGCCCAGTGTTATGTCACAGGGGTGGCAGAGGCGTGGATGTGGGCAGGGAAAGCGCACACCAGCAAACATGTACAGAGGTGGCCTCGACCACCCCAGTGAAGCACTCGTGCACACAGTGCGCAACAGGGCGATGAGCCGCGCCGCTAAGGCGCGCCGCTGCCTCAGCGCTCCCACTCGCTGTCGCTGTCACTGCTGTCGCCACCGGTCACGCGGCGGCGCTCCACAACGCGCCGCAGCAGCTCCGCCATGACGTCGGAGGGGCCCCCGGCGCCGCGCCTGCAGGCAGAGAGGAGGCCCACAAGCATGGCGGGTGGCAATCAGAGCCATGGGCTGCTGTGGTAGGGTTTGCGGCCCAGGGCTGCTGGCGCTGATGGGTCTGGATGGCTTGGTTGCCTGGGTCTGCCCCCTCTGCCCTGTCCACGCCCCCCAGTGGCCTGACTCCTGCTGACGTGGCTGGCCAGGACCCACCTGCAGCTTTCGTCGGCACAGGCCTGTCTGAAGCTTTGCGCAGCTTGACCTGGCCCCCACGGATTGCCGCCATCAGCTGTGCCCTCACGTCCTCTCCTGACACCCTCCGTGCCGCATGCTGTGCACAGCCTGCAGCACGGTCGCCGCTGCCGCTGCCCTGGACACGCCGCAGCTTGCTCGCAGCGGCCACTAGCTCGGCAGGCTGGATGGCGCTGAGCGTGCCGACGCCAGCTGGCGGATGCGCAGAGCCATCGCATGCTGCTGGCTGCGGCGGCGGCGGTGGAGGCGGCGCCCCGGTTCCCAAACCTGTCGCAGCTTTTGGCGGCAGCGGCGGTGGCGGCGGCGCAGGCTTGTACCCACCTGCTGTTGCTGCTGCTGCAGGTGCTGCAGGTGGTTGTTGTGCTGCGGGGGATTGGGCCGCCGGCAGCTCGGCATGCCTTGCAGGGCCCTTTTCGGTTGGCTGGGGTGGTGGGGCCGACGGCGGCAACGGGCCCGATGCTGGAGTGCCCACCTGTGAGAGTGAAGGAGGCAGCTCCTGCCGCTGCTGCTGCCCAACACTGCTTGCAGCAGCTGGTGCCTGTGCATGCTGCCGTCCCGCCAGCATCTGCCCCTGTCTGCTGCTGGTTCCGGCGCTGCTTCCACTGCCCATCACCGCAGCAGCGCCCACCGAGCGTGGCTGCACATCCTCCACTGCATCACCCAGGGCTGGTGCTGCTGCAGGCTGGGTCACAGCCTCCTTCTGTGGCTGCACCAGCGCTTGCTTTGGTGATGGCTGCTGCTGCGCCCGCCGTGCCAGCAGGAAGGATGGCGGCGGCGGCAGCTTGCCACCAGGCCGGCTGGTGCGCGCAGCACTGGGCCCTGCCGCCTCCGAGCTGCCATCCCGCCGAGGCGGCGGTTGCACCTGGGGCCTGCTGGCCTCCACCCGTGCAGGCTCGTCGGCAAACGGGTTGCCACCCGGGTAAACCGCGGCGTGCGCAGCGCCAGCGCCAGCGCAGCCTCGCGGCTGCTGCTCTGGCTGCTGCAGCGGTGCTTGCGGCCGCGGCGGCACTGGCTCGGGCTGTGGCGGCACCGGTTGCGCCTGGCGCCACCCCTGCTGGTACCAAGGCAGTGAGCGCTCGGCATCCCGCTGCTGCAGCCGCTGCTGCTGCTGGTTCCCCAACTGCAGCCGCTCCAGCTTGGCCACTTCGGACGCGAGCGGCGCCAGTGGCTGGCCGCAGCTCACCGGGTCTGCAGGCAGCTGCTGCTGGTGCAGCGGCGGGCGTGCCGGCTGCACGGCGCCCGGATGCTCTGACAACTGCTCTGGTGGCGGCTGTGCCGGATGACACGCTGCCGGCTCAGGTCGAGCCGCCGCCGGAGTTGGCCTGCTGCGGTTCCGAGTTTGCGGCGGCGGCGGCGCCCATGCTGCGTGCTGCTGCTGCGGTTGCGGCAGTTGCTGCCGCTGCCGCGCCGCCTCCAGCGTGCGCTGCTCCTCCTCCCATTGCACTTGAGAGGGCCCTCCGAAGCCCATCAGTGGGAAGAACCAGGAGGGGCTGGGCTTGTGCACCACAACACGCGGCGCGGGGGCGGGAAGCTCTGGCGGGCCGCCGCTCTCTGCATGGGCCGGTGAGGGAGCTTGTTGGCAAATCTGCATACAGGCATGCTTGCTAAGTGCAGCTGAATGGGGCTCCACAGACTGGTTGTTAGGCTTCATGCGGCTCACCTCCCCAGTTCCATGCTGACCCTGCTGGCGCGGCCGCCGCATGCTTGGCAGGGATGCTGTCATTGGCAGGCACGCCAGCGCTGCCGCCCAACTGCGGCTGCACAGCCTCCAACGAGAATGCCGCAGCTGACTTGGCCAGCGGGCTGCAATCTGCATGCAATAACAGCTCACAGGACGAGTTTGGTGCCGGCAGAGGTCAAGCGAGCACGCCGCCAACCTCCCCCCTTGTGCACACCGCCAAGCACCAGCGTGGGCGGCCACTTGGCTCACCCACGGTTGGGTCGCGCCGGCGGCGCGGAGCAAAGCTCAGGCCCCCTCCAAGCCGATCCATTGCGCCTGGTGCTGTGTGGTGGCTGCGCCTGGCCCTGGCTGCGCCGGGCTGCGTGCTACAGTGTTCGCGTCAGCCTGGCCGGGCTTCTGCCGATCAAACAGATCCAGGTGTTGTCAGAGCAGCCTGGCGTCGAGAGGGCAAAGGCCGCAGCACAGACTGCAGCTCGGCGGTGGTTTGCTCCTCGCACAGAGGGACTGCCGCTCAGCAAATTCGCCTTGCCCAAGAACCGCTGCGGTAGGAGTTTCCTGTTGCCTGGTAGATCGCCAGCCGGCCTCAGCTGGCCAGCCATCTGGTCCACTGGCGCCACATCGCTGGCGGCACAGGTGCGCATGATGTCTTGTCCTTTCCCTCGCTGCCGCTCTCATACAGAAAACTTTCTAAAGTTGCTGCTTCCAGTTGCCGAAGGTCTGATGAGCGCACTGAAACCCATATCTGAGGTTGGAATCTCCATTAAATTGCGATCTGTGGTTTCGGTAGGCTGTCGTTGCGTTTGCAAATTGTTACAGCTTGCATTTGTTGAGAGAATTCGCTAGTTTGAAAGGGGGCGTGGGAACCGCACAAGGAATTAGTAGTTCCATGGGGACAACATGTAGCAGCATGGTCTGTGGGCTGCGAGCAGGGGGGCTTCTGTGTGAGCAGGGGCGGCTCAACTGGCTTGGGCGTGAGCGCGACGACAGGGCAGATCAGTGCAACAAACGGGCGGCGAAGTAAACTCCACCAGAGTTCTAAATGGAGGTCATAGAAATTGCGGCCCACGAGGGCGGGAAGTTCTTGGAGATCAAAGGCACTTTGAGCCGCAAATTTGGCTGCTCTGAGCAGCCATCTTGGGCCAGGCGGGTGTGGCAAGGGGAGTCCGGCTGGCATGGGCAGCACTGAACGGGCGGGGCTTGGAACAACGAACTGAATGAATGAAATCAGTTGGAGAGTTGGTCTCAAAGTCTTTGGGTGACAAATATTCTGGGTGAAGGCATGCTGAGGGCGTAAGCAGGCCACGAGTGACGTTTGTGAGGGCAGGGTGGGGGTCGTAGGGAAGCATGATGAGGCGGTGCAGCTTTGAGAACTCTCTGTCAGTAGTAATGAAACAAAGACCAATGGGGGCCGATGGAAGTGAATACAAAGAGGTCAAGGGACAGTGCGGCGGAGGTTGGAATGCGGTTAAAGCCTGGGTGTGAATTGCAGGCGCAACAGCAGTGTGCAGCAGCAAGGTTTGATGCGCGGCTTCATGATTGCATGCTCTTTCAGGAATCAAGGCGCATGTTGGATGGGAAATAAAAACACCACAAGTGTATGGGAAAAAACAAGGGGCTTGTGACAGCCCGGCATGGAAAACTGCGCAAGCAGCTTGCTGCGTCAGCATGTGACAGGCGCCAGCACGGTGTCGACCAGCGCGCCAGTGTGCAGCACAACACCGCAGCTGGATGCCTTCAGCACGTCTTCCGGCAGAGGAGGGGCAGCAGCGGCAGGCGCGTCGAGCGCGAACGCAAAGCGCAGCATTGGGGGCTGCGCCAGCTCGGCCAGCTGGGCCTGCTGGTCCAGGGCGGGCCATCTGACAGGTCGGGCGCGCCAACAGCGCCCACCTGCAAAGCAGTTAATCGAGGCCAACTGCAGTTGCAACGAGAAGTTCTCATGTAGGGGCCGCTGGCACCGCCTAAACGGGTTGACTGCACAAGCCTGTATGGAAGCCGCAGCAGCGAGACGGCGCCAGTGCAGGGTGGCTCCACCGACTGCCTGCTTGCAGGGTGATGCAGCGTGCCCCTCACCTCCCGGGCCACGCCCAAGAGCTCCCAGTGCAGCGCCGCCAGGATCTCAGTCTCCTGCTGCCGCAGGAAGGCGGAGGGGATGCCTGCAGGGCAGTAGGGGTGGGGACAGGCGGGATGCGTGGTGCAGGGCGCTACGACAACGCTGCTCCTGCGATCACTCGAAAGGCAGCAGGCGATGGCTGCTGCAGCATCAGCATCAGCAGCGGCAGCAGTTGCGCCGCAGACCCTGCAGGCCACTAGCTGAGCGGTTTGACTGCACAGCGGTCGACCTGCAGGGCGGACAACACGTTGCTCCGTGCCATCGCCTCACCAGTGATGCGGGACATGATGGCGCCGTCGGGGGTGGTGCTGCGAGTGGCCTCCCACTTGACCGCAATCCACAGGCTGGCCGCCAGCAGCGCCTGCGCCAGGAAGCGCTCCCGCATCAGCACGCACCGTTGGGGTGGTGAGCGCTGCAGGTAGGCGCGCCTGCAGGAGCACAACGGGGTCTGGCGAGGGCGTTAACGTTGCCTGAAGGGCTGGCGTTGAACCAGATTTGATCTAGTTGCATGGGCGCCGTGCGCTGGGGCGGCAGGCATGCACTGTGACCTGCCAGTCACCTGAAGATGGCGCAGGCCAGATCTGCAGCCTTGGTGTGGGTGTGCAGGAAGGTGCAGACGGGGTGCATGGCGGACAGGGCCTCCAGGCAGCGGTGCACATAGTCCAGCAGGTAGGAGGCCTGCCAGGGCACAGCGCTTGCGGCCGCCGCAGGCTGCACGTGGCGGGGCCGGCTGCGGCACGCACGTGCATGCGGACTGCAATCAGAGCCGTCGGTGTCCACGACGCGCTGGCGTTTGGTGGGCAGTGCAATCTCCTGCGAGGGGCCAGTGAGGCGGCGTCAGGCGCAGCGCGGCGGCGCAGCAGGCGGGGGCCTGACTGGGTGGCCGGCTGGGTGCCGGACCCCCAACTCCCCTCCGAGCAGCATGCTTAAGCCTGTCGTGTGCGCCGGAGCTGGCGACGATGCCCAGCAGTTCAAGCGCCACTCCGCCGGGGCACGATACCCCCCTCATGTCAACCCTTTTTGCATGCTCAAACCAAGCCTAGCAGATCAATGCAAGGAATGGAAAGCCAGAAGGGACAGTACTGCGCTCACCGAGGAGAGCGGCGTTGCACAGTGCGCGTGCTCAGGGTTGCAGGCCTGCCGGGACGCCTCAAGCACATCCGACACAAGAAGCATTTTCTGGAGGAGCGGTGCAGCTGCCAATGATTCGCGGTAGGGACGTGCGCGACGGTTTGTGTCCCTTACTGCCTCTGCAGCAGTCTCTAGGATGTCTCTAGCGCTTTGAAACCGTGCAATAAAGTCGTGAAGAGCGATGGTGCGAGAGGGGTGGGCGTCCACGAATCGTCAGCTGCAGGACCTTCCTCCTCAGCCCTTCACCCCTGCTTCACAAGGTGGTCCCAATCGAACACTGTGTGATAAATGTGCCGATTTAGCCGTGGTCCGTGAAAAGCTTCTTGAAAGGAACAAAAGAAGCAAAAGAGAGTTGAAGGCCAGCAGTGGCAGGGACTCCCCTCAGATTCTGTGCTGGAACACCAGCGGCAGCCACGAGTTGCACGTACAAGCCAAGAGGATTGCTGCAAGCCCTCATTGAGAGTGCAATGGCCATGAAACGGCTTCCGGCAACGCAGCAGGATTGCAAGCTCCCTTCAGGCACAAGAGACAATCCCCGAGTGCGACCTGCACGGGATGCTGCAGGCCAGGCCTGTCCTGGACAAGTGCAGCCGGTGCCACATGCCATCTTGGCGCAAGAGTGTGGGACCCCGTATCCAAGGATGTGCCGAAGAACAGACAACACGCCGCCTTCATCAGTCGTAAGGGTCGGCTCTCAACACGCCTGCTGGGCAGGCCTGCATGAGGACTTCAGTGCAGCGGCGGCACTAGCATTGCAGCCGAGCGTGAGGCGCAGCTGGCTTGCCCAGCTGGCTTGTAGACGCAGCGCCATCAGTGCACTCTCGGATTTGCAAGGAACAGATACAAGTTGTCATAGAGGAGAGGGGTTTCCACCGCTCAGCTAGCCCACGCTGCCGCCGCCACATAGGCAGCAGTGCCCTGCTAATGCACAGCGCATGCATGCGCTGAAGGGGCTCCAAGACAGTGACACACCACTTGTAAAGGCTCTTTGCGCGCAATAAAAGCTACTTTGTGGGCGGCCCTCGAGACCAGCTTTTTCACAGCGGTGCCATGTCCGCTCTCGTGTCGTCAAATCTAACCTGCGCGCTGGTAGCGTACAGCAGGGCGGCTTGGGCTCCCTGCTGCCACCGCCGCCAACAGCGGCAGCAGCGCGGCGGCGCCGTATGTGCAGCGCAAAGGGCCAGTGACGGCACTGGGCTTGGCCAACATGAGCAGCATGAGCAGCAGCCAGACATAATAGACCTGGCTCCGCAAGCGCAGCAGGTGGCGGATCCACAGCAGCAGCGGCGGCAGCGGTCAAGCCCCCCAAGCCAGCGGCAGCAGGTGCTGCTGTCCGACCAGCAGCAGCTGTGGGCAGAGATTGAGGCGGCGGGTGCTCAGGCAGAGGAACTGGAGAGCTCTGGGCGGCGGGAGGAAGCCATCGAATTCCTCATAGACAGTGAGGCCGGGCTGGACGGCTTGCTGGCATGCCAGCCTGTTGTACCGCGCGGGGAGCAGGCTCGTCCCCACCCGCCCGACTGCATTGTGCAACCGCCTGAAGCGCGCCGCCCTTGGCACGCAGTCTGCAGGCATGGCGGGACTGCCTGGGCTCCCGTCCGCAGGCGTGCACCGGTCTGCCGACAACCCAGCACTCTGTGCCTCCCTGCCTCAACCCGTGCAGCGCTGGCGCGGCTGGAGCAAGACCATGCCGTTGAGTTTGACCTCGTCGTGCTGCGCCAGATGCTGTGGGACGCGCTGTACGCGGCGGAGCGGCACCGCGACGCGCTGGTCGTGGCGGCGCAGGTGCGGCGGGGCGACGGCCCGGCGCGCGCTGGCCGGCGGCTGGCAGGGGTTGACCCTGGGTGCTCCCTCGGGATCGACTGCGCCCTTCAAGTTGCTGCCGGGGAGGCGAAGCTTGTGCAGCAGGCATTTGCAGAAGCCTCTGCAAAGGTCTCCGCGCAGCCTCGGCTGCCGACCGCCGCGCGTCGAGGCGCCGTGCCTGACGAGTCCATCCACCCCACCCCCAACCCCTGGGTGCACGCACCACCTGCAGGTCTTCTCGGCGGTGCAGGACCGCTTTGGCAAGGAGTCTGCCGAGGTGCAGCTGGTGTCGGTGCGCCTGGGCATCTCCTCCGCCGCCTGCGGCAGGCTCGAGGCGGGGCTGAAGCTCATCTACGATGCGGCGCCCGTCCTGCAGCACAACCTGGGCAGGATGGTGGAGCAGGCGCAGGCGGCGGCGGCGGCAGAGGGGGGCCTGGACGAGCAGGCAGCGGTGAGGGTGCACGGGGTGGTGGATTGACAGGAGGGCCCAAGGTGCTAGCTGGGCAGGCGTGGGAGGGCAGCTGGCCCTTGGTACCACAGGCACCCAGTGCCTTCTAAGGCCAGCTTCTTTTAATTGCAGCAGCTGCTGGTCACTGGGGAAGTGCACCAGCACGGCGGAAGTGGCAGCTGTGAAGCCGGGCATGCATCCGCCTGCCTCCCAGGCTGCCCCTCCCCTGCCCTCGTGCCGCCAGGCCACCCTGCAAGACACCATTGACAAGCTTGCTGCCGCGCTGGGCGAGGCAAACTACTACGGGTCAATCTTCACAATCCGCCACGCCGCGGCGACGCAGCGCGCAGCAGGCACGCCGCCCAGCCCGCGTCACCCTGCTCCCGCCAGCGCTGCATGAGGGTGCCCCGCCGCTTGTGGGCCGCAATCTGCTCCAGCCCTGTGTTGTTTGTTCACCCCTGCCGCAAGCACGGGCGGCCCGGTGCCGGCCTGGCACGGGGCCCCTTCCTGATGTCCCCCAAACGCCACCCTTTGCACAACCTGCAGGCGTGGTGGAGGGGTGGCAGGAGCTGCAGGCAATCCTCGTGTCGGGCTTCGCCAGCCTGATGGCCACAGCTGGCGGCCCCGAGGGCAGCGCCGTGGCCAATGCTCTGCGCGAGCACGACAGGTGGGCACCAGCCGCCTTGACTAGGCAGGCTGCCAGTGTGGCGGCGGAGCAGCATGAGGAGCGGGCTGGCAGCGGGCTGGCTGTGCCCGGGGGCACCTCAGGGCTGGCCCCCCCCGTGAGGCCAGGGTCATGTGGATACGATCAGCAGGGCGCCAAATGCCAGCGGTGGCACTTTGAGGCATGCATTAACCTCAGATGGCCAGGTGGGGCCTTCCCACGAGTCCCCGTACCCTGGCCCTGCCCCCACCCCTGCTCATGGCCCCCCTTCCGCAGGCTGGCGCACGACATGGGCGCTGAGCCGCTGCTGGCCCGCCTCGTCAAGGCGCAGAACGAGTGGCTGCACGAGGTGCAGGAGCAGGGCCCCTCGCACCCCATCTTCCAGCAGATTGCCAGCGCCCAGCTGGCGGGCTGAGGGTGCACAGCAGCAGCGGCAGCCAGCTGGGGCTGAGGGGGCCAAGAAGCAGTGGCAACCAGCAGAGGGCTGAGGGGGCCGCACCAGCATCATGCACCGCGCGCTTGCCCTCCTACCCCTTGCTTTGCGTACCCGCTGCACCTCACACGCTTGCACTGCTGTGCTGCGCAAGCAAGGCATGTGCGCCCTTGCTCTTGTGCGGTGTGCTGCCCTCGGAGGCGTCCTTATGTTAGGGTGGCAACGTGTCTGATCAAAATGAGCATGTAAGTCCAGAACAAAGAGACAGCAAGGAACGCAAGCGGCAGTTGGAGGAATGAAAGACAGTTCAGTTCGGTGGGAGGGCGTAATTGTACAAAGTTGAGGGAAAGGTTGGTGGCACAACAAAAGTAGGGGCTCCCGGAGCACATGCACCGGGCAGGCAGCGCCAGCTCACCCTCGGCGCGCCTTCTTCTTTGCGCTGCTGCTGCCGCCGCCACCCTCCTGCCCACGCTTTTGCTTCTTGCCGGTGCCGCCGCCGCCGCCGCCCTTCTTGGCACCGCTGCCGCTTGCAGCGCTGCCGGCCTTCTTCTGCTTCTTGCCCTTCTTCTGCTTGCGCAGGCTCCAGGAGTCCTCCTCGGCAAAGCTGCCGGGAAGTGGGGCGCGAAGGGGTGGTGGTTCAAACTAGCGATCGTGTGCACGCCATGCAACGGGCCAGCGGTTTGCATGCGCCTCCAGCCAAGGGGTGAAGCTCCTTCACCACCCTTTCCACTCCTCCCCCCCACCGGCCCCCTTCGCCCTCACTCTTTGTACTGCCCCCTCGTCGAGCCCCACTGCGCCTCCACCGCCGCGCCGCGCCTGCTGCCACGCCGCTTGAGCTGCTTGCCGCCCGAGGCGGGTGCCTGCCGCCCTGCCTGGCCGCCCTGCTGGCCCGCCTCCGCCTGCTGCACCGCCCGCCGCTCCTTACGCGTCATGTACCCACCCTGCCTCTGCCCCTCCTGCTGCTGCTGCGGCGGCGGCCTGCCGCGGCCAGAGATGCGCAGCTTGGGCTTGCTGGCACGGCCCACAGCCACCCCCGCACGGATGCGCTGGTGCAGCACCGCGGCAGACTTTGCTGCCGCGCGCGCGTCGGCCGCAGCGCGCGCCCTGCAGGGGAGGGAGCGCCAGCATACGCTGAATCGCCGCGCTCGGTGCGGCGTGCGGGAAGCAGCGGGGTACATGCACCGGATTGCATGCAGTGGACTGCCTACGGCGGACTGCATGCAGCGGCAGCTCACCGCTCGGCTTCTGCACTGCGCCCCACCGCCGCCTCCACATCCAGCACTCCCGCCAGCAGCGTCTGCCGCCTGCCGCCGCCCTCCTGCTGCTGCTGCACAGCGGCTGGCGGCTGGGCGGCGCCGCCCACTCCCTCTGCCGCCGTCGCTGCCGCCTCGGCGGCCTGGTTTGCATCCAGGTCCTCGCACACCTCTGCCAGCAGCTCTGCCGCCTCGGCAAAGCATTCCTTGATGGCTGCAGGCGGGGGATAGGCGGGCGGGCACGCTGGGTTGGTGCGCGCGCACCCCCCGGCCACGCCCCCGCATTGCAGGCACTGCACACCTGCCACCGCCTGCACCCATGCCAACAGGACCGGGCAGGGACGGAGCGACCAGGCACCGCTCGGCCCCAGCCCGCCAGGCACCCTGTGCCCCGCAATCAGTCCCGCCCGCGCCTCACCGCGTATCTGGAAGCTGCCGCTGCCGATGTCCTTGCCCATCTCCTGCGGGTCCTCCACAGCCAGCAGCCAGGGCTTCTTGGAGTGCCGCCAGGGCCGCAGCTTGGAGCAGACGCCCCCCATGCGGATGCTCACAGCGTGCTTGGTGTACGAAAAGTGGGTTCCTGCGGGGTTGGAGGCCAAGTGGGGGTGGCAGTGGGTGTGCGAGTTTGGGCTGGGGCTGGGGCCAAGAGACACTCAGGGGAGAGCAGGCCTGGACCTGGCACTCGGGTGCACAGGAGCCCCAGCCACGGGCAGACAACCAGCACAGCCGAGCCACTGCGCAGCCAGCACGAAGCAAGGCAGGCCTAAGCAGGCCCCCTCCCCACCGACAAACCCACCGAATCGGTCGAAGAAGCCCCACAGCAGCACGCCCAGGTCGGAGGGCAGGCCGCCCGCCTCGGCGCCTGTCCCCGCCTCGCCGCCCCCGCCCTCGGCTCCGCCGAGTTGCCTCGGCTGCTGCTGCTCCTGCGCGGTGCTCGACGTGCCAGGCAGCAGCGTGCCAGCCGCCAGCTGG
>KQ481962.1:969422-981911 GCA_001430745.1 Auxenochlorella pyrenoidosa
GGGGGGGACCTTGCTGCAGGTCACAGCTGAGGGGAGCTGGTCAGCGACGCTGTGGAGCGCTGAGAAGGCAGGGTACCGGGGCGGGGCAGGCGTGCGCTCGCCCTGCAGAGAGCAGGGCCGCTCCCCAGCGCAAGTGCGCGACATGCTGCTGCAACCTGCCGCCTAATCTGGCCGCTGCCCCGCCCTCTGCCCCGCTTGCCTGCGACTTGTCGGCATCGAGGTCTGACACAACCACGTGGGCGCCCTGCTGCGCAAACAGGATGGCCGCCTGCAGAGCAGGGCGGCAGTCCATGGGGCACCCACCCATCGGTGAGGCTCAGGGTGCAGTGGGCCCGGTTGCCAGCGGTGGCACGGCACCGATGCTCCGCACCGCCAGCCATCTGGCGCCACCGCACGGCCCGCAGACAAGCGGTGCAGCCTGCAAACTCACCGCGCGGCCAATGCCGCCACCTGCGCCCGTCACAATTGCCACCTGTCCCAGCAGCAGGCGGCCAGGCTCAAAAGCAAAGCACTGCTGGTGCCAATCGCTGCTGCTCGTGCCCCGACTCGCAGCAGCGGTGGCTATGGCCGCCAGCGAGGTCCCGGCCTCCTCCGCAGGTTTCGGCGAAGCTTCTTTGTCCTTATATCCACTGCCTGGAGCATCTACCGCGCTCAGGTGTGCTGCCAGGTGCGCCAATCGGCGAGCGTGCGACATGTTTGCGTGTCCAGCGCTCGGGACAAGCCAGGCTTATACAGAAGTGTCTGCGAGCGAAAGCAGTATCCACTTTAGGCAGGGCGCGATGGGTCTCGTGAAGGTGCGAGCTGGAACCACCAGCGCCCACCCACCCAGACGCGCTGAGGCACGAGGGGACTGCCTGCTGCAAGATGTTGACATCATCTCCAAACGTCTTTGCGACCCTGCCTGAATGGCCATACTTCAGAAACCTGTAGGTTATTCTGGCACCCACCCAAGGGCCGTTTCCCCTGGCTGCAGTACTAATCTGGCACTCCGTGAGCAGGCGCTTGCAGCGAGGTGCCGATATGAACAAGCCATGCACAAAAGAAGGAGTACGTGGGAGCCGTGGCCACGGCCCAGCATGCCTTGGCTCTAACTGGGAGCGCTGTCAAATGCTGTGGCACTACCGCGCCTCGCCGCCACCGCCGGCCTCGCTGCGCTGCCGCTCCACATACTTCTTGACCAGCTCCTTGATCTGCTCGCGCTTTTTCTTGGTCAGAAACTGCTTTGGAGGTGCGTAGCAGCCACAGCATGGTGCCTGGTCAGTTTACGTCCCTCTGTTCCATAAACAGCAAGCCGGATCGGCAAGCAGCAGCATGCACCCCATGCACACGCCGCACAAGCTTGGCAGGCTGGGGTAGGGCGGGAGCACCGAAGATGCTGAGGGATGCGCGCGAGGTGGCGGCGGGACAGGCGAGATGCGGGGCGCCCCAGGCGCCATGCTGCCCCGGCCTGGTGCCTGCTCACCTCCTTGCCGGCCGTGGACGGCTCCCGCTCCATGACCTTGGCCACCGACTTCTTGTGGATGAGCCTGCATGGAGTGGCCGGCAGGCCGTGCAGCCGCAGGCTGAAGGAAGCTGCCCGCAAGCAGAGCCTCCTGCCGCCTCAGGCAGGTCCCACCCCGGCCAGGGGACATGCCTTCAGACACTGCCTGCCCGGGTGCCGCGGCCCCAAACTTTAACCAAGAAGCAACCGCGCCGCCGGCAGCCTGCCCTGCAGCGCGTGCGGTCCGGCTGGGAGGCTGCTGGCACCTGCCCTGTCGCGTGCAGTCCCGCCAGCCCCTCCCTCCGCCCACTCTCACTTGCACTGCTCGCGCGAGATCACCCGCTTCTCATACACCGACTGCACCAACTTGCCCACATAATCAGACACAGCCTGCCGCGTCGAGGCATCTGCACGGGCAAGGCCAGGCGGGCCAGCTGGGCTGAGATGGGCAGACAGGAGGGTGTGGCGGCCAAGCAGATGCACAGCTCTCTGGCTTGCCAGGAGGGGGTGCGCAACCAATAGCCCCGATAGTGCCGGCTGATAGCGCTGCCAGCAAGCGACGCTGCACCAGGCTTGCCCAAAACCACTACCCCTGCCCGGCCTCACCGCCTTGCGCAACCCCCCCGCCACCACCGCCGCCCCCGCTGCCAGGCTTCTGCACGCGCTCCAGCTTTGTCAGCGGCTTCTTCTTGGGGCCCTTGTGCTCCTTGCGGAATGCCTGCACGGGTTGCGGGGCAGCCAGCGGTGGTTCCGCGGGCACAGACCGCTGTGCAGTGCACAACCACGGGCTAGCCCACCCTCCTGCCCATCAGCACAGTGTATGTGTGGGGTGGGGTGGGGGTGGGGGGGGGGGGGGAGGCACAGCAGAGAAAGTCCCTGGTGCCCGCAATGCGACGCGCTGCAAGCTGCTGTGCACTGCTCCCAGGTATGCCTGTGACCAATAGCCGCAGGTGGAAGGTGACACAAGCAACAACACTACAGTAAACGTAGTGGTTTTTTTCCCACTTTTTGAGTGCTCTTCCCCTTAAAGTGATGCATGCGACTGCCCTGCTTGCCTGGAACGACAGGAACTTTGCCGTTTCTTGTGCCACTTCTGCCGCCGCCGCCTGCTGAGCTGCCTGCGAGGCCTCGAGCTCGGCTTTGAGCTGGGCAGCCGCCGCCGCCGCCTGCTGTGCCTGCTGCTCCAGCAGCGCCAGCTCGGCAGCCCGCTCCTCATCAATGTACTCTGCAATGTCCTCCTCTGCCTGCTGCTGCTGCTGCTTGGCGGCGTTTGCGGGCGGCAGCTGCGCCGCCCCGGGCGGCGCGCTGCCTGCCCGGCTGCCGGGTCGTGCTGCGGCGTCGCTGCCGGCAGCCCCCGCTGCTGCCGCCGCCGGGGGGCTCCACTTGCGGTTCAGCTCCAGCGCTAGCTTGCGGGCATCTGGGTCGGAGTGCACGATGCAGCGGGCGCGCAGCACGCGCAGCAGGCCTGCGGGGGTGCGCACACATTGGGAGTGGCGGCAGCTCGGCGCCATGGCTCGGCTGCACTGCGCTGACCAAGCCCTATGCCAGAGCACGAGGACACGCAACCATGCAGGTATACGGCAAGCGTCGAGAAGGATTGAGTGGGTCCATCACACAGCACAGCACGGGCTCAACTGCCCGGAATGATGCGCGACGGCCTGCCACCCTCCCAGCCACGCACGCACCTGACACTTCCAGGATGCCCTGCGGCAGCGGCAGCAGGCGCAGCACGCGCAGCAGGGCGTCCACCAGTGCCACCTCTGCCGACTCGCCGGCCGCCGCCTCCAGCCAGCTGCGCCATGAAATAGGGGGAGAGCCGGACACAGGAACGTGCTGCTCACCCAGTGCGTCCACGCAAGTGCTCGGCAGCACGCTCCACCCAGGTTGGCGAGCAACCGGGCAGGAGATGCCATGCACAGGGCACAGGGCACAGGGCACAGGGCCATGCACAGGGCACAGGGCTGGCAGCGGACTGCTGACCTGGCCAGGGTGGTCGCCACCTGCTCGTCTCCGGCAATGCGCTCGAGGGCGTCCTTGTCGGCGCTGGCCCGCAGGTTCTGCGCCAGGGAGGGGGGCAGGGCTGGCATGGGGCACCCGTGGGTGTTGGTCCGACCGTGTTGGCAGGAAGCATGCAGGGGCGCGTGCACGCGGGTGCGGTGCGTGCACGCCAGCAGCGCAGCCCTGCCTTGCGTCCTCACATTCAGCAGCGCGGTGCGCCCTCCGGCATCGTCCACACGCTGCAAGAGCTGGCGCAGCGGCGCCAAGTCCCCTGCAGGGCCGGTGGGTGGAGCAGCTGCCGCGACTCACGCGGGTTCCTGCTGCAACACAATCAGGCTGTGCAAGGGGCTGCCACACATCCGCATGCACAGCAGAGGGCAGGGGCCAGGCATGACATGACCGGGCACGCCGCGACGCGGTTCTCCCAGCGGCCCCCTGCACCACACTGGCGGGGCCAGGGCTTGCCTGATCCCGAGAGCATCAGCGCCCGCACCACCTCCTTGGCAGAATCCCGCTGCGCCAGGCGCTGCACAAGGCGGGGGACCAGGGTGCAGATGGAAACTGTGTGCTGTGGGGGGCGGCACGAGTAGCAACAAGCGCAGGTTGTCCAGGCAGGAGCCACGCGGTCCGCGCTGGCGGGCAGCGGGCAGCGGGCAGCCGGCACCGACCTGCTCCTCCGACACGTACTGCCTCTCCTTGCCAATGGCGGCAGCATACTCGCGCTCCATCTTTGCCTCCAGGTCATCCTCGCTCGCCACCTCCCCTGCAGAGCCGGGCAAGCCGGGTGCGCGGTCAAGAAAGCAGATGAAACCCAGAGGCACCCGCTAGGTGCCCTTTGCTCGACATCCGACTCGTGCCGGGGGAGGCACACAGGCAGCACGCAGCGCGTGCAGAGCCACCCTTGAGGCCAGCAGCTGGAGCTCTGCTTGCCGGCCCACACTGCCGGGTCCTCCACCTCCTGCTTGCACTAGGAAGAAGAGCACCCTCGGCTTGCAAGCCTGCAACACCCTCGGCTCACCGTCGTCCCGCCCGCGCCGCCGCTTCTTCTTCCCCGCATCCTTCTGCCTGGCTGCCGCCTCGCGCCGCGCCGCCTCCTCTTCCGCATCCCCCTCCCAGTCCATGTCTTTGCCAATGTCGGTCTGGCGGATCCAGTACCAGATGCCCCCTGCGCCGCCCTCTGCGGGACGTGGAGATGCAGGCAGCAGCAAAGTGGGTCAGCGCAGGCTCAAAAGTGGAATGCTGCATGCTGTTCGCAGGCTGCAAGCCGCACTTTATTTCCCTTGCCCGATGCAGAGCTGGCATGGATTGAGAACATGGCCTACAGGCGGATGGAGGCAGCAGCACGCACCCGCCGCCTCGCTGCCTTCCTGCTTGCTGGCTGAGCGCTGGCGCTTGATCTGCGCGCCGCGGTCGCGTGCTGCAGCGACAGAGGGGCAGAGTAAGGGCGGGCGGGGTCAACCGCGAGCGCAGGCAGTGGACACACACACTTTGTGAGCAGAGGCCCCAGAGCAGCCTTGTCAGCGAGTCATAATAAACTTGCGCTGCCTCTGGGCGATTGCCTGGGGTGCGAGCTGGCTGCGCTCTTACCTGGCTTGGCAGGTTTGGCGTCCCCCATGTCCTCCTCATCCTCGTCCTCCTCCCCTTCTGAGCCCTTTGACCTCGCCGCGGCCTCCTGCTGCTGGCTCAGCTTGCGCTTGCGCCCTATGCTGCTGTCCATGCGCGCCAGCTGCAGGGCGCATGGGATGGATGGGCCGCCATGAGGCGATCGAGCGGACAAGAGAGGAGGCTCCACACGTGTGCAGCGATTCAGAGCCTGCTGCCCAAGCCGCTTGCTGCTGGCCTGCTGCAAATACTTGGGGCCCTACAGATGCATCTCTGCACGTCTCACACGGTGGCGCCCTTCTGGCACCCTCCTTCCGAGCGCCTCTGAGCACTGCCCACCTGCGCCCGACTGACCGCTCCACCTACACAAGGCCCCCCACCGCACCCCACCCCAACCCCACTCCTGCCCCTAGAACGCCATCGCCCCCGGGCCCCCCTCCCTCTGGACCTCACCTCCCGCTCCTCCTTGGCCCCCACCCCCGCCTCTGCCGCCTCTGCCTCCTCATCCGCCGCCTGGTCCAGCAGCCGAGCAGCCTCGCGCAGCCCCGACAGCATGGCGCCGCCCACGGTGTCGGGGTGCTCCCGCGCCGTGTGCTCGCCCGCAAACAGCAGGCGGCGGCCCACGGGCTGGGCCAGCGTGTCATAGTGCTGGCCAGAGGCGCCCACGGCAACGAACGAGTAGCTGCCGCGCGCGTAGGGCTCTGCGTGGGGTGTGGGCAAGCGCGCCAGCGCTCAGCGCGGCAGGGTTGGGCGGGGCCAGGGCCAGGGAGAAAACAAGCATTACAAGGCGGAGCCTGCACGCAGCGATTGCTGCCCCCAGAGCAGGAACACAGGATCGCTGGGCCAGGGAGGGAGCGCACCGGAGGCCCATTTGGACGCAGTGTAGGCGGTGGGCTCGGGCACCTCCACGCCCGGGTGGATGCGCCGCAGCACCGCCATGGCCGCCTCCTTGAGCTCCTCTGCAGACTGCTGCTCCGCAGCCCGCGCAGCGGCCCCTGCAGGGGCAGGCAGGCGCAATGCAGCAGCGGTTCAGCGCTGATACGCAGGCGCGCATGCCGCGGCGCCAGGAGCGATGGCTCTGGAGCGGCAGGGGGCGGGCTGTGGGCAGTCCCTGCCGGGCCAAGCCTTGGCCTGCCGTAGCGGCTGCCCTCCAGGGCTGGGGGCAGCGACGCAGGCATGGGTGGCTGGTGGGCAAGGCGCGACCGGCCCTGGGACGCCATCTACAAGGCACAGGCTGGACAGAAGCACTAACTGTCCTTGGCCAACAAACTGGCTCGGAACAGTGCTGCTCCTGGTTGGCCCCAGGGTTCCAGCAGCAGCCGCCTGAGCCCCCACCTGAGACGAGCGCGGCCAGTGTGTTGGCGCCGCTGAAGCGGTGGAAATTCCACCACATGAAGCAGCGCCCCCTCATGTCCTCTGCGTGCACGGGCAGGCATCGGCACGGTTCGGTTAAGCAAGGCGCGGCAGGGCGCAGCAGCAGCCGTGCAGCAGCAGGCGGGGCCGCCAGGCATGCCCAGCGGCCAGTGGGCGCGATGCCGCTGCGCGCTGCAGCAGCGCCACCAGGGTCCCCCGCACGCCCTCCTGCAGCTCAGGGACCACACCTGTGGGCTCGCCAGCGGCGCCAAAGTAGTCGACGGCGTCGTTCCAAAAGACGGTGGGGAACTCCAGCACAACCTGTGAGGGCGGCACAGGACAAGGGCTGTGGTATGGTGGGGGCCCGCCTCGGAGGGCGGCCTTGAGCAGCCCCCACCAAAATGCTGCTGAGCCCTTGCCCCAGGCCATCCCAAGCTGAGCAGCACACCCTGCACCCACGCTGTGTCTGCCTGGGCGGCATGCGAGACACCGCGCAGTGCCTGGCTGGGCGAACCCAGCCAGCCGTGGGCCCCCACCTTGTTGAGGTCGCCAAAGCCCAGGCGGTTGACCGCCTCCTGCTTCCAGGCGGGCAGCTCGGGCACAAAGCGGATGGCCCCCGCCTTGAGCACCCCCAGCGGGGCGGTAACGACCACGGCGTCGCAGCGCAGCTCCTCGCCGCTCGCAGTGACCACCACAACGGGCGAGCCGGGCTCGTCGCGGATCTGGGGGCAGGGGGGTGCGTCAAAGCGTGTCGGATGCGCAGGAAAGCAGCCACCGAGGTGCAGGAAGGGTGGAACCACGAGGCGGGGAGGCAGGCGCGCCGCAGGGCCGCCCTTCCGCCAACTGTGCGGCCCCCCGACCCCCCTCGGCACCTCACCTCCACCACTGGCGTGCCCATGCGGATGTTGTCGCCCAGGGTGGCCGCTAGCGCCCTGAACACCTGGTCGTAGCCGCCCACCACCATGCAGTGCGCGCCGCCAAACCCGCCGGCATCCTCGTCCTGGTTCCAGCAGGGGGCGGAGATCTGCGGGGCACGGGGCAGGCAGCGTGCACGCCATGCTCTTGCGCCCAGTGCTGCGGACGACGGCCAGGAGCGAGCCTGGAGCGAGCAGGTGGCACCGTGCACCACAGCTGCAGATCTGCACCAGTGTGGACCAGGGCAGCCCCCGAGCTCACCTCGTTCAGCCTGGCGCTGCAGCCATACTCCAGGTTTGCCCAGTGCCAGTGCAGCAGGCGGCGCTGGTCGGGGCCAATGGGCAGCGCGGCCGCGGTGCCGCCCTCGCCCTCCTGCCCGCCCTCTGCTGACCCCTGCGTCCCAGCTGCTGCCGCTGCCTCGCTGCCTGGTGCAGGCGCAGCCGCCTCTACGGGCTGCTGCCCAGCCGGTGCGCCATTGGCGGCGGCCAACGCGGCCGCGGGGGCGGCGGGCGGCGGGGGCGGCAGCGCCGCCAGCGGCGCCTGCTTCTGGGGCGAGGGCGAGGCCAGCACCGAGGCAAGGAAGTCGTCCACCTCTTCCTGCTCGCCCCGGGGCACAGGCGGCCCCCGCGGCGTGCCCAGCAGCAGGTCAGCACCCAGGTCAAGGCCGTCGGTCAACAGCGCCGGCGCCGGCGTCGGCTCCGGCTCGGCCAGCAGCGCCAGAGCGCTTTCCACCTCGGGGTCGGGTGCCACCACCACAGCTGCTGCAGCGGGAGCCGCCGGGGCGGGCGCTGCGGCGGGCACGGCAGGCTCCACTGGGGCTCCCGCCGCTGTGGTGTCGCCGCCCCCTGGCGCCGCTGCTGCGCCGGCTGCTGCGCCGGCGGCACCTGCCTCGGCCGCTGCCACCCGCGCTGTGATGGCCCGGCTGAGCAGCTCCCCATAGGAGTGGGTGTTGCGCTCCTCCTCTGGCATGTCGTCCAGCAGGTCTGCCACGTCATCCATCAGCTCGTCGCGCAGCCTGCCCCAGGGAGGGAGACGAGGGGGCGCGCACGCATCACGGCAGCTGCCCGGCTAGACATGGTGCACGCGCCACTGCCTGGCTACTATGCTAGCCTGCTGCCCGGGGGTAATCCCCAGGAGGTTCCCCGCTCCCCTGGCGTCCAGCCCACCTCTCGACAGACTTGTCCAGCTCCTCAGGCACAGGCAGGCCTGTGGCAGTGTCCAGCAGCGGCAGCTGCTCCCCCAGCGGGTGCAGCTTGATGCCTAGCTGCCTGCGCCAGGGCAAAGGGGCAGTTGAGAGCATTGGAGGGCAGCTAAGTTCTCTCGGGCAGTGGCAGGGCGATGCAACCTCGAGGAAATGTGGGGCGCAGAGGGGTGCTCTTCAAGAGCAATGCAGGCTCAAGTGATATACAGTCATGCATAAGGGAGGCTGCTGAGCAGCGCTGTGCAGCATGCGATCCCTGGGCTCCGCCCGGTTGTGTGGCCCTGGCCGCCTTGTCGACTGTCGAGCTTGCTTGCTGTTCCCTCCTTTTGTTGCCTGGTGGCGGCACACACGCACCAGAGCAGGCTTGCACGACCCTCAGCCCCCAAACCCCCCCCTCTCGCCTGCAGAGGATTGCCGAGGGGTCGGAGCGCAGCCCCTTCTCCACATCTGGGTCAATACCAGTGATGATGCTGGCACCTGCAACCGGCAGGAACGCACCCACCAGCTTGAGTGCCTCAGCACATGCGAACCTGCCTTCAACCGCATACCACCTTCTGCAAGGTAGGTGGCCGCAGCAGCGCTGCAGGGCTCACCCAGGTCTACGGGCGCCGTGAAGCCCCCCTCCTGGTAGGAGTGCACGCGGCCGCCCACACGCTCCCGCGCCTCGAGCACCGTCACGTCGGCGCCGTTGCGCTGCAGCGGGCCCACGCCGGGGGCTGGACCGGCTCAGCTTGGTGACAGGCGAGCGGCCACGGAGCAAGGGCAGCAGCATGTGCGCAGGCGTTGGGGCAGGCACCGGCTCCGTGCCTGGGAGCGGTGGCCCTGAAGGGCGGCAGCAGGGCAGGTGGGCACGCGGCGCCTGCCAGCCACGGGCCTGGCAACGGCCTGCTGCTACTCTGCCTGCAGGGCCCCGCCAACCCAGGGCTTGAGATCAAGCGGGCCGACCCGCTCAACCTGCCTTGAGGTGCAGGGCGGCGGTGAGGCCGGCCGGGCCGGCGCCCACCACGACCACACGCTGCCGCCGCCGCCGCGACTCCTCGCGCGCCTTGCGCTTGGCCTCGCGCTGCTGCTGCTTGAACCAGGCCGGGGCCTCGCCGGCTGCCAGGAAGTCGTTGACCTGCGGGAAAAACATCGCGTGCACCCAGCAAAAAGTCGGCAGTGTTGGCATGGCATGGGGATGCTCCAGAAAAGGCCGTAAGTGCCACACTCCCCCTCCTGCAGCACGAGCGCCTTCAAAAGCATGCAGGCGCATGCCGGCGCAAGGCACCTCCTCCCCGGCGCCTCTCCTCTCTCACCCACTGGCGGATCTGAGACTTGCGCCCGGACAGGTCGCACCCCAGCGCCTCGCCCGTGCGCTGCCGCAGCATCTTTTCCGTGGTCAGCTGCGCAGCAGGGGCGCGGCCGGGAGCGCGGCGCTGGGCCCCACCAAAACCACCAAGGCTCGGTCGAGAGCAACGCGCGGGCAGGTGGCCCGCCCCGGCTGCTGTGGCGCTGCGCAGCCCAGGGCATCCTCGCGGGCGGGTGCTGAGCGGCGGAGCCAGTCGGCAGCGTGCCGCGCCCCACCAGCTCATCAAAGCAGGGCTTGCCCCGGCCTCACGTTCATGTCCACCGAGGCCATGATGTCAAACAGCTTCCCGGCAACCTCCAGCTCGCTGGGGCCCTGCGGCGCCGGCTCGGCGCCCTCTGGCGGCGGCGCCAGCTGCGCCGCCACCTCGGGCGGCAGCGGCACCCGGGGGTCCCCCCTCAGCAGCCCAAAGTTGATCGCCCCCTGGCGCGCCAGGAAGCGGTAGGCCTCGGACATGAGCGCCTCCTTGCCCGGGGGTGCCAGCTCTGCGGGGGGAGGGCCGGCGGGGGGCGGTCCTTTCGGGGCGCCCTTGGACGAGCAACCGCGTGCCTGCCAACTGTGTGTCACACGGCCATGTGCACGGAGGCAAGAACAGGAATGCTCTTTCTCCTAAGCAGCCAGCGGTACAATACCAGCTCCATGAGGCGGCGGAAGTGCCAGAGCAGGGGCGGCCGCCGCGAAGAGCCCTCGCACCCAGCGCCCACCCACCCAGGCAGGCCTCCTCTGTGAGGTACCGGCTGGTGTCGGTGTCCCACTTGCCAAGCACGATGTTGCTGCATGGGGCGGGCAGCGGTGGGGAGGCCACGTGGGTGCTGCCCCGCCACCGTACCGACTGCCTCTGGTGGCTGTGTTCTCCAGCTGGGCACGCAGGCGCGTGCATGCAGCACCAGCGCCTGCCGGCAGCACCAGCGCCCGCCCTCACCGCGCCTCCCGGTAGTCGGCGCCGCAGCGCGAGAAGCGCAGCTGCTCCGCCTTGTTCAGGGCGTACGAGCGCAGGCCCGCCTCGACGGTGGCGCTGCACCAGGCGGGCCGGCGGGGCGGGCATGCAGGTAGTGTGGAAGATGGCCACCGGGGCCGGGGGCGCAGGGCAGGCACCAGTATATCAAAAGATAATATCAGGGTGCTGCGTGCCCGCCTGCATGTGGGCGGCTGATGATGAAAGAGGCAGTGAACACAGCGACAGTGCTGGCGGCAGACCCACGCTCACCGGCCCGCAGGGTACGTGACATCTTCGCCAGCCGCGCCCACACCCTTGCGTGTCGAGGCGCGAGCGCTGTAGCGTGCCTTGTTATAGCCCTGCTGCACCATCCTGGGCAGCGCTCCAGCTGCCGCCGGCGCCGCCGCCTTGTTATCAAGGCACCAGCCGCAGTGCAGACGGCCTTCTGTTCAGCGTCGGGCTCTCAACCTTCGGTTGCTGTGGCCTGTAGACTTGGGGCTGCGAGAGGCCAGTCACAGCGAACCCATCTCAAGGCGCCGGAAGCCTGTCGAGCTGTGGTGCAAACGAGCGTGATCTCAGAACAATCGGCCAGCAGCTGAAGGCTCGAAA
Organism: Auxenochlorella pyrenoidosa; assembly: GCA_001430745.1. Lineage (NCBI taxonomy): Eukaryota > Viridiplantae > Chlorophyta > Trebouxiophyceae > Chlorellales > Chlorellaceae > Auxenochlorella > Auxenochlorella pyrenoidosa. Next base: position 980,863 of record KQ481962.1, read on the forward strand.
GGACGGGGAGCACACTTCACATGTCACGCTCCGCAGACTGCATCGATCGGACCAATCGGTGCCTGCTGCAGCAGCAAGGGCATTCCGCAGCGCCCATCGAACACACAGAGAGCGACACCCCAGCCGCCTCTTTGCAACCGGCTGCCTGCCCTCCTCCTCTTGCGGCCTCCCTGGCGCGCTCCCCGCACCCCTGCCTTGATCGCACCCTAGTGGCAGCCAGCAGACATGGCGACGGATCCTGAGGCTGTGGCCAAGGTGCGCACCGCCGCTGCCCTACACTTACAGACTTGCTGCGTGCCCTAGGGGCATTGTGCATAGAACTGTGCATTGTCAAAACAGTATGCAAGTGCACAGCAAGCTGCCTGAGGTCCTAGACGATCGATGTTCAACACAAAGGGAGGGTTATTTTGCTGACTTCGGCTGCTCCCTTTCAACGGAGAGAGTTGCGCTTGGCCTTGTGCACCTGGGAACTGCACGACTGCAGTGCCCTCTCTCTTGTCGTTGCGCCGACGGCGGCAGCGGCACCAGCTTTGCCTTTCGTACAACATGCTGTGTTGGCCATGCATGGCTCCGATTGAGCATGGATGCCGCACAGAGTCCTGCCTGCCCGCACGCAGACTGTGCGCAGGGCAGGGTGGGGACCCACTGTTCGCCCCCCCCCCCCCACCCCCTGTCCTCTGCAGGCCTTCACCGACCACTTCTACTCCACCTTTGACTCGGCGCGCGCCAACCTGGCGGGGCTGTACCAGGACCAGAGCATGCTGACGTTCGAGGGCCAGAAGTTCCAGGGCACGCAGGCGGTGAGCGCCGGGCCTGCCCGCGACGCTCGCCACCCCGCGCACGGGGGTGCGCCGCCCAGGCACGCTGCTCGCGCCCCGCAAGCCTGCCGCCGGCGAGCCGCACAGTTGCTGTTGCATGCCACTGCCACCGCAAGCGGCCTGCCTCCCATGCCGGCTTCCCACCGGGAGCGAGAGGCGTTGAATGAGCACACGGAGCAGCCAGCCGGCATCATCCTCAATCCTCCCCTTCGGCCGCCCTCCCGGGCCCCC
>KQ481962.1:1006812-1031466 GCA_001430745.1 Auxenochlorella pyrenoidosa
GAGGGAGTCCAGGAAGAGGTCGAGCCGGCCTGCCTCGAGCTGCTGCGCCAGCGCAGCCAAGAGGGGCTCGGGCAGCGCCGGCTGGCAGACTACTCGGCAGCGGATGTGCCGCAGCGAGCCGCCCCCGCTGCCAACGCTGGCACCCCCACCGCTGCTGGTGCCGCCAGCCATCGCTGCCGCAGTTGGCACACCCGCTGCACTACTGCCTGCGCGCTGCAGACCCGCAACTGGGGCGGCCCCGCCGCCGCTGCCGCCGTCACCATACCCACCGCTGCTGCTGCTGCTGTTGCCACCACTGCTGCTGCTGCCTGCCAGGGTGTTGTCCCAGCTGACGTTGAGGCGCAGTGGTGCGGGCTGCTCCAGCTGCTGCAGCCCGTCAGGCAGCGGAGGCGCTGTCACCAGCAGCACCAGGTGGGTCAGCCCAGCCTCCAGCAGCCGCACAGAGCCGCAGCCGGGCAGCGGCCACACGAGGGCGGAAGCCGCGCTGCCACCGACCTCCAACGGCAGCTGCCCGTTGGCCAGGCCGCCGTAGGCAGGCCCGTCGCAGGCGACTGTGGCTGCCGCCGCGGCCGCCTCTGCAGGCGCGAGCCCGCCGTTGCTGCGGGCCGTCTTGGCCGCGCCCGCCAGCGGGTTGGCGGCCATGCAGCCGGCCATGCGGGTGAGGCACAGGTGCAGCATGCCCAGGCGGACGAGGTCGGTGATGGCGGTGAGCACGCTGTGGCCTGCAGCGGGGGCGCGCCCAGCGCGTAGCGAGGGCCACAGAAGAAGCAGGATTAACCTACAGGACCAATAAGGCACCCCAGCCACCCCCTGGCGAAGGGCACACAAGTGCAGAATGAAAAACAACCACACACACGTCGCGCACGGCCCGGCAGCGGGGCCCTGCAAGCTTGCCTGCAGCCAGCGAGTACTGCAGCGTCAGGCCGCCGCTGTGCTGCGCCATGTGGGCCGCGTCCGCCAGCGGCGCCGCCAGCCGCACGCCCTGCTGCCGCAGCAGCTCTGGCAGGCGAGCAAAGTAGGCAGAGGTGAGGTCGACCCGCCAGGCGCCGTCGCTGGCGGCCGCTGCGCGGCTGCCTGCCTCTCCAGCCTCTTCCAGCTGCATCAAGGCAGCGGGCTTGGGGGCGGGCCCGGCGGGCGGCGCCTCCCCCGCTGCCGCTGCGAGCTTGGCCACTGCCCAGCCCTCGAGCTGCGCAAGCACGGGCGCCTTGGGCAGCCTGATGAGCTGCCGCTTGAGATGGCCCAAAGGCAGCTCCTCCGCGTGCTGCACAGGAAGCATCTGGAGCTGCGACCGAAGCGCCTCCCAGCTGGCCTGCCGGCGGCACCACGCCGCCGCGCAGGCGAGAGCAGGCCCGAGCCCAGCCTCATCCCCTGCTGCGTCTGCCGACGCTGGCAGTTCAGCTGCCGCCTCTGCTGCATCAGAGGCACGCCGCTTGCGGCTAGCTAATGGTGCGGTGCCTGCTGCTGCTGCGCCTGCTGCTGCTGCATGGGCGTCTGCCAGCACGTGGGCTGGCAGCCCTGCAAGCTGTAGCACGCGGGTGACTGTGCCACGTGCCGTGCAGCTGCAGACAGCCAGCAGCATGCGCGGCAGCGCCTGCAGGGCGCTTGGGCTGCCCAACCGCTGCAAAGCTGTCTCTGGTGCCGCCTCATCGACAGCTCCTGCAGCCGCAGCCGGGTCCCCAAAATCGAGAACCAGGAAGCAGCGAATTGCCCCGCTGCCTACCGCACTGCCCTGCCGCCGCTGCTGCTGCTGCCGTGCCCAGTGCTGCATGTCTGGCGGCGGCGGGAAGGCAGGCAACACCAGGTTGAGGGTGTTCGCTGAGGGAGGCTCAAGCAGCACTGCAGCCTGCCGTACGTAAGCGTTCAGCAGCTGCGGCGGGAGGGCGGCCGGGCGCAGGCCACAAGCGGCTGCAGCCGCCGTAGCCGCCTCCATGCGTTGCCCCATGCTCAGCTGCACGCTCAGCCTGCCCAGCGCATCAGCTGCCAGCCTGGCGGCCAGCATGCCACGAGTGCTGCCTGGCGGCAGCGGCAGGCTCATGGCATCTCTCTGAGACTGGTCAAGCTGCTGCTGCGCGACAGCCACTAGAGCTGCTGCATCGCTGCCCTGGTTGCTTTCAAGGAGCGTGGGACCTGCTAGCAGCAGCAGCCTCCCGGTGCGCAGCTGCACGCTCAGGCTGAGCTGCACACTGCCGCCATTCCACACGTGCAGCTGTGGCGAGGCGGGCAGCGTGGCCACGCCACTGCTGCTCCCGCTGCTGCTGGGGGCGGTGGACAGCTCAGCGTGCGCTGCGCCCAGCCTGCCGTTGCGCTGCAGCGCTGCCTGCACCGCTGCCAGCTGCAGCGCTGCGCTGTGGGCTGCCGCCTCTAATAGCAGTCGGTCAGCGCTGAGGCTGGCAGCATTGTCTAATGGCAGCCGCAGCTGCACTGCCTCACTGCTGAGGGCATGGCGCAGCTGTGGACGGCTCTCCGCTGCCAGGCTGCCATCTTCCTGCACCGCCACTTCCAACGCTGGCGCCACCTGCTGCTGCTGCGACTGCTGCTGCTGGACTGCTGCTGCTGCACCCGCAGGTGCTGGTGCCGCTGCCGCCTGTGCCTCTGGCTGGTAAGGCCGGCCCTCCTGCATGCACAGCAGCTCAGCATGACTTGCGCAGGGCACGCCCTGCCAGTAGGTAAGCCTGCAGGCGGAGGTGCAAACCACAGACCCAGTCACAAAGCAGTCAAACGTGCATGGCGGACATTCATGCACAGCTGGGTGGCTGAGCGCTTGCGCCATGCAGTGGGCATCCCCCCATCGCGCACTGCCAGGCCCAGGCCTCTCATTCAAAGCCCTTGCGCTATGGCCGCCAGGCAGCCCCACCTGAGCCCCTTGCCATCTGCCGCCCTGCTCAGTTTCAGGCCGCCCTTCCAGCTGCCGCTCTCTAGCTGCTGCGCATCAGACAGCAGCAGGCTGAACAGCGCAAGCCGGCCAGCGGTCTGGCACAGGATGCCGTGCATCGCAGGCAGCGGGCTGGCGGCAAATGCCGGCAGGTGCTGCCGAGAATCCTCTGGCAGCTGCTGGTCAGCGCCCTGCTGCCGCTCCACAGGCTCTTCCTTGACTGGCTGCTTGCCCTTGTCGTCTGCTGCTGCTATGCTGGCACTGGGCGTGGGTGCGGCGGAGGCCGAGGGGCCCCCTGCTGACGCCCTGCCCTGCTGCTGCTGCTGTGCCTTTGCGCTCCGGGGCTCAGGCACGGTCACCCACGACTGCTTTCCCAGCCGCACCAGCTGCTCCACGTCTGCTGCCACCCACATGCGCTGCTCGACGTGCTGCTGCAGCCAGGTGCGCTGCGCAGGCAGCAGCGGCGGGGGGTCATGCCCCGCGGCTGCCGGCAGCAGCTCAAACGACAGCAGCTGCCAGCGCCAGCAGTCAGGGCCCTCCCGCAGCTGGTCTGCAGCCCCTGGCGCTGCCGCTGCTGATGCGCTTGCATCGGGCGGCTTCCCTGCTGCTGCTGCGCTGGTGGATGGGCCGGCGTCGGCAGCTGGCTGCGCGACCTCTGGCTCCTCCTTGGCTGCAGCAGCAATGGCGAGTGGGTGGGCAGGGACACACATGTCTGCATCGGTGCTGGCATGCACCAGCGAATGGCGCGCTGCCAAGGTTGGCAGGGGCGAGACAAACCGGCAAGGGCACCTGCACTGTGCAACGCGCACCAACCTCTGCTTATGCGCATCCCCAGGCAGCCTCCTGCCCTCGGTGGCTCCCACCTGCTGCCGTCCCCTCTGGTTCCCCCGGCGGGCGGTACTTTGCCAGCGTGACGTCGTCCCGCGGGGCAGGCACCAGCGTGAGGCGGGCCGTGTACTGCCCGCCCGCCGCAGCCACCGTGGCCTGGCCGCCGCGCACGCGCAGCACCCGCATGCCCGCCGGCAGCTCCGCCTGCGGGCAGCCAAGAGGCGCGCCGTGCCTCAGGCAGGCTGGGGCCTCCCGGGCCCGCCCCCCCTTTCGCCGCTGCTGCCTTGCGGCTCGGGAAGGCGTCACAGCGGCAGCCGAGCATGCCCTCACTGCTGAACCTGCACTCGGCATGACCCCAGCATCCGGCCCGGCCTGCCCTCCTCACCGCCAGCAGCTTGGAGCGGAGCAGGAAGTCTAGGCGGCGCAGCGCGTCGCGCCGCTGCGCCGCCCTCGCCGCCTCTTCCAGCTCCCCCGGCCGCTCCAGCCGCTGCCCAGGCTGCTGCAGCTCATCCTCGATCACGCGCGGCAGCAGCCGGTACGAGCCTGCGCGGGCCGGCGGCTGGCATGCATTGTCACAAAAGCCAGTGTGAGGCTTGCGCGCGAAGCCAGCCACCAGAACGACTCCTCGCCCTTGGTGGACCAGGCGCCAGCGGAATGCACGAGGGCGACAACGGGTGCAGCGGCTGCTCCACAGGGAGCAGTGCGACAGCGAACAGAGTGCTGGCAAAGGCTCAGCAGCAGAGAGGCAGCACGGCATCTGCCATGCGGCCTGTCCGCCCGACGGCCGCCCACCTGTCTGCGAGATGTGCAGCGCGGTGCTGACATCAAACAGGGGTGCCCTGCTGAAGCGCAGCTCCTCATGCAGCCTGAACAGCTCGTCAGCTGCGGGGCGGCAAGGCACAGGGGCAGCATGAGCGTCGGTTGAGGGCAGGGAGCCTGCTCGCATGCTGCCGACCCCAGTCTTGCTGGCCTCTTACAGACGAGATAAAGAGCCACCCCCTGCATGGCTGGTTATGTGTCGGAGCACCGCCCAGCACCCACCTGTGTGGACAAAGGCGGCGCCGTGGTCCTGTGCAGCCTTGAGCACCTCCCTGCATGTGTTGACGGCCTTGGCCTTGTGCGCCCACTGCGCGCACACATGCAGGCGCTGCAGGCGCTGCCGCGTTGTCTGCAGGTACTCCAGCAGCTGGCGCTTGCTGCATGCTCAAGCAGGGGGTTGAACAGGCGGGAGGAGTGGGGTAGGCGCGGGTGGCGCAGGCGGCAGGAGACACAGGCGCGGGGGCAGGAGGGCTCGCACCAGGAGGTTTGCGCAGGCTGTGCCCGTCGGTGAGCAGCCCTCCAACTTATAGGACTGTGCAGGAGGGACAGCAGGCAGCTGCAGGGCTCTGAGGCTCACCGCTCCTCGTCGCTCAGGCCGGGCAGGCGCCCCGCCAGCTGTGTCAGGCTGGCATGGGCATCCTGCACCACGTTGCTGAGCACATCACGGAAGGGAACCAGCTGCAGGCCGGTCAAGGGAGCCTCAGACTCCGTGCTCCCTCCCCGTTGCGCCTGCATCGTGCTAGCACGACGCCATCGTCCTAAATTGATCAAGAAAAAAGCTCAGAACAGTCGGGCGAGCGCCGATCACTCAGTTGGGATGCGCAGGCTTCATGCAGAACCAGCAGGGCCCTTCCGCACCCCTCGGGCGGCTGCACCATCCTGCGATCAGCTCAAACTCTTCATCTATCCACCCATACTCCGTACAGCGCCTGTGCGAGTTCAAAGGGGTGCCTGAGCTCTGTCGACACTTTTGGCGATTTTCCAGCAATTTATCAAACCGCAGGCAAGCTTTTTACAGGACCAGAGGGCGCCTGCCTCCGCCTGCGCTGCAGAGGAGCCCTGGTTGGGCCCTCACTTCCTCTGCGCCCGCAGCACTCTACACCTTTCGCCATTTCGTTCCGACAGGCAGCAGCAACATGTCGAGCGCCGAAGCAGCCCCCTTGGCGTCGCCCTCCAAGTCGGCAGACGCAGCCGCTGCCGCTACTGGCGACGCGCCTGATGCCGACTTGCCAAAGGCCCTCATGAAGCGCATCCTCAAGGCACGGCTGGCGCAGTGGGACGCAGCAAATGGTGGGGATGGCACAAGAGAATTTCAAATCAACAAGGTGGGTGGGTGGTGGGTGGGGGTGGGGGGTGGGGTGGAGAGAAGGGAGAGCATGTTGGTTGGACCCAGTCCCTGATCCGCAAGTCTTGCCAGTGCACGTCCCTACAGTTGCTCGTGGGGCACTGGCGAGCTGCCATACCCACTGAGCATGGACATGGCATGCTCGGCTCTGTTTGTGCATGTTTTTTTCATGCTGTGTCGAGCAGTGCCCCACCCTTCCCCACCCCCACCGGGCCTCTCTAGCTCGGCCCAATGCGTGCCATGGAGAAGCTGCTGCCACGCTGGCAACCACCCTGCCATCCGCTTCGCAGCTTGGGACCCAGCAGCTGGGTTTTATACCCTGCTGAGGCGGGCATGCTGCTGGCCTGCCCAGGGTCGAGAAGCCGGCCGTCCGCCGCTGTGGGTGGTCGCACCCGACCGGCCTGCCTGTCCCCGCCCCGCGCCGCAGGACGCGCTGCTGGCCTGCTCCGAGGCCGCCAAGCTGTTCATCCACTACCTGGCAGCCACCGCCAACGACGCGTGCAGGGACGCCAAGCGGCAGACTGTCAGCGCGGACGACGTGCTGACGGCGCTGGATGACCTGGAGTTTGGGGAGCTGGTGGAGCCGCTCAAGGCGGCGCTGGAGGGTGAGGCCCCGCCCCGCTGCCGGGCTGCCCTGCCGTTGGTCGGGCCTGCCAGCCCTGCTCCTGTGCAGTCGCGGTGGCGGAAGCGGCATGCTAGCCTCCCGCCTAGAATGCCCTCGCCTGATCATGCGTTCATCTGCTCTGCCCGTTGGCCTGCAGCCTACAGGCTGGAGGCCAAGGACAAGGCCAAGAAGCGCAGCGAGCAGCAGACGGGCAAGAAGCGCAAAGGCGGCGCTGCTGGCGGCGGCGATGATGCAGCAGCAGCGGCGGCGGAGGGCGGAGGGGCAGCGCCGATGGATGCAGAGGCATCTTGAGCTGCGTGGCTGGAATTTTGAGCATCCATTTTCAATCAAATTGCCAATTGTAATCTATGCATGCGCTGCTGACTGGGAGTGAGCAAGGGTGGCCAGGGCTAGAGACTGCCCAGCACCACCCTTGCTGCTCTGGCGGCAGTGTGGAGTGCTATCGGCCCAGCTAAGCGCAACCCAGATGCTCGCTAGCATTGCTTTGCTTGAACCCGTGCAGTTTCGGCGAGCCGCTGGCTGGATGGCCCATTTGGAGCCTGCTGTGCTGGAGACCGGCGGCGGCAGCATGGCTTGCCACAGCCCCCGTTGCCTCCGTCGGCATTCCTCGTATGCAGCAGCAGCCTAGTGCAGCCTGTTTCTTGCCCCGCTCCCTCCCAGAGCGCCCGCATATTCAAACTCAGCGCCAACAGGCGCAGCCCCCCATCGACGCCGTCCGGCCCTCCCAGGCCCTGCGATCGCCACCATGGATGAGCAGAGCGAGCTGCGGCTCGAGCTGAAGCGCGACTTCACGGAGTTCCTCGATCAGGACTTTGGGCGCGAGACGGGCGAGGGGCGCTACGTCCGCAAGGTGGACGACATCGCCAAGCAGTACCCGCAGACCAAGCGCGTGCGACTGGAGGTCGACCTGCAGGGTGAGCACAGGGGCAGACAGCCGCCTGCAGGGCAGTGACAGCCGAGCCTGCAGCTAGCCTCTGCCGCCCCGCCGCCGTCAAACCGATGCCCGATTGCCTGCAGATTTGTCGGACTACAATGAGGAGCTGCACCGCCGCGTGCTCTCCAGCCCCGCCACCTGCCTGCCGCCGTTTGAGGAGGCGCTGGAGGAGTTCATCCGCAACCGCCAGCCCAAGGTGCCTGGGATGGCTGGGTGCCCCTGCAGGCTCAGGGAGTTATCAGAGGAGTTGAGGTGCAGCAAAGGCAGCGGACAGGCACCCTGCATTGCAGCAGCGGTCACATTGACACGTGGGAACGGCAGCCAGGCAGCGGACCCAACAGGCGTGCTTTGCAGTCATCACACCCGTGGAATGCCCAGTGCATGAGACACTGCAGTCAATGTACAACTTGCTGGCTGCGTGTTTCATGGTTCACGCCTGGTTGGCTTGGCTTCTGCTTGGCGGCGTGAGCGCGTGCCCCGCCCGCCTGCCGCTCCCGCTCCCCCCGCAGCTGCTGGAGGAGTCGCAGCGCGTGCACTTGGCCTTCACCGGAGAGTTTGGCCACCACACCACCTCGCCGCGCCAGCTTACTTCCGAGGCACGTGGTGCACAGGAGGGAGCGGCCATGGGCTGGTGCAGCGCGCTGCCTGCACGCCAGGCCACACTTCCTGTGGCACCCTGCCTCTGCTCCAGCTGATGCTGTCCAGCGGCGCTCGACTTCTCTTGCTTCACACACTGGCCTGCTGCGCCTAGACAAGCCTCTCGGCCTGCACCCTTGGCTTGGCCCCTGCAGTTCCTGTCCAAGCTGGTCAACCTGCAGGGCATTGTGACGCGCTGCACCCTGGTGCGGAGGGGAGCAGCCCGGGACGCAATGGCAGGGCAGCCCGCCCTGGCAGCTGTTGCTCCTTCCTCGCCGGCGTATGGATGGGGCGCGGCTGCTGCAGCACAGCTTGGCCCCCCTGCCAATGGTTGTGTGCCAAGGGCCCCCTTGCAGGTGCGCCCCAAGATTGTGCGCTCAGTGCACTGGTGCCCAGCCACTGGGCAGTTCACATCGCGAGAGTACCGTGACGTCACCTCTAACGCCGGCCCGCCCACCACCACCGCCTACCCAACCAAGTGAGCGTTTTGCTGCATGGCAGCCTGGGAAAGGGAGGCACGCCTTGCCCTTCCTGCAGCAGCCGGGCAGGCCCAGCGGGGACCCTGTGTGTGTGTGTGGACGGGACGGGCGCGCGCGCGTGGCATGCTGTGCTGGAGCCATGGGTGGCAGTCAGTCGGGCAGCGCTCCAGCAGCAGCAATGCCCCATCATCTTGACAAGCTGCTTCAAACTGACCCCACTCGCCCATGTGCCCTGCCCGCCCACGCGTCCCCCCCCGCAGGGATGAGAGCGGCAACCTGCTGGTGACCCAGTACGGCCTGTCCACCTACATTGACCACCAGACCGTCACCATCCAGGAGCTGCCGGAGACCGCGCCCCCGGGCCAGCTGCCGCGGTCTGGTGGGTGGGGAGGGACGTTGGCGCCTGCAGCTCGCCAGCGCGTGCAGGGGCAGCCAGCAGCAGCGAGAAGCCGGCCAGGGCACACGGCTGGCGCTCGCTGCGGGCACTCGGCACGGGCCGGCTGCAAGGCTCCCCTGCCCCCGTCCGCGTCCTCCCGACCTGGTGCGCCCCTGGCCTGTGCGTGCGCGCCCTACCTACCCTGCAGTGGAGGTGGTCCTGGAGGATGACCTGCGCGACGCGTGCAAGCCCGGCGACCGCGTCTCCATCTGCGGCATCTACAAGCCCGTGGCGCCACGCGCCAACGGCTCCGTCTCCGGTGAGCGCGCCCCGCTGGCGGCTGCGGGTGGCAGCCCCGACTGGCAGACGTGGCGCCCACGTCCTGCGCGCAGGCTTTGTCTGGGGCGTTTGCTGCGATTGTTGGGCGCGGCCCTCGCCCTGCCAGGCGCGCCAGCCGCTGGGTCAGCGCTTCTGCGCACGAGCGCTGCCCCCGCTGGCCTCCCCCCTGCCCCCCCCGCAGGCGTGTTCCGCGCCGTAGTGGTGGCCAACAGCGTGCAGAAGCTGTCGCGCGACGCCCAGGGGCCCAGCTTCACTGAGGAGGACTACGACAACATCACGGCGAGCCGAGGGGCTGCCCTGCTGGCGGCTGGACTGGCTGCCCTTGTGGGCGCGCGCGGCTGGGGGCACGCTTGCCCACAGGCCATGCCGGCCTGGCTGAGCAGGCAGGGCGGGAGCACCTGTGGGGTGCCACGCAAGCTGAATTCCTTCTGTGTGCTGCCGTCGTCGGCTGCAGGGCCTGGCGGGCGAGGGCGACCTGATGGAGCAGCTGGGCGCCAGCCTGGCGCCCTCCATCCACGGGCACAGCACCATCAAAAAGGCGCTGGTGCTGCTGCTGGCGGGCGGGCGCGAGCGCACGCTGGCCAACGGAACCCACCTGCGTGGCGACATCAACTGCCTCATGGTCAGCTGCTGCGCTGCCATGCTGGCTGGCGGCGTGTCGCCTGCCTGCTGATGCACCCGGAAGGGCACCTGGGTGCTGGGTCCTTGCGCTGCCTGTTGCTGGCGGCAGCCAGGGGTGCACAGATGGCTTGCAGCGGCCTTCCAATGGCCTTCCCAGCAGCTGAAACCACCTTGCCTTCCCACGGTGGGCGAGCAGGTGGGCGACCCTGGCGTGGCCAAGTCGCAGCTGCTGCGCGCGGTGATGAACATCGCGCCCCTCTGCGTCTCCACAACCGGCCGCGGCTCCTCAGGCGTGGGTCTGACCGCCGCCGTCACCACCGACGCCGACACAGGTGGGCAGGCGGGGGCGTGCCCTGCGAGCACTGCGGTGGGGCCGGCAGCCCTTGCTGCTCGCTGTCTCCCTGACCTGTGCCCAACAGCAGCAGCAGCAGGGGGGGAGGCAGTCCAGCAGCAGCGCGCACCTCGCGCCCCGCAGCAGCCCACCAGGCGCACTGCCTGCCTGCCCACTGCCATGCACCCACTGCAGGCGAGCGCCGGCTGGAGGCGGGCGCCATGGTGCTGGCTGATCGCGGCGTGGTGTGCATCGACGAGTTTGACAAGATGAACGACGGCGACCGCGTGGCCATTCACGAGGCAAGCGGCGCGCCCAGCAGGGTTTGGGGTTTTAGGGTTCAGGGTGCGCAGCAGAGGCGCCCAGCAGCGCGCTGCGGATGCCCTGTGGATGCCTGCAGGGCCGTGCTGCTGGCTTGGTTGGTCGGCTGTCCACCGGGCTGGCCAGGGATGCCTGCCCGTGCCACGCCTGGCCGCTGTTCCGCTGACTGCCCACTGCCCTGCGGCTGCGCCGCCCGCAGGTGATGGAGCAGCAGACCGTGACGATTGCCAAGGCGGGCATCCTGACCTCGCTCAACGCGCGCTGCAGGTGGGTGGGCTCTGCATGGGCAGTGCATTGCCTGTGCGAAGCTGCTGAAGGAGGCAGCTCACCCGATGCTGGCCCCATAGGTCCGCCCTCACCGCGCGCTGCTCCTGCCTGGCCCCCGCCTGCCTGCCACCCCCCGCATCGCCCCCTGCAGTGTGGTGGCTGCTGCCAACCCCATCTACGGCCACTACGACCGCACCATCTCCATCACCCGCAACATCGGCCTGCCCGACTCGCTGCTGTCCCGTTTTGACCTGCTCTTCGTGGTGCTGGACAACAACGACGCCGCCCGCGACCGCGAGGTGAGGGGGCGCAGCCACCCTCCGAGGGGGCACGCCAGCCCCGTCAGGCAGGGTGCCTGGGGGCAAGGGAGCCGCTGCCGCGCTTGGCAGTGGCCGGGGTGTGCGAGCTTGGCGAACCAGGGCTCATGCCGACCGTGCCTCGCACACACGCCCTGCCCCTGCACAGATTGCGGAGCATGTGCTGGGCCAGCACCGGTACCGCGCGCCCGGCGACGACGGCAAGAACGCCGGCGACGATCGCTACATCGAGAAGTGAGCATGGATAAAGTGGGCTGCTGGGTACTTCCCTGGCGGCGGGTGTGGCTGGCTCCTTGTAGCACCCAGCCTGCTGCAATCGCTCCATCCCTGCTGGCCGGCCCAACCGGGGGGCAGCCGCGGGGCTGGAGTGCAGCGAAGCGCGCTTCCACATCCTGCATCCTCCAACCCGGGCCACCGCGCCGCCTTCCTGCCTGCAGCCTGGAGGAGGATGAGGAGCGGGAGCGGGGCATCACCCCCGTGTACGTAAAGTACGACGCCCGCCTGTACGGCCCCCGCAGGCCCGGCCAAAAGGTGAGGCAGGGAGGGTGCAGGTGCAGCTGTTGTTGTCGTGGGGGAGGGCAGGCGGTGCGCATCCCGGTTGTGCTGGTGGCCATGGCCGGAACCGGGAATCAATGATGAACAATTGCCAGGATGGGCTTGCGGCAGATCAAAGGAGTTGCCGCGGTAGGGAGACAAGAAACGAGGCCCGCACCTCCCCCTCCCTGCCGCGCAGGAGCCGCTGTCGTTGCCCTTCCTCAAAAAGTACATTGCGTTTGCCAAGCAGCGCTTTGCGGCGCCCGAGCTGTCCCCAGAGGCCAGCGACGCCATTGCGGGTGGGTGCGCCCGCTTGTCGGCGACGTGGGTTGCGCGCTGCAGGGCTGGCGGCCGCTGTGTCAGCCGCACCATAGGCTATATGAGCGGCCCCCAGCCCTCGCTGCTTGTCGTTGGGCTTGCTGCCACCCTTGACAGCTGCACGGGCCTTTGGGGTGGGCTCCAAGATGCCTCGGTAACTCCCCACCCCATCTGGCCATCCTCCCTCAACCTGCCCACTGGCCCCTGCCCCGCCCCATCGCCACCCGCAGAGTACTATGCCGACCTGCGCAACAGCCAGGAGGTCAAGGCGCTGCCGGTGACTGTGCGTACCCTGGAGACAATCATCCGCCTGTCCTGCGCGCACGCCAAGGTGGGCAGGGGGTGGGGCTGGGCGGTGCGGCAGGGCCGTGTGAGAGGCCCGGGTGCCTGAATGACTGTATGGGCAGGCCGCAGCAGGCCATGTGCACACCGTCTGGTGTGCCAGCTTGGCTGTTTGGATGCGCACCAAGTGGAGGTGGATTCTCATCAGTGGAGGGTGCATCGGGCTGGGGCCATCCAGTATGCACAGCGGTGCCACCCAGCCTGCCCGCCCTGCCCTGGCCGCTCGCAGGTGCGGCTGAGCGCGGTGGTGGAGAAGAGCGACGTGGACGAGGTGCAGGCTCTGGTGGACTTCATCCTCAAGAGCGACCCCTCTGCCCACGAGACCCGCCGCCCCAGCCGGTGAGAGCCGGTGGCAACGCAACGGTTGTCAGGGAGGCCAGGCAGGCCAGGGAGCGGCCCTGCGGCTGCGGATGCCCGACCTTGGCCGCGCGCAGCTTTGCAGGGGAGCAGCGCGCAACGAGTGCCCCCCGTGCCCCACCCACCCACCCACCCACCTCTCCCGCCCTGCAGGCGGCGCGAGGGCGGCGCCAAGCGGGCGCGCGGCGAGGGCGGCGCAGACAGCGACGATGACCTGGGCGATGACCCGGACGCCCCTGGCCGCCAGCAGCAGACGGCAGCCGCAGAGCCCGCCGACGGTGCGGCGCCCATGGACGCCGACGAGCCGATCAGCGATGCCGAGGAGGAGCCCGCTGTGCCCGCTGTGGGCGCTGTGGGCGCTGACGCGGCAGAGGCCATCCGCCGGGCGGTGGATGAGGTCGGGCAGGGGGCCGCCGGTGCGGCGTGCAGCGTGACGGGCGTCAAGGCGGTGCTGGCGGCCAAGGGGGTGCACGTCTCGTCGGGCGAGATCACAGAAGGTGGGCCCTGGGCGGGATCAAGGGAGGGAGGGGGCCCTTTGCGGCCGGCCTCGTGTGCTGGGGTGCTGGGCAGCGATGCTGCCTGGGAAAGAGAATTGAGCTGGCGATGCGCTCGCGGCACCTGGGAGCTGCATGGTGATTGTTCGACCATGCACCCCCCGGGCACTGCTGCATCCCTGCCTCCTCACCGCGCCCCCCGAGCACCCTCACCGCACTGCAGTGCTGAAGCAGCTGGAGGCGGATGGCCGCATCATGATGGATGGCGGCGAGTTCTGGGTCAGCTACTGATTGCGCCGCCCGCGTCCCTGGGACGAGCACGGCGTGCTGGGCAGCATGGAGCACGGCTGATGGCAGCAGTGGCAGCAGCCTGGCGGGCTGTTTGCAACGTGCTAGCAGCGGTCTACCTATGCAACCCTCGGGCCTGGCCTCGCCTGCGCCTTGCTATTCGCTACTGCTCACCGCCTAAGAGGGGGTGTGCCGCCGAGCAGGCGGCCGGCCACCTGTGCAGGGCTTGCTCGCCACCTGTGACTGACTGCTTGCACTCTCTTGTGTTGTATTGTCATATTTGACTGAACTTACCTCCTTAACAGATGCGCTGTCACATCAAGAAGGCCGTTGCCAGGTGTCTGCCACCGAGCTGGGCCGGCAGCCAGCGCACGCTGGGTGCGGCATGTTGACATCAACAGTGGTGGGGTGTCTCCCTCATGTCGCATTCTGCTCCCGTATGTTGGCTCGTCCAATTTGCGCGTCCGCGGTGCTCTCAGCCCTCCGCCCCGCTCAGCTGCCGCGCCCTGTCGGCACCTCCCGCTCCTTTGGCGCGCCTGCGTGTACGATGCTGGGGGCGGTGAAGCGCTGGTTCGGAGGACGCGCCGATGCCTGCGCGGGATGCGACCCTGCTGTTCTGGAGCAGTGCGCTGCGGCGGAGCCGGGTGGGTGCCGCTGCCGCCCAATCGCTTGCTGGGTGGTGCGCTGCTGGCACCGCTGCAGGCTGAGAACAACAGTTGGCAACAAGGAGAAGGAAGAGGAGGGTGCCTCGACATGAACCTGCCCTGCTCAGCCATCTCTCTGCCTCCGCCACCACTGGTGCCAGGTAGCGTCACTCCCCACAACGCCCACGTCTTCCTCAAGCTGGCCGCCCCTCCCAGCAGCGACCCGGCCGCCACGGACGAGTCCTGGTGGCCGGAGAGCGTTGACAAGTGAGCAAACTGGGAAGGTGGTAGCAGGGCGTGAGCGGCCGCCTCACCGCCTGCTTGATTCCAGCCACGTTTTGGGTTTCATTCCTGTTACCCGGCCACCTCCGCCGCCGCAGGGAACCGGCCATTGAGGCCGTCAATGCCGCCATCAAGGCGGCAGGCGAGCGCGTCGGCGGCAAGGTCAAGGTGACAGCATTTGACAGCCTGGTGCCCGCCCAGGTGGCCCCCGGCACAGCCGACGCGCTTGTCTTCCCGGCAGGCGTCAGCCTGACCGGCCTGCCGCTCGACCAGCTGCCGGCGGCTGTTGTGGCCGCGCTGGCGGGGGAGGCGGTGCCGCGGGGCGAGCAGGTGGCTGGCCTCACGCTGTTTGTGTGCTGCCACGCCAAGCGCGACGAGCGGTGCGGCCACATCGGCCCCGCGCTGGCGGCAAAGCTGGCTGAGCTGGCGACGGGCAAGCAGGCGCCGGGGGGCGGCGCCGTCCGCGTGCTCAAGACGTCGCACGTCGGCGGGCACAAGGCAAGCGCGTTGCACGCTGGGTGTGTTGCAGTGGAGAGGCAGGCAGGCTGGCTGGCTGGCTGGCTGGCCGGGCGCCACAAGCATGTGCACCTGGCATCGGGCACAGCCACGGCTTTCCCGCCACCATCCCTGTCCTCTGGTCCTGTCGGCGCTGTGTGCGAAGAGGTGCTGGCGCCAACAACCCTCGAACTACACATTCCTTCACCCACTGAACTTCCCTGCAGTACGCCGGCAATGTGCTGGTGTACAACAAGGGTCAGAGCACAGACGGCGACTGGTTTGGCGGCCTGAACGCGCAGAACGCCGGGCCCTTCTTGGAGGCTCTGCTGGCCTCACGGGTGCGCAGCTCGGCGTTGCGTCCGCTTCCTGCACATCCCAGCATGCCGGCCATTTGAGGCTGTGCTGGCTGTCAGGCGCCTGGCCCTCTGCGGCTCCCAAGCCCCCCTGACAGCGCCTCAAACCACGAGCCACAACCCGCGGTTAGCCTCAAACCCCCGCAAGGGGAGGCAGCCTCGAGGTTGGACCAGGTTGGCCCAGCCCCAGCTTCGCTGCTGCCCACCGCGTATGCCAACACCCCCCATGTCCCTCCCATGCGCAGGCGCCCAGCGGCGCGGCGGGCGAGGCGGCGCTGCGCCCCTGGTGGCGCGGCCGCGTAGGTCTCAGCAAGGCGGAGCAGCTGCAGCACTTTGAGCAGGGGCTGAAGGACATTGAGGACCTGCGCTGAGGGGCGGTGCATGCACCTCCCTCCTTTGAGCTTCGGCTTCGGGCCCCCGCTCAGCACGCCTGCTATGCACCTCCTGGAATGCAGGCAGCCTGGGGGCCGTCCCCGGGTGTAAGCGCGCCGCCAGTCTGACAGAAAGCAGGGCTGAGCAAGGCTAAAGCCCATGCTGGGCAGTCCGCTGTGCGCCAGCAGCAGGTTTCCCTGTGTAGCATACAGGCCTTGCATGACTGTGGTGCCAGGCTGTGCTGGTGGGCTTGTGCGAGTCCACAGGTGAAGAATTGGAAAGGACTTCTGTGGTGGCAGAACATGGGATGTGAGGATTCAAGCCAGCTGGGCAATGTGGAGAGTGTACAGGGGGGCAGCAGGCCCAGGGAAGCCGGTTAGAGGGAGAAGGATTCGAGAAGGCCCACCAGGCTGGAAGGCAGCTTAGTTGCATAGCGGCCGGAATGGCACGCAGGGAAGGGTGCTGCGGATCAAGGGCTGCCGCGCAGACCAGGCAAGTGAGGGGGGCAGGAAAGAGAAGGGGCCGCATGGCCAAAGATACGTGTCCTCAGGCTGGCAGGTGGGGCGCTCAAAAAGTGGCCAGGCCAGGTGGTGCCGAGGCGGGCGGCGGTGAGAAAGCAGGTGGGCAAGCCCCACGTGCAAGGACAGGCAGGTGCAGAGGAAGAACAGCGCAAGCAAGGGAGTGGCAGGGGAGGGTGTGTGTGTGGCTTGCTTAATGGCTAGCTTGCAGGCAGGGGCAGGCAGGGGCACACAGCATGGCAGGCCATGTGGCAGGAAGAACGAGGCTAGTCGAGGAGAGGAGAAGAAGCAGGGAGGGATGGTGGCATGGAGGGGACAAGGAGAAGGCACTGAGGAGAGGGCACACTGTCAAGAGGGTGGCAGCTCCCGAGCGAGCGGGTGAGGGGAGCCCAGTCCGGGGGACGCTACCGGGACACAGGTCGCTGGCGCATCTCTCTGCTCGCTGCCCATCAGCGGCGGCGGCTCACGCCCGCAGCGCCCGCGGTCGCTCGCGATTCGAATACTTGAGAGTCAGGGGGCCGCCTGCAGCCCAGGGGGGTTGGCGGGAGCGTCAGGTGCACAGGTCCATGGACAGACGCGGGCAGTCGGCCAATGTAAGGCCCCCGCACCCCCACTTCTGGCCGCCTTGCCCTCCTACCCCCCCGCCCCTGCCTCTGTGCCTCCCAGGCAGGAAGCCCGGTGCCGCCCCCACCTGCAAGCTCCGGCACCACCGCGCCTTGGAGCACCTCCATTGCGTTGGCTGCCGCCGCGCTCTCGCAGAAGTGCACAAACGCAAAGGGCCTCCCCTTGGGGACATCCACTGCAGCCAGCGGCGCAGGAGGGTGGGCAGGCTGGGGTTAACTGCCAGCAGACCGCCTGCCGCCAGCCGCCCCTGCCAGTGCCGGCTCCGCTGCTTGGCGGGGACGGAAGCGCGCGGAGGCACAGCAGCGGGGGGCACCCGCGGTGCGGCGCACGCGCCTGGCGCGCGAAACCCTGCTGTGCCGCTGCACACTCCAGCACCCCTCGGGCTGGCCCCCCGGCCCCGGGCTGCCCTCACCCGCCTCCACGCGGCCGCAGCAGGAGAAGGCGTCCTCGATCTTGCGCCGGAACTCTGCCGGCTTCCAGCGCTGCTGCGGGTGGATGTTGGAGACGACGACGGTGCGGCAGGCGCCCTGCGCCGCCGGCTGGGCGCGGCCCAGCTGCGGCTGCTCGCCCTGGGAGCCGACCCCCGAGCTGGCGCGGCTGCTGGGCCCGCTGCCCGACCCGCAGGACAGGCCCAGCGGCAGCGGCAGCGGCAGCGCCGAGGGGCCCGACCCTTCCAGCTCCGCGGTGAGCTCGCTGGGCAGCAGCAGCAGCGGGTCTGCCTGCCCGGGCTCGCCCGGCTCCCACAGCTGCACGGGCTCCGCATCCTCGCCGCCCTCGCCCCACTCCTCCCAGCCGCCGCCCGCCGCTGCCCAGGCCGCCTCGGCTGCCGCCTCCCACTCGTCCGGCGCGGGCCCCTGGAGTGCCGCTGTCGAGGAGCGGGGCGCCGGCTGCGCAGCCGCAGGGGGCTGCCACTCAGGGGCCGCCACGCTCAGCACGCTGCCGCGCGCAGACAGCGGCAGTTGCCACGCGGCGGCTGGTGCTGCGGCGGCCCCCGCACCGCTGCTGCTGGTGCTGGCGCTGCTGGCGCTGCTGCCGGTGCTGCCGGGCGGGCCCCCGGGATCCTTTTGGTACTGCACAGTCAGCGCCCGCGTGCCTGCACCAGCGGACGGCAGGAGTGTGCTCACGACAAGCCGGCACAAGCTCCCGTGCTTTGTCCTTGCCAGCGAAGCACCACCCTGCCCTGCCACAAAGTGGGGCGCGCTACCTGCCGCAAACCCAGAGCGCGGGCCAGCAGCCCCAGGGCCCACCTGACAGCTGCGGCAACGCTTTGCCGTGCAGCGCGCGCATCGCGCGCGCCGCGGCGCTCGCCTCTGCGAAATCCACAAACACGCAGCGGCGCTGCAACAGCACGCGCACTGCGGGGGCCGAGGGCAGAGAGCGGGGCCGGGGTGAGAGGGCAGCGGCATCTGTGCGCGCATGCTGTGGCGCGCTGCTTGCCATGCAGGCGGCGTTCGGGCCCCAGGCGGGGGCTCAGCGGCTGCCTGGAGGCCCAGCCAACCACAAGGCATGCCCTCTTCCTGATGTCTGCCCTGCAAACCAGCAGCCGCCCCCTACGCATCCCGCCCCACCCCCACCCGAATCTACGGCACCAAAGCGCTCCACAGCACGCTGCACCTCCCGCTCCGTGGGCCGCAGCACCACGCCGCCAATCCACAGGCGGCGGCAGCCGCCCGCCTGCTGTGCGCCTGCAAGCAGAGGTGACGCAGCAGTGACGCAGGGTTGTGCTGACGGCAGGCAGGTTGCCGGGCGTCCACGCATGGCACGAGGGCGCGCAGCGAGCCTTCAGTCAGGGCTGGGCTGCCCACCTGCATCCACAGGGCCGTCCACGGCCAGCAGCTGCTCCTCAAGCTGCGCCTGCTGCTGCAGCAGGCGTGCGAGGTCTGAGGCCGCCGCCTGCGCGCGGCTGGCCGCCACGGAGACAGCGGCAGCCGCGGCCGCAGGCAGCTCTGCTGCTAGGGGCCCGGCAAGCTGCGCCAGAGCTGCATCCACCGCCGCCACATGCTCGGCGGCAGCCGCGGCCGCCACCTGCTGGGTGGCCAGCCTGCGTGCCGCATCCGCTGCGCCTGCGTGCTGCTGCGGCTGGGCCGTGGACCCGCGCCGCGCACTCGTGCTGCGCCGCCGCTCCTCCCTGCCGCCGCCGCCCTCCTCCTGCAGGCGTCGCTCCGCCTCACGTTGCGCAGCCAGCGCCGCTGTCAGCTTGGCCTCTGCTTGTGAGGCCCTGCAGGCGGCCACCTCCAACAGCTGCTGCTGCTGCAGGCGGGAAAGCAGACTGGAGTGCAATGGCTGTGCATGCGTGTGGCGGGGGCAGGCGCGCAGCGCTCCTGCTGCACAGCAAAACAACTCCCACAGTTTCAATCACACGCGCAGTAGCTACCTGCTCCAACTGCGCAAACAGGAGGTGGATGCGCTCCTCCCCTGCCGCCGGTTCAGCCGTCACTTTGTCTCCCGCCGCCGCCGCCACTGGCGGCGGTTCCCCGGACTCTGTAGTGAAAACTGCCTCTTTCGGGAGCAGTGTAGCTGGCGGGCCGGGTGCGCTGTCGCCCGGAGGACGCATTGCCCCTCCAGTGCCCCTCCAAGATCACAACCCTGCGGCTTGCTGCCCACACAATTTGCGCAGGGGTGAGGCAAGCACCCGCTGGGAAGGCGATCGGGTGGAAGGGGCCGCCCTCACATGGGGGAGGTGACCGCGGCAGGCGCTTCAGGGCACGACGAGTCAGCGGCGGCAGCGGCAGGGCGCTGGTGGCCCCTGGTCCCACAAGTGGCCAGTTTTGCAGCTCCAATCTGAAGTAAGCATTCAGGCTGCGGTATCCTTGCAGTGCGCATTTGCATCAAGGGTGGTTCAGCCAGAACAGCATAGCGCAGGGTGCGCCAGCCAGGCTGGCAAGCGTGGACTCCTCTCCTGCGCCTGTCTGAGACACAGGCGCTGGACAAAGGGTTTCTGCAAGCCATACCCAACCCTGAGGTGCCTCAATGCGATTGATACCTGTGAGACCGAGCAGGCATCTCGGTGTGGGAAAGAGTGGCACCATTTCAATCGACGCCCCAGCACATTGAGGCGCAGCCAACGGGTGAGCAGATGTGCAGCACCTGGGGCATCCACCCGAAGCACATAGTGCAACCTTTCAGCCAAAGGATTCACATTTTGATTTCATGAACCACAAGTTAGGGAAGGAGCCAGCTCTGGCTTGCACGCAACAAAACGCAATTGATGGGAAGCACGTGAGAAGCGTCTAGAGCATTGAGGAAGCTTGAGGGTGAGACACAGAAAACGCTCAAAAGGCAGTGTGCTGAACCTCAGGTGTGCAAGTGTTGCTGGGGTAAAGGGCCCACTCATTCTGATGCCGCTTCACACCTGCATCGCCGCCGCGGAAACACTGGTGGTGCTGAGCTCAACCAGCTGAAAAGAGCCATGCTGGGGGCCGGCCTCGCTGTCGCTGGCTTCACTGTCGCTGTCCGGCGGGAAGGAACTCACAGAGGCAGAGGCCACAGACGCTGCGCCCGCCGTCGACTCCTGTATCTGCTGCTTCAGCGTCGCCAGCCGATGCTGCTGTAACCGCTGCCGCGGCTCCTCCTCACTCGGCAGGCCTAAGCCATGCAGCGCCAAGCACTGCACGCCCTCTGTACTGCCCGCTGCTGCTAGCCGTAGTGCCTCATTTGCAGGCGCCGCTGGCTGGCCAGTGCTCACTGCAGCTATGCGTGGTGTTGCCCCTGGTGTGGCAGCTGCGGCGGCAGCCTTGCCAGCAGCCTTGCTGGCAGCATTCCCGCAATGGAAGGCAGGCATGCCCAGGAGGCCAAGGCTCAGGCTGTGCAAGAGGCCGCTGGAGCGTGGATCTGCAGCTGCAGCAGACCCTGCTCGCTGGGCAGGCTGCGGTGCTGCAGCGACCTCTGGCGACTCCAGCGGAACAGTCACAAAAGACGCATCTGCAGCTGCTGCGGCAGGGGTGGCCAGCGCTTCTGCCATGCCTAGCTGCGTCGGCGCTGCTGCCGCCAGGTGCACCGGCGCTGGCAGCTCTTTCTTCATCTTTATCCACACTGCACAGAGGCACGAGGCATGGATTGTTGGTGACTGTCAGGCTGGATCAACAAGTGCGCCAGTGGGGGAGCAGCCCCTGCATGATCGGCTGATGGTTCGGCAGGGCGCTGACGCACAGTTGCTAACCAGTTGCGCACCATCTGCCTGCCTCCCGCACCCACACACACCCTGCCGGCTCACCCGGGTGGCCCAGGAACCAGTCGAGTACACGGGAGGCCATGCAGCGGCAGGCGCCGGTATCGGTGCGCTTCACCAACATGAACCCGCTGCGCTCGTACAGCCGGACAGCAACCGCATTGTCCGCTGCCACCTGCACCAAGGCAGGCTGGAGCGTGGTCAGGATACCAAGATGACGGGCGGAGCAGCCTCAGGGAACGGCGCATTGCCGCCCTGGCGGGCTGGCAGGCTCGCAGTGCCATGAACCCACGCAACGAGCACAGCGCACCACTGCGTCACCCACCCAGAGCGTCATCTCCACGCCATGCGCTGCCACCGCCGCAGCCTCTGTCTCTGCCAGGATTGTGGCGCCTGCATCCTCGGCCCACCGCATCAGCTTGGCGCCCACGCCTTTGCCGCGCGCCTCAGGGCTAACAGCAATGAAGTCGATCAGGCACTCGTGCTCCTGCATAGGCCAGGCAGGGCCGGGCACCGCAAGGCAGTGGGCTTGAGCGACCACTGTGATCCCACAGCTGCCGCAGCTCGGGCAAAGCTATGGCATCAACGGCCTGCTGGCTGAGAATATGGCAGTGTCTTGGGCGCAAAATGCCGCGGGGAGCCAATTATCTGGGCGGCTGAGGGCAAGTTTGGCTCAGCGAGCAGCGGCGCATTCTTTGGGCAACTCAAGCAGGCGCACTGTCGGCTGGCAGGCCCCAGCCGGGCTCTGCGCCTCTCCTGCCACCCACCAGGAGGGCTTCGTCAAGAACACGGTCGTAGAGCATGCTCAGGATGGTGGGCCCGCAGCCCACACGCCGGCTATACTCGCTCCAGCTCATGCTGTCGTCTGCCTCATTCTCCACCGTGAGCACCACCACGCCCAGCAGCTTGCTGCCCTCGCAGGCTAGCCCTGCGCCAGGAGGTGGAGAGACAGGGCGAGACGAGTGAGGGGCGGTCTTGCTACATGGCTGACCATGCCCGCCTGGACAACGGCATGGGAAGCTGCAGACCGTATAGACTCAGAAGAGCATGTGGCGTGGCATGCGGCAGTTACCCAGACACTGGAATATGCTGTGCCGCTGCCACACCTCGCCGGCGCCGGCGCCTGGCTGCCAGCCAACCGCCGGTGGGAGTTGCCCGCCCTGCGGCCCGGGGAGGATCATGCGCTCTCCCACCTATCTGTCTCCACCACGAAGGCGTCCGCTTGAGGTCGTCCGCCTCTATTTGGCTCCACTGCTGCACGCTCAGCCCCTGGCCCCGGCACTCCTCGGGGAAGGTAGAGGCGCACAGCGCTGCCACGGCTTCGCAATCTGCCGGCGAAGCGCATGGCCGCACCAGGACGCCGCCCTCGGTGCTGCTCTTGGGCGCCATCGAGAAGGCGGGCGCGCGTTGAGGAACCGGGTTCGGCGAACAAGTTTTGGACTGCCCTGCGCAAGGCGCAGGGCGACGAGGTGACAAACGCCGCGCATGCCGACGCGTTCATCACGCGCCATGCTGCTGGGCCAGCAGGGCGCTCGCAGCGCCGATGTCGGCTGGGCCCCCGCCAGCTGGCTGCGCGCAAAAGAGGCATCCAGCAGCCTTGCTGCCTGGTTCCTGTAAGAGACTACTGAAGCTGGTGGTACCGAGTGTGCGCCTGTGCACTGCACAGCACCATCCTGTGCAAAGCGTCTACGATTCACCAAGCCAACATGAAGCGCACCCCCCTGCCTGTGACCGCTGTGGCCCCTCAAGAGGTTGGACATGTTGACACGACGAGGTTGTACAGAGCATGTAGGACCGACCGGTAATGAAAGAATTCGGGGGGGCTGGGGCTGAGGAGACGTATGCAAGCGGCAGCGATTCATTTGATCAATTGCGCCGCAGTCACCGGGCTGGTGAATGAAATGCCAGCATCAGACGAGGGGGGCAAGGGATTGTGGAAGCTATGGGGTTGAGCAAGCAAGCCAGCACGAGCGGGGGTGAGAAACAAGGGGGGAGAGAAAACGAGCGGCCCTGGCGAGGGGGGGCAGAAGGCCAGCGGCCAGCAGTGTGGAGACATGCGCTGGGACTTGCACACGCAGGAGGGGAGGGAGGAGAGGGAGAGCGGAGGGGCGACTAGGGTTGGGCATGCCTCCATTGCCGTGGGAGGCGCAAGGGGTGCGGTAAGGCTACAAGGGAAGGGCAAGGGGGCCGGAGGCAGGGCCGAAGCAGGCTCGAGGAGCCAGTCAGCCATCGGCGCCGCGGTGTGCTCCGGTGTCTGCCTGCGGCCCGCGCAGCTCCATGACCCGCAGCTCCCCGCTGGAGAGCGCGGCAGCCAGCAGCGGGGCCCGGCCCGGCCGCGCCGCGGCGGGCTGCCAAGCCACTGCGCTGCAGAAGAGGCCTTGGTGCGGCTGCTGCGGCTGGGCAGCTGGCGAGAGGGCGCCGCCAGCGCCGCCAGGGTACCCAGCGGGCTGTCCAGGCACGCCGGCGGCTGGGTTAAACTGGTGCACAGCCACCGGCGCCGGCCACCTCTCATGGTACGCAAAGGCAGCGGGGGACTCGCTGCCGCAGGCAAGCATGCCGTCCTCTGGCCGCACAGACAGCCCGCAGAAGTTCTTGCTGTTCTGGTGGCCCTGCAGCCGCCTGACGGGCTGCGAGACAACCATGGCGGCGGACGAGCCGGCCACGTGCGCGCGCCCTGGCATGGCTGCTGCCGGCGTGCTGCCCGCTGCTGCTGCGGGAGCGCTGCTGCTGCTGTCAGCCGGCGCGGGCAGCTGCCAGAGCGCCAGGCTGGCATCCGTCGAGGCGGTGGCCAGGCGGCACGGCCCCAGCCAGCGCACAAACGACACCGCCCGCGCGTGCCCGCTCAGCTGCAGCAGCGGTTGGTCTGCGCGCCGCAGGTCAAACACATATGCCGAATGGTCCGCCGAGGCAACCGCCAGCAGGTTGCCATCAAACGGCGACAGCTGCACGCCGCAGGCCGGCGCGCCGGTGCTGCTGGGGCGCAACGCGGCCAGGCACGTCTGCATGCCGCGGCCGCCCCAGAGCCGCACGGTGCCATCGTCAGAGGCCGAGGCGCACAGGTGCGGCCGCTGCAGGCTGTGCGAGACGCTCCAGACTCTGCACGCGCAACACGGCAGGAAGCGGCAGTGTGAGCAGGGCAGCCGGACAAGCATTGGCCCTTGCAGGTCACGCTACGAAGTGTTGACGCAAGTCGGCGCTGTCCAGCCCAGAGGTGTATGGGCAGCCGCCCAGGCAGCGCATGGTCGCACCTGCGGCCGCAGTGGCCATCTGCCTCCGCTATGAGGTGCCCCGACTCCATGTCTACTTGCGCCACCACGCCATCATAGTCTCCCACTGCAGTTGGGAGAGATGGGCGGGGGTGGGCGCCAGCCAGGTGGGTCTGCATCCCCGGGCTTGCAGGCGTGGCCTGGCGGAGCCCCAGGCACGTGCTCACAGCTTCCTCCCACAATGGCAGGCAGCCGCGGCACGGTTTGCCAAGCAGCTGCAGCAGGGCCGACCGGCGCCGCTCCGCGGGTCTCACATGCGACCACACCGGGCGCGTCGGGGTTCCATGCCAGCGAGCTGAGCTTGGAGTACATGCGGTGGCAGCGCAGCGGCTGCAGGTACGCATCGCTCCCAGGGTCCTGCAGCCGCGAGGCCAGCGAGTAGACCCGGACCTGCAACCAGAGGCAGGGGGGAGGGCGGGACGGACCGGAAGCTTAGAGCGGGTGGCCTGGGGGTACGAGCAAGCGCGCCGGCAAGTGCCCGGCCCT
>KQ481962.1:1049014-1064763 GCA_001430745.1 Auxenochlorella pyrenoidosa
TGAAATGCCGGGTGCTGGGTGTGGGAAGTTGGCGCAGGACCACTTTATGGGCTGTCACTTGACGGGTTGAAGGAGAGGGCTTGACCCTTTCGGAAGCAGGGTTGATAAAGAAGAACTACGCTGTTGGTTTCGGGTTGATCTTTATGAAGTAAACAGGTACACGCAGCCCTAAATGGCGGCGAGTGCACAGCAGGCTCAGCATCCGTGGGAATCGCCGATTGACGGTTTGTCCGCCCCTTCAGCCTCAACCCTTCATGATCGCATGCCGCCCCGCAGCTTGTCAGCCTCTGCCAGGCACTGCAGCTGCCCTGCGGACCGAGAACATACCGTATTAGCACTGTGCAGGCCTGCTCCTACACCCGCACTGTATGCAAAGAACTCAGATCCTGTACAAGCAAGCGCGGAGCAGTGCTTGACTGCTCTGCCGGCCGCCTGCGGCATGTGCGCACAGCCAGCGCGGCGCCACCACGTTAGGACGGCGAGCTCGAGGCTGCCCTTGCCGCTGTCCCCCACATGCGCTCCTTTCCCAGACCAAGTTGCAAGTAGCGCGTAAAGCAGGTCGTGCGGGCTCGCCGGGATGGGCTTGTCTGGGCTGCCCTTTAGCCGCCTCATTTGCCACTCAGTACCCCCTCCCTCAGCAAGTGGTATCCAGGCCGCCTGCAGCTCCAGGCCTGGTACAAGCTGCTGTAACCCCATGGGTTTTTGTCTGCACACACCGTTAGGATTGGTATAACCATGTCGACAAGCAGGTGGAAGCCTCAAATGCTACCTGCTGCTGGACAAGCACCTCAGAGGCGGCGCCAGAACAGCCCAGTGCCTCTGCTGCTTTCGTAGGTTTATCAGCAGCACAAGCAGCCAGTAATCTGTACAAGCCTGAGGTGTAACAACATGCGGCATTTGGACAGCAGCCCCGCCCCTGCTTATCAGCTTTGGTGCCCAACTGCCGCCCAGCCGCCGCGTTCAGCGGAATGGGTGGCGGGCAGCACGCCGAGCGCCAGCTTCCATGCTGTCCCTGGCGTGCATCCGTGTTATTTAGATTTGGCTCGCTTTCTGCGACCCACCTCCGCTTTCGTGACCACCGCTGCACGACTCGACAGCCGCGAGCAGGGTTTGCCCCGCCTCCGCACCGACAGCCCTTCCGCCGGCTTGTAGCTTGCAAACAGGATGGTGGACACCGGCGCCCTTCGCACCCCGGGCTTCTGGCTTCGGGTGGTCCAGGTGAGCCTGGCGGAGGGCAGGGCCAGCGCCGCTGCCGCTGCCGCCGCACGCCGGATCTCGCTCATCTGAACGCAAGTTTTGGCAGCTTTGGCAGCGTGGTATGCAGCGTGCGAGCCCGTTTGTAGCACTGGGGGGAGGGGTGGCAGCAGGCTGGCGGCTGTGGAATTGGTAGCGTTGGCAGTTTGCGCTCCCAGTACCAGCACGCTCAGCAGCTTGCTGCTCCCCCTCCCCCTGTCCCGCAGCTGGTGTTTGGCATCATTGCGTGAGTGGGCAGGGGGGGGGTCTTGGCTGCCACCCAAAGGCATGTGCTGGCGTGCCTGCGTGCGGTGCAAGCCCTGGCGTTGCCTGCTGCTGGAACTGTCCACCTAGAGTCTGCTTGCCTGCCGCGTACCGCGCTCCCACGTGCAGCTTTGCGGTCGTTGCCGAGTACTCTGGCTGGTCGCGTGTGGACTTTGCGGTGAGGCTCTGGTGGTATCAAGTGGGACAATGCAAAGCATGATCAGCGACGGTTCTGCCCGCCCGCCTGCCTGCCTGCCACTGCGCAGCCCTGTGCACTGCGCGTGACTGGCCCTTTGTGCACCGTGCTCCCTGCAGATTTTCTGCGGCGTTGTCACCATGCTCGCGAGCCTGGCACTGATGGCCTGCCTGCTCCTGGGTATTTCGGCGGTGAGCTTTCCAGGGCACTGCAGGCTGGGAGGCGCAGACACACCTCCCCCCATCCGAGAGCACAGGCTGTGTCATGCGCACCATGGGCGGGCCTAGCAAACTTGCCTGGCTTCCGACCCGGAGGCCACATCCCTTTGGTTGCAGCCTTCCTATGCCTCAGCCTTGCACCCCACCGCTTGCTTGCCTGTGCGCCTTGCTGATCTCCTGGCTGAGCGGCATCGGCGCACCCTCCACCCCTCCTGCAGGTCCGCGGCCTGCCGTCTCTCGTCTACGACGGCCTGTTCTGGATCTTCTGGCTCGCCTGCGCTGCTGCCCTGAGCGACTCGCTGTCCGCCATGGACGGCTGGGGCTGGTGAGTGTTTGTGGTTCTTGGGGCACACCTTTGAGGCACGCGTGGAGGAGCGCAGGCCCTGCCCCAAGTGAACGCACAGTCGGCCCTTCCTGCAATGAAGCCCATGCTGCAACCTGGCTTGCCCTGCTTGAAGTGCACACATACCTGCTCCCTGCCACGATGCAGGTACGGCTTTGGCAGCTCAAAGAGCCGGCTGCAGGCGTCTGTGGCCTTCTCCTGGCTGACTTGGTGCGTCCTAGACCAGCGCCCTGCCCGGCTCCTTTGCTGCTGTCTCGCTCGGCTGCCTGCGCAGCGCTGTTTGGGCGCATCGGCCGCATGTGTGCTTGCTGCGGGAGCAGCAGTGTGCAGCCAGGTGGTGCACATAGCACGACAGCCTTGGCCGGCTGGGCCTGCCATCCAGTGATGTCCACTTCAAGTGGCAGCCACCGGCCTCTGCCCTGCCCTCCCTCCGACCCTGCCCGCTGCTGTCGCCACCCCGCAGGTTCTCCTTCATCGGCTCCATCTTCTTTGACGTCATGGACCTGCGCCGCGGCGCCGGCACCGGCCTCAGCCGCAGCGCGGCCCCCGACGCCATGGACGCCAACACTGCCAAGGGCGCGCCGCCTGCTGGTGCCGCCGTCGCTGTGGCGACTGTCTGAGGTGCTCGTGTGGCGCGCACAGCCCAGTGGCAGCGCAGGCAGAGCGCCACGATGCCCGGCCATGGCAGTGTGCCCCTGCGCGCCTGCCATCACCTTCAGGCGTGCATTTCTCAGGTCACATGGACTCTACGGCCAGAACCAAACAACTCAGCTTTTGTGCTTGTAATTTCTGGAGCTCTTGCGCTCACAACGACTGCCTGCCGGGTGCTGCTTACACAGCCCGACTCTGAACTTGTCCTTGCTCTACTTCCACTGCTTGCTTTCGTGTGCAAATGAAGCTTTCCCTACCCCTTGTAATTGTGGCAAGTCAGGGTTAGCATGGTGGATTTGACATGGCCTGCTGGTTCGGCAGCAAGTGCGCCGCAGCCTTGCGCCGCCTTTGCAACTGGCTTTGCAGGTTTTCCAGCGCGATATGCCGATCGAACCCTTGCACATTCCTGCGCATGTCTAGGGGACTGCTTGGCTTTGATTGCCTGCGCTTGATCGTCGAGTGCAGCGCATCACACCCAGCAGCCTGGAGATCGAACTCACTTGCACCCTAGTCCTCCGTTTCACGTGTCAGAACACAAGGAGCAGCCACACCCGGCTCCCAAAGGCAGCACTCAGTCCCGCCGGAGCAGATTGGCAGTGAAGCGCAGGCTCGGGCCCTCGACACTCTAGCAATTCCAGAAATGGCGGCCGAGGGAATCAAGAGCGGCGCCTTTGTGGTCCGCTTCTTCGAGGTGCGCTGCCTGGGAGATGGGCCGCGGAAGACAACGCCCCTCCCGCGTAGGGCTCCCAGGAAACGGGAGTGCGTCGTGAAAGTACTGCAAGCGTGTTGTCACGCGCGTGGGTGCAGAGCGCAGAGTTTTGCAAGTGCGGTGACGTCAACGGTGGGCGCGGCGCCACGGGACCCCTCGACCTGTCGGCAGAACTTGTTGGGCCCGGCCCGTGCACTGGGATGACAGGGTGCCAGTAGTTGACAGCGCATGCACAGTGCACATGTGATGCCATGCCGGCCCTCCCCCCGCCTCCATGCAGATGATCTTTGCCATTGTGGCCTTCTCCACCGTGGTTGATTACGACGGCCTTTCGCGCATCAAGTACGTCATGTTCACGGGCATCACCGGCTTCATCCTCGCGCTGTTCTTCATGGTTGCGTATGCCGTCGGCATCGGCGCGGTGAGCACACACGCTCCGACTTGCCATCGTCTCTCACCAGGCCAGCCAACCCATGCCGGCTGCACCTGTCGGCACTCGCCATCACACCTCCCAGGCTGCTGCATGGAAGCATCTCCCGGGCGGGGAGAAAGATGCGGGCTGTGCAGGCGCTGGCCAGGGCCGCGCCCTGTACGACTCAAGCCGCTGTGCTTGCCGCCACTGGCGGGCCCCCCTGCTGGCGCGTGCGCCTCGCGCAAGCTGCACTTCATCCGTTGCGTCCACAATCCCCCCCGCCCCTGGCAGGCCCGCGGCATCATCGCCTTTGTGCTGGACGCCATCTGGGCCATCTTCTGGCTGGCCGCCGCCGGCTGCGCGTCCTCTGTGCTCACCGATTACAGCGACTTTGCGACCAGCAAGCTCAAGGCCAGCGTGGCGTGAGTGCCTGCCCGAGCAGCGCCGCCCCTTGCGTGCACTGTCCTGCATCGCGGCCTTCTCAAAGTTAGGGACCAAGCAGATGGACAGGGGGCCATGGGTGCTGTCCTGAAGTGCGCCCGGCTTCCGGTTCCCATGAGTGCGACTGCTTGGAGCAAGCAGGATGGTGGGTGCGCAGGGGCGCCCCCTGTGCAAGGCCTCGTCCCTGTGGCAGAACTCAGGGTGCCCCCTCTGGACCCCCCCCCCCCCCCCCCCTCGCAGCTTCTCCTGGCTGGCCTGGTTCCTGTGGTGCATCTCCACCTTCCTGTCCTTCAAGGACTGGCGCGGCGGCGTGTCGGGCCCCGCCCCCACCGGCCCCCCCGGCGGCATCCCCAACTCCTCGGTCAGCATGGTCTGAGCCGGCCCACCGCGCACGCCGCGCACGCCCCGCGCCGCCTCGCCAGCGCCGGCAAGCGCCCTGGTGATTTCGTCTGGCGGCTTCCTGTGAGCCTGGCAGCGGCCGCGGCGGCGCGCGGAAAACTCAACAGCGGTGGTCGGCGCAGCAGGCGTGCGCAGCGCAGGGGCGGTGCCTGCGGTTGCCGGCCGCCGATGACTTGGGGCGCCATGCACCTCCCACTGCTCAGCCTGCCAGCAGGACTGGCCGGCCCGACAGTGACACCTTAAGTATACCTGGCACTCGCATGCCGCATGGTCTTTGCGCCCAGGTGGCCGTACCGGCTGGCCACAGCCCGCCATCGCTTTCTTTGCTGTCCCGCCTGGCCATGGCGCCTGCATGAGTGCCCACATAATCACCTTTGCTTCCCGCACTGCGCCTTTTCCAGACCCCCTTGCCATTGGTCCTCACTCGTGATTCGTCCCGTGCTGTGCCCAGCGGGGGCGGGCCCCGCCCGCGCCTGCTGGCCGGCCCCCTTGCTTCCCATCCCCTTGTCTCACCATCCCGCCTACCTCCACTTGCACCATCAACGTTGAGCGCAAGTAATGCCGCATGTAACTGCAAGCAAGTGGCGAGACAGGGGCAAGTTAAAAGTTGCGGGCGGCTTGGATGCTATGCCACTGTGCGGCGCCATGCCTGCTGCGTCTATTTCGCGAGTCTTACGCCCATCCGCAGCAATTACACAGCCTTGCTCTATCACTTGGACTCGCAACGGAGTTTCGGGCACATATACACACTCAATCGCAAACATGGGAGATGGCGGAGTCGCGAAAAGCTTTCCGTTCATCTTGCGCTTCTGCGAGGCGAGTCGTGGATATAAATGGGAGCAGTGGCGCCTGTTGCAGGCCGCGGCACAGCTCTCGCGCCAGCTTCGGAACGCGGAGGTGGAGTTCTCAGCTCTTGCTGAATCCCACCGAACTCCGCTGCTTGCTGGCAGGAGCACACAGTGCTGCAGCTCCGCTCTGGTGTCGAGATCTGGCGCAGCGGTGCGCACAGCAACACCTTGCACACCAGCGGCTGCCGTCCCAGCACGCCACCTGGTACGTTGCTGCCCCCCTGGCAATCCTGCAGATGATCGGATCAATAATAGCCTTTTCGGTGATTGTGGAATACCGAGGACCAAGCGAGTACAACTACATTGTGAGCCTGCAGGGCAGGGGGAGCTGGCTGTCTGGGTGCGCACCTTGCGGGGGCGTTGCATCCCTGCAGGCTGAAGGAGGACACAGGGTGCACACCAACCACGCTTTGCGCCATCAGTTTCCTTGTGCAGCCTAGCCATATATATTTAATATGCTGCACAGGTCCCATGACTTGGTCAGCACCATATGGCGATGCTCGCGCTGCCCTGCTGAGCGGTGCTTGCCGCCGCCCGCCCCCCCTTTGCCCCTGCTTGCGTCCAGATGTTCACTGGCATTAGCGGGCTGGTGCTCTCTTTCCTCTACATGGTGCTGTACATGACAGGCGGCAAGGCGGTGAGTCGCGCAGGGCGCTGCCAGGGTGCGGTATGCGGGCGGCCCCGCCTAATTGTTCAGTGCTGGTGCTCCTCGGCTAGAAAGCTTGGGGGCCTCGGGGCTGGATCCCATGACCAGCGGTGGCTGCGAGGGCGCAGCCCAATGCTCCTGCTGCTGTAGCCTGTGCACAGCGTGGATGGGACATGCAGTGCCCACAGCAGCACCCCGGGCCTCGTGCCCCCACTGCATGCGTGGCTCCTGCTTATGCCTCCCTGCACGCGTTCTCCCGGCCCAGGCACGCGGCAAGGTTGCTGCCATCGTAGACGGCCTCTGGTTCATATTCTGGATTGCCGGTGAGCAGCGAGTAGCAGGGAGGGGGTGGCCCCCTCGCTGGTGGCTGCTCGCTCCCACCTGCCGCACCCACTTGCATGCCTTCCCCAGTGGCCGCACCCCCAACTTTTGCCTGCTCGCATTGCCTGTGCGCCGGGAAGGCAGGCCCTGGCCATCCTGCCTGCCCTTCGCCGCGCACGCCACTTGCGCCTGCCGGCACAGCCCAACACAGCGCACGTCCCGCCCCTCATTGTGCTGCGCGCCGCAGCCGCCGGTGTGTCCACCCACCTGCTGACCAACGACATCACCAACAACAGCCGCACCCGCGCCAGCTGCGCCTTCTGCTGGATCACCTGGTGCGCTGTGCCTGCTGGCCCCGACTTGGGACCCCGACTTACTGCTGGGCCCCCGTGCCCCGCCAGCTGTCACAAACTGCAGCGCCTGCTTCTGTCCCATCCGCCACATTCGGCGCTGGACCCAGAGGGCAGCTTGCTGCAATTGGACAGCATCGGGGTACAGAGTGCTGGGCCGCCTGGACTGCTTCACCTCCCAATCCTTGCCACGTCAGCTTGGCGAAGCGGGCTGTATGCTGGCCCAGCACCTGGACCTGTCCCACCCTTACAAGTGAGGCTTCGCTGCGGCCGACCCGCTGCAGGTTCCTGTGGACGCTCTCCCTGGGCGTGAGCATCCAGGAGACGAGAGGGTACGAGTACTGAGCGCGCGTGTCAGGGCCAGGTGCTGCCTGGCGGCCAGCCGGGTGTGGCCAGAGCTGTGCGGCGCGCGGCCCGCCGTGCACACACTGCGGCAGCGACCCGCCAACCATCCACGTCCGAGGGCGCTCGATAGTTTTCCGATCCCATTCACCTCCTCCCATCCCTCCCATCCCATCTCCATCCATTTATCCCATCCCCCACATCGATTGCCTGTCATCTCGCCCTCGTCACTGGGTAAAGTTACAAAGTGGTATGACCTCAATAAAGGCGCAGGCCCCGGCAGGTGGCGGGTGCAGTGAGGCCAAATTGCAGATCTCGGGGCTCGCGGGACGAGGCTGACAGCTGCATGCTGCTCAGCCGCTGGTCTGACCAAGCCGGGTGGAGCTGGCCGAGGGTGGGGTGGGGTGGGGTGCGGTGGTGCTGCCTGGAGGCTCACAGCTGGTAGAGTGCGCTGTACTTCTGCCTCAGGTAATCCAGGAAGATCTGCGACAGGGGGCCGAAGACGGGGGGTGGGTGGGTGGGGTGGGTGGAGGGTGGGGTGGGCGGAGCAGACAGACATGAAACAGCCAGAAGGCAAGGGCAAGCGGAGGGGGAAGCAACCCTGAGCAGAGCCCAGGTGGGCAGGAGGGGAGGCACCAGGGGTGCAGAGCGGGCGTGCAGTGGCTGGCGGGCAGGCAGCGGGCCGGGGCACGGCGCCTGGTGATTCACGGCGCGTCGCCCTGCTGCGAGCGGGCCGCTGGGCTGCGCCCGGCCTGCTGCCCTCCCTGGCAGGCAGCGTGAAGCAGCAGGGGGCCCGGGCAGCAGTCAGTTCACCTGAGGGTCCAAGGGGGCGCCTGTCACAGCCTTCATGAGCTCGTCGCCGCTGGTGTGCAGAGAGCCCACCCTGCAGACAAGGGGGGGGGGGCCTCGGGGCAAGAGCGGCCGCTCAGCTGGCAGAGCTCGGCGGTGGCAAACGTGCATCCGCTGACCCCTCGGGCTTCCAGCCACCACACCACACCCCCGCCCCCCGGGGCTTCCCACCTCCACCCTTCCCACCCACCACAGCCCCCCTCCCTCGTCGCTGAATGGGCCGCAGTCGGCAGCGCCACTCACTTGTGCACCTTTTCGTTGAGCCAGGCCTTGAGCCGGTCAAACTTGCCGGCTGCGATGTCCTCCTCCAGCCCTGGCAGCTCGCGCTGCGCCGCCTGGAAGATCTGCAGGCCGGGTTGTGGAGGGAAGGCAAGCGGGGCATTTGCTGGGCTTGCTGGCGGGCATGCAGGTGCAGTGATTGCAGGGAGGGTGGCTCTGCCAGTGCTGTTGTCGGGGGCAGCGCAGCCCATCACTGCCCGCCATTGCTGCCTGCCGTCTTTGCACGGAGGCGACAGGACGAGAGGCGGGACAAGGCGTGCGCGGTCCGGTGCAGCGCATAGTGCAGCATGAGGGTGCAGCAGACTCGCCTGGCACGCGTACATAGCACCCAGCGAGTAGGTGGGGAAGTAGCCAAACAGGCCTGCAGGCTCGGAGCAGCAGTGGCAGGGCAGGGCGAGCAAGTGTGAAAGCCCACAAAGGTGCACGCGTCGCCAGCCAGCAGGCGATGCACGCCAGGTGACGCGCCGCGGCGGGGAACAGGAGGCAGCGCGGCGGCAGGGGCGGCGGCGGCCCGGTCGGGCAGCCACGGGCTGCGGGGCGGCGCACCCGCGCTCCAGTGCACGTCCTGCAGCACGCCGCGGGCATCGCTCTCAGGCTCACAGCCCAGGTAGCTCCTCATCTTCTGCGCGTGGCAGCGGGAGGGCAGCCGGGCAGGCGAGGGAGCGTTCAGGGTGCTCAGCATCCACTTCTAGAGCACCCGGCTGGGGTATGAGGGCCTCAGAAAGCAGGTGCACAAGCCTGGCGCAGCGACTGCGCGCCGTCCCGAAGGCAGAAGCAGCAGGCCAGGCGCGGCTAGGGCGGCCCACCTCGTTCCACAGTGCGGGCAGCTCCTCCACGCTGATCTTGCCCTCGATCAGAGCCTTCTCCAGCTCATACCTGCCACCATGTGGGTTGGACATGCCTTTAGGTGGCAAGTGACCATCACGCGGGCGCGAGGCATGAGGCCGTGCTGCGGGCCTGGGCGGCTGGCGCCGCTTGCTGCCTGTATGTGCCCTAAAGACCCCCCCCCCCCCACACACACACACCCCACACCACCCACCACCACCCACCACCACCACACCCCTGCGCCCCCCCACCGCAGGACGATGTGCAGGGGGTACTGCACCTGCAGGCCAGGCAGCGTGACAGCGTGGCAGCGGGGCAGCTGTGTGAGCACCTTGCATGGCGGCATGGGCAGCGGTGGGCCAGCGCAGCGCGGGCACGGGGGTGTAGGCACGCGAGCAGCTGACCAGGCTGCGGCGGCGACAGGCGGCCTTCCTTCTGAGCCCCCCTTCGGGACCTCCTGCACACCTCGTCAGACTCCACACGGATCAGGGAGGGGCGCTTCACGATGTTGAGCGCCGAGTACAGATCCTCCGGGGTCTTGTCAGCGGGCAGCTGCAGAGCAGGCAAGGGGGAAGCATTGGGTAGAGTGCGCGCCACCGAGGCGGGGCATGCCCCCCAGCCCAGAGCGCTGGCAAGCTCGCAGCAAGCAAGCGCACCCTCCCGTGCCCATCCCTGCGCTGCCAACAACCCCGTTCAGCAGCCAACGTGTACCCCTACGGCTGGGGTTCGGCATAATCCTGCTTGTGCAAGCTGACGGACGACCGCATGGACAAGGGGGATGCAGAGGTGCCGGCACTGGGGGCGAGGCAAGGGCAGCCAACAAGAAGAGGCTTGCCTGCGGGAAGTACTGCCGCAGCAGGGGCAGCAGGTAGGCAGCAAAGGGGCGGGACAGCCCCACCATGCGCTCCCACAGCAGGCTCTGGCTCTCGTGCACGCCCATGCCCAGGGCCTGCGGGCCGGGGGGATGCATACCGTGTTGGGGGTGGGGGTGAGACTGGGTTGGACTTGAAGTGAGAAGTAGCAAGCTGGGAAGGCAGAAAGGAGGGAGGACGCTGGCTGTGGGGCGTACGCTATGCTGCTGCTGTCCCCTCCCCCCCCCCCCCTCTAGGGCGCCCCACGCGAATCCGACTGCATGGGCTCACGCTGTTCACGGGCAGGCCATCGTACTTGAGGTTGCGCCCCTGCTCGTACAGGGAGTGCCCCGTCTCGTGGATGGCGCCTGGGGGGCGGAAGGGCAGGCGCAGCGCCGGCTCAACATTGGGCCATGGCAGCGCCAGAGGCGCAGCGCGAGCTGGGCAACGGTGCTGCCCAGCGGCCAGCCGCCCGTCCGTGCTGCCACGCCGCCCCCTCAACCCACAGCCTCTTTGGGGCGCTGCCTGCATCGCCCGCCACGGCGGCGATGCCAGGGGAAAATGCATGCAGCCCTGGCAGCCGGCCCAGGGTGCCCACCGGTGATGCCCTCTGTCAGGTCATCCTTCTTGAAGCGGGTGGTCATGCGCACATCGGTGGGGTGCGTGCCTGCGCGGCACCGGTCGCAGCGGGGGGGGAGGGGGGAGAGCATGGGTGAATGTGGGGAGGAGGCTGCCACCCTTGGGTGTTGAGGCACGAATGCGTGGCGCCGGGCAGCAGTCATGCGCGGCACGTGGTGGCTTGCGCCCTCAGTCGCGTCCACAGGCTGTCTGCTCAGTGGACACTTGTGGGTCGCCCCCTCACCGCCGGTGAAGGGGTGCACGCTGACGTCCAGGCGGCCGTGCTCAAGGGAGAAGCCCAGGTCCACGGCCACCTTGTTGCACAGCTCCGCCTGCTGCTTGGTGTCGTACTCGCCCCTGAGCCACTCGTCTGCGGCAGGCGGGCCAGGGAGGCAGGCATTCACGCTGGCAGCGTGATATAAGAGGCCTGCCTACGAGGACCCGAAAAACGTGACAGCCGGGGCAAGGAGGCCGGCAAGTTGGACGCCAGGTGGGGCCGCGTTCCCACCCGAGGGCGCCTTGCCGCGCTCCCGAAGCTCCGCCAGGAGGGGCACCAGGCCCTGCTTGACCTGCACAGCACGAGGGCAGGACCGGGCAGCGGGAGGCAGCAAGGGTTGTGGGTGGGGCAGTGGGCTGCTTGCCAAAGATGTAAAGACAAATGAGCGCCTCTTCTGCTGGGCAAAAAAGGGTGGTGCAGCATGCAGGCGGCGCGCTCGGCTGCCTCCTGGCCTCAGATCAACGGCCCAGCCAGCACTCACCTGGCCAAAAATTTCGTCCAGGCGGGCAGCCGTCATTCCCTACATGTAGAGTGACGGTGAAGCGAGAGGTTCCAGTTGGCAGGTCAAGCAGGGGCTGGTTCACAAGGTAGGAAAGTGTGGTGGTGTTCCCAGTGGGAACAAAAGGAAGGAAAGGGTTTGAACAAAGGGCGGAGGGCTTGAATACAGCAGGTGACATTGGAAACCCTAACCTTCTCGTAGTCATCCAGGAGGCAGTCATACACCGGGCTGCGGCAAGGCACGAGGGCGCAGCGCAGGCGGCGTGTTGACCGGCGGGGCAGCCTGGGTTGAGCATGCAGGCAGGCATGCCGCGCATGCTCGCTGTTGGCAAAAGCAAGCCTGCTCGGTGACAGGCTGGGACAAGCAGTTCAGCAGGGACCACGGGCAGCTGCCTGCAGGGGAGGCGGGTGGGGAGGCCCGGGGGGTTGAGGGGGGGGCTGGGCTCACACGCTGGGGTCCACCAGCGCCGCCTTCTCCCGCCGCAGCTGCACCCACTCCTGGAGGACCGGGGCAAAGGCCGAGAAGTCGCTCCCCTGCCGCGCCTTGACCCAGGTCTGCAGCACGGCGGGGCCACGGCTGCAGGGCCTGAGGACAAAGACAGCCAGGGGTAGCCCCTCGGGACCAGCAAATGCCACCAGAGCCGCTGCCCCGCGGCATCGAGCCAGCAAGGCTGCAGCAGGCGGGGGAGCCGACGAGGCATGGGGACCAAATCATCCGTCTCAGCCACAACAATGCGACTCGGGCCCCGTCAGTGCCGGCGCTGACTCGAGGGCAGTGCCCCAGCTGGCTGGCAAACGTGCAGCATCCCAGAAGGGATTGCGAGGCCCGCACCTGGTAGCCTCGCGACTCGAGCTCCGCCTCACGCTGGGCAAGGTCCTTTGAGATGGCAGTCAGCTTCCGGTAGTCGCGTGCCGCCTCGCGCACGTTGGCCTGCAGGGGCCCGGGCATGGTGGGAGCGGCAAGGTGAGGATGCCTGCCGCTCCACGGAGTGCGCAGGGAGGCGCACCCCCACCCCCCAGCATCCGCTAGCCCCCAGTACACACAACCCACCAGCTCGAACTGGTCCAGCTCCCCCTCCAGGTTGGCGCCCTGCAGGCGGCGCAGCAGCTCCCCCAGCTCTGCCTCCGTCTGCTTCTCGTGCAGCACGCCTGGGTTGGGGGGGGGGGATGTGCGACGCACGGGCAGGCATGGAATAGAACAGATGTGCGTGCCCCCTGGTAGGCTGGCATGCTGACTGGTGAAAGAGGCACGGTCCAGGGGTGTGGTTTGCGACCAGGGCATGATGTACGATGGCATGCTGAGTGCCGCGTCTTCCTTGCCGATGGACGCACCAACCGGCGCCTGGCACTGCCGCCAGGACGCCAGCCAGCCGGCCCTGCCTCACCCGCCAGCGCCGCCTTCTGTGCCGCGCGGCTCTCGCTGGCGCCCGGGGGCAGCATCGTCATCTCATCCCACCTGCAGCCCTCACCCGTGTCGGCAGCATGTGCAGATCAGGGCACCGCTGCACAGGCCATGCACTGCTCGGCAGCACCCAACACGCAACTGAGACTGCAGTGCAGCAACGGCAGTGGCTGTGTGCTGTCGGCCCCTCACCCCAGCAGGCCAGAGATGCCGCTCAGGGCAGACACCTCCTTCAGCTTCTTGCAGAGGGCCTCATAGTCGGCCTGACAGGCGGGGCGGGAAGCAGGGGGGGACCATGTGTACAGGCGATGGTGAATGACGGGGGCGGAACATCAGCCAACAACCAGGTTGAAGAGGGGCAGCAGCACCATGCAGGCAGGCGGGCATGCAGCCTGCTGGGAGGCACCAGTGTGGCCGGTGCAGTGGAAGAACCCAACAGCAGCTTCTTCACAGAGTCCGTTGAGGCCCCATCGTGTTCAACATGATCAACCCAGCCAAGGTGGCGCGCAAGGCCGGCGTCACTCACCTTGACGCTTGACGCGGCGGGCGCAGCGACGGCAGAGGCGGTCATGGTGCGGTGTTTGCGTGCAGGGATCGCACGCGCGGCTGTGCAGGCCCGCTGGAAGGTATAGGAGGAGTGGGCAGCCCGCAGGCTGGCGCAGAGCATAGGTGTGAGAGAGGGCAGAGAGACGATGGGCCGGACAGCCAGCCAGTGTTCGATCGATCGACTGACACGCGATCCGAATGCAGTTGATGGGCCGATAGCCTGATGGCAAGCTTCCAATTGACATGGCTGAGGTGGCAATTTTGACAGAACACGCAAAATCGGGCATTCGTGGTTGATCGAAAAGTCAGCCGATCTTCTAGCGCAATCGGGGCGGTTGGCTGGCCGCCAGGCCACCCCACGGCACCAGTCCCTTCGCAGCCCGAAACCCTGGGCTCTCGGAAGGGCTCTGGACGATGGATTTTGATCGGTACCGCAAGCAGGCTAGCGTTAGCACTGGCCGGGCGGCCCGGGAACAGAGCAGGTGGGCCTCCACCGCCAGCGCGGGCGGCGCCTGCAGAGCAAACGCTGCTCGCCCCGCTTTTTCGCTGTCTACTGCGCCCGCGACGCTGCCAATCACTCGCACACTCCTCTATGTAGCTCTGAGGTGCTTAGCCAGGCCAAAGCGGAGCGTGCAGCGCGGCATGGGGAGCGCCAGCGGCAGCGAGCCGCCGCCACCCTTTGTCGCTGGTGGCGCGGCGCCAGCACTCGCAGCAAGCAGCATGCCTGCCTGCGCGCCGCCTGGGTGGCAGAGTTCGGGCCGCTCGTAGCGCAGCCGCAGCAGCTGCTGCCCGCAGCGCAGCTGGTCGGCAGCGTGCTGCCACCAGTGCTGGCGGCCCACCTGCCTGGTCCATGCCAGCAGGAGCAGCGTGCTGCGCTGGCGGGGGGCGCCCCCCTGCCGCCAGCCCTCCGCGGCGGCACCGCGGCGCTGCGCGGCTGCTTTGCCCTCCTGCTGCGCAGCCTGGTGGCCCCAGAGGCCAGGCACAACCTGCTTGGCCTGGGCCTTGCAGAGTGGGACACCGGTAGCGGCAGCGCAGTGTCTTCAGGCTCAGCAGAGGAGCGACGAGCGCTGCTGCTAAGCCAGCTGCAACGACTGCTGCTGCTCTGCTGCAGCCTCATTGGCAGTTGCAGCAGCAGCAACAGCGGCAGCGAGGGCGGCAAGGGCGGCAGCGACGCAGGCGGTGGCGCGACAGCGGGTGCTCTGCTGCAGGTTGCAGCGGGCCGGCTGGTGGGCCTCTTATGCGACAGCAGCCTGTGGAAGTGCTTCCACCAGGGCCAGGCAGAGCATGCAGAGGAGCGCAGCAGGCTGCAGCAACGCCTGCACGGCTGGCTGGGCCCGCTGCCTCTGCTGCGCACGGCAGCTCAGCGTTTGGTGGCTGCGCTTGCGCCTCTGCCTGCCGGGCAGGGCGCCGCCGCTCCCCAACATCCAGTCCAGCAGCAGCAGCAGCTGACAGCTGTTCTGAATGGGCTGGTTGTGGCGCAACTGGCTCTGTGGCGCCAACCGGGGCAGCCGCAGCAGCAGCGGCCCGGGGACTCAGTGGTTGACGGCACCGCTGACGGAGGTCCCTCCTGCGAGGGTGCGGGGCAGCAGCTGCTGTGCCTGCTGGCCATGCCCGGCCTGCTCCCCTTGCTGACGCCTGCCACCGTGGCACAGCTGACCGGCGCTCCTGGATTCGAAGCCCTGCTGGGTGCAGCCGCCAGCTGGCAGCCCAGCAAAGACAGCAGCAGCAGTGCGCTGAGCCTGCTGGGCACGCTGGCTCAGCTGGCCGCGGGCAAGCGCGCAAGCCAGCAGCAGGGCGAGCAGGGCAGGCGGGTGGACTTCCTGCCGCCCTCCCAGCTGCTGCAGCAGCCAGGGGTGGCTTCTGCTCTGGGTGCAGCCGCAACAGCGCTGCTGCAGCCAACACACAGCGCGCCCGCCAGCACCAGCCGCGCCTATGCTCTGGAAGAGT
This sequence comes from Auxenochlorella pyrenoidosa, assembly GCA_001430745.1. Classification (NCBI taxonomy): domain Eukaryota; kingdom Viridiplantae; phylum Chlorophyta; class Trebouxiophyceae; order Chlorellales; family Chlorellaceae; genus Auxenochlorella; species Auxenochlorella pyrenoidosa. Next base: position 1,064,480 of record KQ481962.1, read on the forward strand.
TGTGGCCATTCTGTGAGGGCACTTTTGCCGGCCAGCTGCTGGCTGCGCTGCCGCTGCCCCAGTTTGCCGAGCTCTACCATCGGCTGCTGCTGCTGGCAGATGCCTACAGCGGCAGCGCACGAGCAGGGGCGGGAGGAGGACCGACAGCGGCGGGCAGCGGGGCAGCCGCCGCCCGCCTGCTGTCTGCTCTAGCGTTTGGCACGCAGCTGCTGCCGCGGTTGTGGCGCGAGCTGGCCACCAGCATCGGGCTACCCCTGGAGGCGCCGCTGCAGGCAAGGCCGGGG
>KQ481962.1:1065921-1082302 GCA_001430745.1 Auxenochlorella pyrenoidosa
ACCCCACCCACCACACACACACACACACACACACACGGGTGCAGGTGTGGGTACAACTTAGCGCCCGTGGATGGCGGCTCCCGCCCCGTGCCCATCACCATCCGGCGGGGGCACGTGCTGGAAGACGCGACTGCGCAGGCAAGCAAGGGGCCACACCGCCTCCCGTATTGATTCCTGGGTATACCGCTGCGCTCTTGCCAGCATGGCTTGCGCAGCCGGCTGGCTGCGTCTGCCGCAAGTCGTGCCGTGCAATGGTGTGCGCCTGATATCAACACGCCGCCAGAGCTGCGCCGAGACGTCTGCCCACCCCTGCTCTGCAGCTCGGCCGGCTAGGGAGCTCCGCCAAGGCACGGCTGTCCCTGACCTTCTTCAACCAGCAGGGTCTACAGGCCAGTCTCATGCGCTTGCTTGCCCCCCCTGTCTGCCTGCCCGGCCCTTGCTGTTGCAGCCTGCATGGCTGGGCCACTGCACCTATGCTTACCTCATGCACCGCTGCCCTCCCTTAGCCCAGAGGTGTGCCATGCCCCAGCCTTGCCGCGCCGGCATGGGGATGTACCAGCGCTTGCCTCCGCCTGTCCCACAGCCCCCTCCGCCACAGCTGGCCTGCCGCGCCGGCTGCCTCCCGCCCCTGCAGGAGGCGGGCATCGACATGGGCGGCCTGCTGAAGGAGTTCCTGGAGAGCGTGGTGGCCGAGGGGTTTGACCCCAACCGGGGCCTCTTCAGCGCCACACCAGACAGCTGCGCATACCCCAACCCCCTGGCAGGTGGGCGGGCAGCCTGCTTGTCAAGCGTGATTGATCGGTTGCAACAGGATTACAGTGGGGCAGGCCTGGCGACAGGGCTGTATGGAGGGGTCAGCCTCGCGCGCGGCAGGAATGCGCGCTCCAGGCTGGAGAGCCTGCTCACAACCAGACCAGGCTCCGCATGCACGACCAGCTTTCCGTGCGTGTTCAGCCAGCCAATCCCACCAGTGTGCACATATTTCTGGCGCACATGCACGCCCCTGAGCAGAGCGCCTGGACGGCGGGCTGGCGGCGCTGGAGGCGCTTGGCCTGGTGCTGGGGCGCGCGCTGTACGAGGGCCTGCTGCTCGACCTGCCCCTGGCGCCCTTCTTCGTCAGCCGCCTGCAGGCGAGGCCCGCCAGCCCACTCCGCCCCGGCCCCGGCTGCCTGCTTTCACCATTGCTGGCGCGCCGCTGTTGCACGTGCCACAGCGAGCACGCAGTGCTGCGCTCCCTCCCCTCTGCCGGCGTGCACACGGGGCCGCCGCCACACGCGCTCGTGTTTTCGGTCTGTCCTTCGCTGCGCCCCCGCAGGGCCGGTGGCCGCTGTTTGACGAGCTGCAGGCGCTGGACCCGGAGGTGTACCGCAGCCTCATGCGGCTCAAGCGGTACGACGGCGACGTCGCCGACCTCTGCCTCGACTTCTCGGGTGGGCGGCGCGCCAGGGTATGGCTGTGTCATGCGCCAGGGTCGTTGCACCACCTGGCAGGGCTGCCTTGACACCTGCAAGGGCTGACCCCTGCAAGGGTGTGCAGTTTTCGGAGGGGGCTGGCGCGCTGCAAGGGCGGCATGCCAGCTTGGCCTCTTGACCGCACTGCCTGATGCGATGACTGACTGACTGGCGTTGGCAACTGCAGGAGGCCCATTCAGAGCTGATTCTCCATCTCGCGCTGCCTGGCTTTCCTGGCCAGCATACACCCTGTAGTGTGCTGGCCAGCTCTCCTGAAGCAGCGGGGCCCCGCCGCTTCACGGGTGAGGCTGCACAGCCCATTGGCGTACTCCTTTCTGTCTACACACTCCTTCCTGCCCGGCAGTTGAGAGCGACTTCCTGGGCTGCAAGGTCAGCGAGGAGCTGGTGCCGGGCGGCAGCCGCCTGGGCGTGAACAACAGCAACGTCCTGCAGGTGGGCGGGGGTGCATGCGACCGCTGCCTGGCCTTGGGAGAATGCTGGCGCCACATGCGGCGCTTGCTTGCCGCACAGTGGAGCCCTGCCGCGCCGCTGGGTTAATCACTTGGCAGCCCCGCACGCCTACCCCCCGGGCAGCAGACTTTGCAAACGCTGGTGCTCGGAACAAGCACGCCCGCCGGCCCCCCTCCTGCCCCCCGCAGTACGTCTACCTTGTCGCCGACTGGCACCTGAACAAGCGGCTTGGCACCGCGGCTGCAGCCTTCAGCCGCGGCCTCTCCAAGGTGAGCTGCCCCAGTGGCTGCCGCTCAGGGTGTCGTCGAGGTGAACCGCAACCCCACCCCACCGCCCACCTGCTGGACTGATGGAGCGGGTCACCCAGCGAGGCCCAGCTCCTTGGACCAGCAGCCCCCTGCAAGCATGCAGAGGGCGCCCCCCCCTGCTTGCTCACACACCCCGCCTGCCCCTCCCTCGCCCGCCCCTGCCCCGCCGCAGGTCATCCCTCCCCCCTGGCTGCGCCTCTTCTCCCCGCGGGAGGTGAACCAGCTGCTGGGGGGCGGCGAGGCGGCGGTCCTGGACGTGGACGACATGCAGGCGCACGCGCAGTACAGGTGGTGCAGCGCAGTGCAGCGGCCCTGGGTTTCCCGTGTGCCTGTGGCCCTTGCCAGGGGCTGCGTGCCGACTTTGCCGACTTGGCTGCAGATCAGCGCAGCAGCCCTGGGTTTCCCTGCGGCTGCGCTTTTTGCCAGGGCATGCGCGCCCTGTGGCGGAGCCAGGGGTGCCTGCTGGGCACAGCAGTGGCGCAGCGCGCTGCGCGCTCATGCTGTCATAATCATCGCCGCCTGCCTGCCTCCTCTTGAATCCTGACGGCCGCAGCAATGGGTACAGCGCGAGCAGCAGCACCGTCAAGCACTTTTGGACGGTGGTGCGCGGCTTGAGCCAGGTGGGCTGGGATCCTCAGCATGGCGGTCTGCCCACCGGGCCTGAGCTGTGCCACCTCGGCACGCCCTGCCTAGCCTGGCCCTGGGGAGTGCACGCAGGCATGCATGCCATGCAAGGCAGCAGCAAAGAGCTTTCTAGCTGTTACACAAGGCTGGGCACCCCGGCCCTCTGCCGCATCCATGCTTTGCGTGCTGTGTCGTGCAGGAGGAGCAGCGCGCGCTGCTCAAGTTTGTGACCAGCGTGTCTCGCGCCCCCCTGGGCGGCTTCAAGCACCTGACCCCACCGCTCACCATCCACAAGGCAAGGCTCTGCTGGGCTGCAGCGCGCGCTGCTGCTTGCCCTGCTTTACTGGCCCCCTCTGCCTTGCGCCTATGTTCTGGTGCACACAGCCTTGAAGGAGCATGGCGCATAGCTCGCTGGCAGCAGGCAAGCTCTTCCCAGACGGCAGGCGCATGCAGGCGTGTCTCCGCTTGACGCAGGCATGTGCCATGCGCCGCAGGTGGACTGCGGCGCCTCGCTGCTGGCGGCGGTGGGGGGCAAGGATGTGGACCGCCTGCCCACGGCCTCCACCTGCAGGTGGGCACGGCGCTGCCGCAACTCTGCAGGCTTTTGTTGTTGGTGGTGGTGGCGGGGTGGGGTGGGTGTGGAGGGTGGGATCAGCCCGTGACCGGGCTGCCTGCATGCTACGGCTAGAGGGATGAACAGATGCACGGGGCACAGGTCGGTCCAGTGCATCAGGGCAGTGTCCCACCCACCCGACCACGCCCACACAACCGGCACCACCCTCCATCTCGGCCCTCTGTCCTGCCATTGTCCCCCCGCAGCAACACATTGAAGCTGCCCAACTTCAGGCGCACGTCCACGCTGCGCGAGAAGCTGCTGTACGCCATCAAGAGCGGAGCGGGCTTCGAGCTGTCTTAACCCCAGATCATGTGCCTGCAGCTGCAAGTCAGGGTGTGGCCCATGCCCATAGTCGGATGCTACTTTGAGGCTGGGTTTGTTACATCTGCCATGCAGCAAGCAGAGCTGCCCTGCACAATTGGAGGAGCAGGCAGCAGAGAGGAGTGTCGAGGCACGTTGGTCGTGACAGGTGGAGGTTGGCAGCGCACTGCAGTTATATTGCAGGCCAGCGTTGCCATGCCATCTCACGCCTTCAACGTGCAGGCAATGATTGACCTAAAGCTGCCAAACCATAAGCCAGCTGCAGCTGCCGGGCGGAACCACCACTGCTGCAGCAGCACTGCCATACTGCTCAAGAGTAGCATTTTGCAGCCTGCCTGCTGGAGATAGAGGTGCAAGCCACAGTATGTGGATAAGCTGCTAACATTACAGCAAGAAAATGTTGAGAAAGGATACCGCCACAACATCGAGCACAATGACTGGTATGCAAGGGTTCGAGGACGCCGGAGGGGTGCAATGGCAAGGTATTATGCAGAGGCAAACACAGCCGGAACCAGGGCAGGGAGGGGCTGGGCTGATGCAGCAAGGGCCTGGATCGCTGCTTGGGGCGTGCCGCTGTCAAGCACGCACGCACCTACACTGCTCCTGCCCGCTGCGGTAGGCAGGCCCCCCAAAGAAGGTGACAGCTGCAAAGTAGGCATAGGCGGCGGTGGGGCAGCCGATGCGGCGGAGATCGGTGCTGGCCAGGCGGTTGCACGCCGCACGCAGGCAGCGGAAGAACGCGTCGTCGGCCTGGCTCTGCGACAAGCCGCATCGCCCGTAGGCAGTGTCGTAGGCGTTGCAGCAAGCCGTGAAGCCGGGCGGCACGATGACCTTGGGCAGCGCGGCGCCCTCGGGGCCACAGCCGTTGGTGGTGGGAGGAGGGGGGGGCCGGGCTTGCGGCGCGCCACGTGGCCGGCGGGGCAGGTCAGGTAAGGCTGGGAATTGAGCAGGCGTGCCAAAAGCGTCAGCACGGTGAGCTTGCGCGCGGCCAGGGGCACCACCACCTTGCTGAGGTCTTGCAGCGCACCGAGGGGCACCGGCAGCAGCGCTTCAACGAAGGACTTGACAAAGGCGTCTGCGTCGTTGAGGCCAGCCGCTTTGCCACTGCCAGGGGTCAACATCAAAGGCTTGAAGTTGAGCTTCTTCATCTCCTGTCGCACGCGGCGGGGGGGGACTGAGGATCCTTTTAAATGACAGAGCCACTGGCGCTGCAGTCAGGGCAGCAGAGGGCAGCAACAGTGCAGTGCTGTGTGGGTGCTCGGCGCCTCACACTTCGCGGAGCAGCAAAGCAGCCATGCGGTCCACGCTCTGTGGCACCATACCTCTGCAGGGCTGCCAGAAGCGCCAGCAGGGCCAGCCCCAGCGTGCAGGCCTGCAAGGGGCAGGACATGCCAGCATACCCGTTGCAGCGACAGTGACACTGCAGGAGGGGAAGGAGAAGAGAAGGAGGAGGATACGATTGTGAGACGGGAAGCAGTGCTGCGGTGCGGTGGCAGCTTGGCGCAGTGGCAGGCTGTGACAGGCTGGGCTAGGGCGCAAGGGTGCCACGTCGGCAGACTCGTCGGTGGTGCCAGCGAGGCAGGAAATGCAGATCACTGCTGAACCCTAACTCGCCCGCTCACCTTGAACAGCTGGATCATGATGGTCACGCCTTAGTGGTACCAGGACTGAGCGAGAGCGGGGACGCCACTGGCGCCGGCGTGAGCAAGCCCGCTGGCGCAGGTCTACAGACCTGGCACAGGTGCAGAACTACCTAGCCGGCACTGACTTAACTGAGGGAAGAACTACACAGAACGTGGCTTGCAAGCGCTTGAAATGCGAGAGGGCCCTGGCCAGGCACTGGCGAGACACTCACCATGATGGGCAGGCGGATTGTGGCAGTACTGCGGATTGACAGCAGCGTGACCGGCCTGCACAACAGTGCGGAGATTCAGGCTGTGACCAGGCTCCCTGCACGCCTTTGGTATGGGAGAGATGGGAAGGTGCATGGTGCACAGGACAGCTGTGTGCAGCAGGGGAGTATCCACCCCACAGCCCATTCCCCTCCCGCACACGTGCACGCAATCACACGCTGGCACCGCCCTCCACCTTCTCTGCCCCCCTGCCGTGGTTCCGCCCGCCGGCAGCAACACATTGAAACAGCCCAACTTCCGGCAAACATCACGTTGCGGGAAAAGCTGGTGTGCTATAAAGAGCGGAGCGGGCTGCGAGCTGTTGTGACCGCAGCAAGCTTGCCGCAGCTGCAAGGCAGTGGAGCACTTGGTGCCAAGGCGCACGTTCTTGGGAAAGTTTGCTTTAAATAATGAAGGCCACTGAGTGATACAATCATTCACTGGAACAACAATACACCGCATGTTCAGAACCGTTTGCACTCCGAGGCAGAGTCTACCAGGCAGCAGGCTGGCAGCGGGTGTGAGCGCCACCTGCCGCCAGCTGTCCAGATCGCATCTGCCACGCCGCGTTCTGACGGTTGTACGCGGCTGATCCCGCACTATGAGTTCTCACAACCTCTCTTGAGCCCGTTCTGTAGCTCTTTCGTTGAGAAAGCTGCATCCGGCAACAAGATGAGAAACACTCTCGTGCTTGTGGTCTACGCGCTGCTCATCTCAGGTTTGGAAACGATCGTTTCAGGACACGAGCTTGGGCATGAGATCGCTGCGAAGACGTTACACGCGCTGTAGCACACCTCCCTGCCGCCACCCGCCTCGCTGCAGGCACGCTGGCCAGCAGTGGGCAGCGCTGTCCCTGCAAGAAAGTGGCGTGCAAGCAACCCAAGGCTCATTGCACATCATGCTACGCCAAGGGTAGCACCCGCATCGAGCCTGGGGACATTGGCGGGTGCGCTGCCGGGCAAGCTCCGCGCTGTGCCAGTCGATGTAAAAACATGCATGCTGCATATGCTGCTCTCGCCGGCGAGCAGCACTGGCAGCGGCGCCGCTGCCAATGCTGCTCAACGCCAAATTTTATCAATTTGGTAAAGGAACAACCATCTGAAAAAACAAACTGGCAAACCCACCCCATGACATGCAGAATGTGCGCATCCTGCCAGGCAGGCTACGAGCTTTCCGACGACAACCGCTGCATCTGCACGCGCAAGCCCTGCAAGGGCCGTTGCCCGGCGGGCCAAGTCTGGGCAGGCTTCGTCGGCCGCCAGTGGCTGGATCACAATGTGAGGGCCGGGGCAGGGGGTTGCAGTGGCTTGGGACGCATGCACAGCGCTACATGCTGGTATGAATTTGACACTCAACAGCTGTTATGTTAGCTGGTGTCAGCTGCCCTACCGCACCGCGACAGCTTGCAATGCCTGCCTCGGCGCGGCGGGCGGCACCACTGCCCATGCCGGCAGGACGCCACTGCCTCACCCCTGCAGGCCCTCTCCGCGCCCAGGCTGTTTGGCTGGACATGCCAGCAGGCGTCTGACCTGGGCTGCGCTGCAAAGGATGCCCGGGACTATGCCGGCTGCACCCGCTGCCCCAAGGTGGGTGCCCGGCATGCCAATGTGGACATCCTTTGCCCTGGGGCCCCACCTTGCACCTTATGCCCCTGAGCACGGCTTAGCTGGCACCTGCCTAGCCCTCCGCTGCAGGGCCACATGCTGGTCAACAGCAACTATGGCTACCCCGCCCCTGACGCCCGCCCAGCCCTGGCCTGCGTGCCCTGCGGCGCCGACCCCGCCGAGCACCAAGGCTGGACGAGCCAGTGCCTGGGCCGTGGCAGCAGCCAGCTGACCTGCAAGCGCGGGGACCAAGTGTGCAAGGGCTGCCCCCCCGGCAGCTACATTGGTGAGAGAGCCGCCTGCCCGCTGCCCTGCTGCTGCTTTTGCGGCTGCCGACGTGCCTTTTTGTGCGTCAGAGGGTAGCAGGCCAGTGGCACAGCGCAGGCAGGGCAGGGGGCCATGATGTGAGATCAGCTGACCAGCCCCCTGTTTTGCAGACTGCCATTTGTGCCAGCCTGCCAGACCGATCACCTGGCACGCGTCCCATACACCTGCAGTGCGCGCCGAGCAGTGGCCCCACTCCCTGGGCAAGGCAGTGGTTTGCGGCAACTGCACCGATCTGAGCTGCGCGCCCGGCGCCTGCGGGCGTCATGGCTGCACCGGCTGCCCCGCCAGCTCCCCCCACAAGCTGGACTATGGCACCTACTCCGACTGTGTGGACTGGAACCCCAGCGCTTAAAGAGTTCATCCATCGACCGCAAACGCATTTCCCCAACGCACCAGACTGGTGTGCACTGCTGTGCAAATGTAGGCGTACTGGCCTCGCTTGCCAATGCTTGCGCTCGGATGATGGACTCAAGCTCGTGTAACTTACTCTCAGACAGGCGAGAGCGCACTTGCCAGACGGCGGCCGCCACCAACTGCGCAGCGCGCCCAGCATTCATATACGGGTGCCATGGTGCATGGCACCGCACTCTAGTGTTGTAGGACTCATTTTACACAATAAAGGCTGGGTGTGGCCCTTGGAAGGCGCGCAACGTTTTAACTTCAAACCTGGGCCCGCTGGTCTTCCGTCGACCTCTCGAGATCTGTAAGTGCGATCAGCGCGCAGAGTGCTGCAGCGAATGCCGCGATAGTAGCCGCCGGCTCTCCCGTTCCCGCTGCTGTTCCCGCCGCTGCCTCCCCAGCCTGCCGCTGCACCAACCTAGAATAGGCCCTTCCCTGCGTACGTGCCTGCACCCTGCAGCCCGTGCCTGCCAGCATGGCGCAACTGCCGGCTGTGTCCATGGACTGCAGCGCTGACGGCCTGCTGCGCTGCCTGCTGCGTGCCGCACACTCCAGCCACGGCCTGCAGGCGTTCCGCCCCACAGCAGAGGCTGCCGCGGCACTGCAGCAGCTGCGCAGCAGGGCCACTGTCCACGGGGGCTCCGAGCAGGTGTGGAGACAGTACGAGGGAATTAATAAAAATGAATGCTGCCGCTGCAACCAGATCAAGGGCCCTTTTCAGAAAACGCTGGGCTGTCGTGGCTCTGTTTGCAGGTGGAGCCCCACACTGCGCACGAGGCGGCCGCCGCCCTGCACAGCCTGGCCGAGCGCTTCACGCGGGCCACCGCGCAGCGCCTAGGCATGCACAGCTACGCGCTGCACCCTTACTGCGACGATCTGCCCGACTGGCTGCACCCGGCAGACGGCAGCGAGCAGGCCCGCACCCACTCTGCGTGAGGCCGAGCCTTGGCATTTTGGATTGTGTGCGGCTGCTTGTGCTCAGCCCATGGCTTTGCCTCACTTCAGCTGATTGAGTGTGCGGGGGTGGCGCACCTTGAGCTCTGCCATGCAACACCTCCCTGCCCCCAACCTCGTGCAATGCCGCTCCTGCCCATGCCCCCACCCTTGCCCGGCCCTGCCCCTGCCTCCGCCCCCTCCCCGCAGCATCCTGCTGAGCACCGCCACACAGCTGGGAGAGCACCTGGACCGCGGCCTGTTCAACTTGGTGCTGGGCTCGCCAGCCGACCTGGCCAGCATTTGGCTCAACCTGCCTAGTGGTGCGGGGGTGATGGCAGGTGCCCAGCAGCGCAGGTTGCCACGCTGCGCTGTGCCTGCACAAGCTTTGTTATAGGTTGCGTTGGTGACAGGGCCTCACCTGCGGCGCTCTGAGAAGGGCTTGCGCGCCGCCGCCCTGCATGCAGGCGTGGGGGTGGGGCTCAAAGGGCTGCTGCCCACCAGCGATGAGGGCGGGCTGCTGGGCCTCCTCATCCCGGGGTACACCCTGCATTGCATCGACGAGCGCACCCCTGCAGTGCCCCACTCAGGTGAGACCTCAGGCTGCTGGGTTGGGGCTGGGGCAGCGCTGGGGGCCTGGCAGTGGCAGGCACTAGACAGTTGGGGGCGCAGGGGCCACATGGCCCTGCAGGTAGGCCCCCATCGCTCTCGCCGCAGCTGCTGTGCATGGGAGGCAGCTCAGGCGGAACGGAGCATTGTTGCCATGCGGCTCCCTCCCTCCTCCCTCCCTCCCTGCATCGCTGAGCAAAGCTTGGGAGCACCGCCTTGTGGTGTTGCAGCTGCCAGCTCACAGCCTGGTGCCAGCGGCCGTGACCCTCCCGCTGGAAATTACAAAACCTGCTGCCCGCAGTGCATGGTGCACTCGAGGGGCGCTGCACGGTGGTGCTGCAGTGGCGTCTCCGCCCCGACTACCCTCTGTCGCCGGGCGTGCCCCTCAGCCTTGCCCTCTCCCAGTTTGAGGCCTCGGGTGAGGCCTGCAAGCGGGCTGGGGCAGCAGCGCCCAGCAGGCTGCTGGCAGGGCCCTCTGTGGCGGACCCGCCGGCGCCGCGGAGCAGGACGGCAGTGGGGTCTGCACCCTGGCTCCGTCCATGCCTGCCGTGGTTCACACGCATCGAGCACACCCCTGTGGCGAGCGTGCTCGCGAGTCGGGCTACCTGTTTGGGGCGTCGAGGCAGGCCCGGAAGCCATGCTTTTGCGGTGGAATGGGCACATGCACCAGGGCCCTGCACCCATCCGTGCCAGCTGCCACACCCTGGCCCCGCCCCTGCAGTCCGCGCCCGCCAGGAGGAGCAGCTGCGCCAGGAGGAGCAGGCTCGCCAGGCGGCGGAGCGCAGCGCCCGGCACTGCACCGAGCCCACCGTGCCCCCCTTAGAACGGTACATGATCTTCATGAAAAACTTGGTGGGCCGGGGAGTAGGGTAGGTTATCGGACAGTGGGCGGGAAGGGGGGGGGGGGGGAGGGGTGTGAGAGGGATTCAAGTTTTGGGTTGCTGCTGTGCACACTGCGCCGAGCTGCGTGCGGGAAGCAAGGGCTGATGGCTCCCGCATGGAAATCTGGCGGGCAGCAGCCGTTCATGGCGGCATGGGCACGGGAGGTGCAATGGGCCGGCGGCAGGCATGCCATGGCTGGCAGGAGGCCGGCTGGCTGGTGTGCTGGCCCCACGGAACCTCGCCCCACCCCCTGCTGGGCGACGAGTTGCCCCCTCCCCTTGCCTGCTGGCTGGCAGGTCGGCGGCACCCTGGTGATCGATGCGCACCCCACCTGGACGGTCGGCAACCTGAAATGGGGTGAGAGGCCTTGTGTAAGAGGGCAGACGGGCAAGCGGGCGACTGCGGCTGGACGAGGGCCCTGTGTGTGCGCACGTGCGGCGTCTGCCGAGCTTGCCTGCCCATGAATGCTCAGCGCCAGGCCTGGCCCACAAGTATTCCTTGGGGGCAGCTTCGAAGCCGCCAGCCCGCCGCCCTGCGGGCCTCTTAGAGGCTTCACGCCTCCCAGCGACCCTTTCCCCGCCTTCCTGCAGTAATGCTGCAGCGAGAGGGCCATCCCTGCGACAAACAGCGCATCATCTATGCGGGGTGCGTGCCGGCGCCGGCCCTGCACCGTTTACAGGCCCAGCCCGTCTCTCGCACCTTCAAAGCCTGGCTGCTGGCACTGCAAGGATTCTCCCGCCCCGCCCCTTGCCAGCATTGTCGCATGCCCCTGTGGCAGCCTGTGGCATCACAGGCCGTATCCATGTGGCTCTGGTCTCTGCTGACCGCGCGCTTAGACTGGGAAGCCTTGTCTTGGCACCAGTCAACTCGTGAGCACTGGGGATGCATGGACACCACATCGCGGTGCAGCTGCGAATGCTGGTTGCCCCTCCCCTGCTGCAGTCGTCAGCTGGAAAACCACCAGACCCTGGAGGCCTGCAAAATCGAGCGTGATTCAACGCTGCATTTGATGCTGAGGATGGTGGGAGACTGATGGAATGCTGATGCCGGGCATGGGTGCCCAGTTGGCCTGCAACACATGCCAGGTGTCAAGCCGGCGCTGCTGGGGGTTTCACCTCGTGCAATCCCGCTGTATCAGTGCAAAAGTCTTTTCACAAGCGCCGTGTGCAACCTGCCTTGGCTGCCCCTGCCCCCCATGCAACCACCCCGTGCGGTTGTGCAAGTACGCATGCATCCTGCGGCTTCCTGCCAATGTTTCCGTCGGATGGCAACATATGCTAGCTTAGCATGCTGCTGCGTGTCTCACTTTGAGTGGGCATGCAAAAGTCTGTGCAACTTTGGCTTGCCATCTTGCACACCCACATTTGCTGCGTACTTGTGTCAACATAGTCAGCGTCAAGCATCACGAGGCGCATGATGGCAACATGCACGTCGGGCGTCAAGGTCCAGGCATGCCAGTGGGCAGGTGCCTTGAAGGGCAGGGTGTGCAAGTCAGGTTCAGGCGCACGTGGGGTGCAAGATGCGTCAGCCTTTAGGGAGCAGGCACTGTTCGCAACTGCTGCGCGAAGGGAAGCCTGGCCTTGTGCAGCCACACCGCTGGCAAGCCGGCAGGGCTGCGCAGCTGCGACAATGGCGAGCTCGCCAGGCCTGGTTAGCGGCACATGGTGAAAATGCCCGTGCAGACGCGCTGCACAGCCACCACCGGCGCCAGGAGGATGGTCTGCATCGGGGTAGCAGGTTGCGGGGGCGAGCTGGGCCGGTGGGCCATCAGCGGCGCGGAAGGTGTCGCATAATGCCCTACCCATGCCTGTGCTGCTGTTTGCGAAGCATTGCTCTGCGTGCAGCCCTCACCTTGAGGCCAGCCATAACACCCCTGCCGTGGGCGCGCCGAGCGTACATGGTGGATGGAGTTGTGAATGGGCGCTGTGGTAGAGGCGGAGGTTTAAATGCCTGCACTGCCAAGGATGAGCAGCAACGGGCGGCGGCAAGCACATCGGCGGCAGTCCGCCGGGTGGGCATATTATCGCAGGAAGGCGCGGGCTAAACAAATTGCGCGCAGATTTGGAGGCGCAAGCAGCCCAAACTGCAATCTGGCAGGAGACAAGGAGAGGCAGACCCAACCTCTGCACCTCTGGGAGCCGCCTTCACGTTCCCCACAGGCAGCCCCAGGCCTCTTTGGCAACTCACCGACAGGCGAAACATGCGAAAAACTGCGAGAACGCGCGAAAATGCAGCTTATGAGCTAGCTGGCAGACAGGTGGACAGCTTCACGCCAGCTGCACAGAGCAGCATGCCCCCCTCTCTCCTTGCCTAGCTGCATTTAACACACTTGTTTTGCATTGCTTGCCTCACAGGCATCGATTCGTTACACGTGCCTGTTCAAAGGCATCTGGCAGAGGTGGTGCAGCCCAGCTTTCGCACAGCAGAGCTGCAGCGTCGGCGTCGGTTGCGTGCAGAACAGGATGCCCTGCTGCCTACTGGTCCACATCCATGGCAGCTGACTCCAGCTGCTGCTGCGGAGGGGGCGGCGGCGGGGCGGAGCCCGCCTGCGCTGCCGTGCCCGTTGCCCAGGGCGCGGCAGCAGGTGCAGCAGGCAGCGGGGGCTGCTGCTGCAGCAGCATCGCCTGCAGCACCGCCGCCGCGCTGGCCTGCCGCTCCTGCTGCAGCTGCAGCTGCTGCTGCACAGCCTGCGCGCTGAGCTGCGCAGCGGCCGCCTGGGCGGCTGCAACAGCAGCATCAACGGGCAGCCCTGGCTTCTCCGCTGCGTCTGACTGCGGCGCCTGCTGCTGGGGCGGGGCCGGGGCGGGCGGGGCCCGGGCCGGGGCAGGCGGCGGCAGCGCCTCGAGCTCACCCTGCAGGCTGCCCTCTGGCTTGCGCTGCATGGCCTCCAGGGCGCGGACCTCTGCAGCAGGCAGGGCGGGGCAGAACGGAAGGGGGCGGGCATGAGAGAATCGGCTCAGCATAGGTCATGCAAACATCTGCGCAGTGCAGAGGACCCCAGGAGCCCTGCTTGAAGCACGCGGCGCTTCGCTGCTCCAGCGGCAAGTCGTGCACCACCCCTGCCCGCAGCGCAGCAGCAGCCGGAAATGCACGTGCACAGGGCATGTGGCCTTGGGCCTTGCCTGCGTCCTTCAGGTCTGCCAGTGTGAAGCGCGCCACATCCTGCGGCTGCGCCAGCCCCACCAGCAGCATGAAGGGCAGCAGGGGCCTGTGCTCGGGGCTCTGCAGGGGCAGGTGGGTCGAGGGGGCGGGGCCATTCACGCGGCCGCGGGCAGGAGGGGCGACTGGAACTGCTCTGGCAGAAGGAGTAAGCAGAGAGGATGCCTGTGCCGCCAAAGTCGCCAACACACGGACACACACACATACACACGTGCACACACTCTACTGCCACCACCTTCACCACCAACCCACGCCCCCACCTCGGGGGCCAGGCTGCGGTACACGTTGCGCACGGCCTGCAGGTAGTCGGCATCCTCGCCCTCCGCCTTGCCTGCAGGGACGGGCGGGTGGAGGTTGAGGTGGGGGCCCGCAAGCGCTGAGCAGGCCCGCGGATGGCTGTGCGGGCGCTCTGCCACCGTTCTTGAACCACTCTGGCACTGCACGTGCAACCTGCGCATGCCCCTTCTTCTGCTCTCCCAACCCGCACGCGCCCCCCCCCCCCCCCTCCTTCTGCCATGCCCTGTCCCCTGCCCAGCTCACCCAGCAGGTAGTCCTCGAACAGCTGCTGCTCCAGCTCAACCGCCGCCGACAGCGGCGTCTGCGCCAGGCCCAGGGCCGCCGCAAACACCTGCACGGCGGCGTTGCGCCGCCAGTCGCCTGCGTAGGGAGGCGCGGGATGTGTGTGTGGGGTGGTGGTGCTAGTGGTGGGGTCAGGGGAAGGCGCGGGAGACGGGGAGGGGTGGGTTGTCACCAGCAGAGGACCGCCCCATGGCAGGTCGGGGCAGGCAATGCAACAGGAGCAGGTGCGGCTGATCGGGAACGTGATTACAGGCGCAGCAGGGGAGCGCTGTGGAGCAGTGTTTGCAACGGGCATGGCGGCGCTGCAGCTGGGGGTGGCTCACCGGTGTCCTCAAATGGCAGACCCGCCTCCCCATCCTGTGGCTCCTCCTTCGCGGGCTCTGCAGCCGCCGCCACCGGCTGCACCGCCTGCTCCTGCGCCGCCTGCTGCGCCGCCGCCTGCTGCGGGCCGGCGGCTGGCTCGCTCGAGCGCTCGCGCTTGAGAGGGGCCAGCGCGGCGGGGAGCCCCACCTCGTGCCGCTGTGCCTGCTGGGCAGCGCTGGGGCCCAGCAAGCCTTCTGGCAGGGCGGCAGCCGCCAGCGGTGCCGCCGGGCGCGGCTGCTTCTGCTTGGGCGCCGCCTCCTGGGCCGCCTTCTGCTGCTGCTGTCTGCTGCCGCCCTGGGCTTGGCCTCGCATCGCCTTCCAGCCTGCAAAGGTCTGCCTGGCAGCCATCAAGCCGTGTTCATACTCCTTCTGCAGCGCGCTCAGCTGGTCGCTCACGGGCTTTCCAGTCTTCGCGTAGCGGGCCACCAGAATGGACAGTTTGTCTGCAGGCAGACGCAGGCAGAGGCGGCAGCGGGGCTGCAAAGGTCGAAGCGCAGGAAGAGGCGGCACATGGGAGCGCGGGATGAGCTGGTTGGTGCATTGAGCGGGGGAGGCGGCAGGCCCTGCGGTGCGCAAGCTTGCAAATGTGCATCAGCCAGCTGCGCAACCACTGCCCCTGCCAGCCTGTGCGTGCGCGGGCGCCCCCCATGCCGCTTACACTCCCCTGCAAGCCCCAAGCCCTGCTTTGGTGTTCTGCCCTGCATGTCCCACGCCTTCAGTGTGGGTGTGCATGCGCACCGTCGTGCTCCCCTCCCGTGCTGGCCTCCGTCAGCTGCGCAAACGTGATGGGCGCATCCCGCAGTGCCCCCATAATGCCGCCGATGCGCTGGACCGACTGCAAGGGCATCGGTGGACGGCAGGGGCACAAGGTGTGGCACAGAGCAGGGCGGACGCAAGCGGCGGCGCACCGATGGAGCCATCCAGCAGGTGGGCAGCAGGCAGGAACAACGGCAGAGCCAGAGCAAGAGCCAAAGCAGACTGGGGGTGAGCCAAGGAGGCGGGCCGAACACACCTTGAGCGCATCCTCAAGCAGCGAGGCGAGGCGCCGCTGCTCCTCCCGGAGCCGGTCCCGCTGCTCCAGCAGGCCTGTGGAGCAGCGCCACGCGTGCAGCAAGGTTAACAGTAACAGGCGCAGGGCGTAGGCGTGTTGGACTCGGTGCACATGTTGCGTTTGGTGTGACACAAGTGCAGGCCGCCAGATAAAGGAGTCCAGTCTTTGAGCGGCAGCAGCAGACAACCACAGACTCAGTCACGCCGCCGCCCCCCCCCCCCCACCACCACCCCCACCCCCACCCACCTTGAACCACGGGGTCGTCGTGCACAGGCGCCTCTGCCGCCCGCTTCTTCTCAGCCGCTGCCTGCTGCTGCTGCTGCTGCACCTCGGCCGCTGCTGCTGCCGCCGCTGGCGGCGGCGACCGCGCCAGCTCAGCCCCCTGCTTGCTGCCGCGTCGACCAGGCTTAGCCTCCGCCTTGTCTGCTGCCGCGCCGCCCTTGCTCACTCGCCGCCGCTTGGGGCCGGACCCGGCACCAGCAGGGGAGCCGCCAATTGCAGCGGCCGCGGGCGGCGCTTGCGCAGCGCCCTCCTCGGGCGCGGCTGGCGCTGCAGCCGGCCCCTCCTGTGCCGCTGCCTCCCGCTTCCGCTGCTGGCCGCGTGCAGGGCCCGGCCGCCTGCGCCCCCGCCCCTGGGGCTGCTCTGCTGCGACGCCCGCCTCGGGTCCCGATGCAGCCGGCCCAGCCTCCCCCGTCGCTGCCTGTTGCGCCTCTGCGGCAGCAGCTGGCAGCTCGGCGACAGGCTGTCCACCTGTCTCAGGGACAGGCTGTTCACCTGCCTCCACGCCCTCCA
>KQ481962.1:1095846-1116767 GCA_001430745.1 Auxenochlorella pyrenoidosa
TGCCATGCACGCGCCCACCTCAGAAACCTCCCTCCCTGCTCCGCCGCCGCGGCGCCCTGCTGCCCGGCAGGCGACCTGCCCGGCGCCGACTCTGACTACAAGGCGGCGCAGGATGCTGCAGAGGACGACAGGCAGCGCAGGGAGGCACACGACTACCGCGGGTGAGGCTGCCCCGCCCCGCCGCCACCTCCGCGCCGCGCTGCCCAGCCGGCCAGCTGCATCGCTATTGCGGGGCCCCGGTGGCGGGGCGGCGCAAGGCTGGGTGGTCGAGCGCCTTGTGTGCAAGGGTGTGTTTTTGATCGTGCGAGAAGAGTCAAAAGGTGCCCATTCATGACAATCGCTGTGCCCACCGTGCCCCCCTTGCTGGCCGCAGCTTCCTGCTTGCGGAGCGCGTGCGGCGGCGCAAGGAGGCGATCGAGCGCAGCAAGCGCCGGCCCGCCCCTGTGCAGCACAGGTGGGCAGGCGCTGGCCCCCCCCCTATGACCCAGCCCGGCTCTGCCTCGCTGGCCTTGGCCACGCCATTCGCCGCGTGCTGCCCATTCCAGCCGCCTGCTCTGTGGCTTGGCCCAGCTGCCCCGGGGGGCCCTGCCAGGCGCTCATGGTACTGCATGTGGTACCGCAGGTACCGTACCGCCGTGATTGAGGAGCTGGAGCCGGAGGAGGGCACCCCGGAGCAGGAGGAGGCGGTGGCGCACGAACGGGCCAAGGCCTGGGAGGAGTCGGCGCTGTCGCTGGTGTGTGGTTTTGTGGGTGGGTGGGTGGTGGTGGTGTGGGTGGGTGTGGGTGGGTGGGTTTTTTTGGGGGGGGGGGAGGGGGGGGCGGCGCCACGCGCGTCCCTCCGGTTGCGGCGGCAGGCGCTGCGACTGGGCTGCCCCCTCTCCAATCCGGCCAACACTTGTAGTGCAGGCGCTGCCGCGTGCGCGGCCCTGCGGCGTGCCACTGTGCACCAGCCGAGCACGCAGCGGGCCTGGCCACCCTTGCTGCCGGAATGCAGCTCCTGGTCTGCGTGGCCAGCGGGCACAGCAATTCCTTTCTTAGTGCTTGCCCTCGCTCTCTGCGCCCTGCCTGCCTGCCCACCCGCAGGCTGTAGAGGCCAAGGGGCGGGCGGCGCGGGTCGCCCGGGAATACGAAGAGGAGCAGGCCAGGGTCAGGTAGGCCCGCCTGCCCTGCCCTGCCCGGCCCCTGCCCACCCCCCCAGCGCCGCCTGCGCAGCGCCACTCGCACGGTTTAAACCTGCCCTCGGCAGGGCCGCGGCTGCCACGCTGCGTCTGGAACCCGTCGTGGCCCCAGGCTGCCGCCACGGCCACACTGCTCCCACGCCGCTGCTTGGTGGGTGCAGGGAGGAGAACGAGGCGCGGCGCGAGCGTAACGAGGTGCGGGCGGCGCGCAGGCGCAGCGTGGCAGAGGCTGCCGCGCCACGCGCGCGGGCAGAGGCGGCGCGTCGCGCGGCGGGGCCGGCGGTGGCGGTCAAGGAGCGCACGGAGATCCCCATAGAGATCGTGAGCAGCGGCGCTGCCAAGCCCCTTGCACCAGCAACTGCCGGCGGCGGCAGCGGCGACTTACACGTCAGCAGCAGTAGCAGCGACAGCAGCAGGAGCAGCAGCAGGAGCACGGCCAGCAGGCTGGCAGGGTATGCGAGTGAGTCAGAGAGCACAGAGGTTGTTGGGGGAGACGAGGCCGGTGCAGTTGCAGCGTCGGAGGCGGCCGCAGGAGCGCCAGCGGCAGGCAAGGCCCCGGCACGGCCTGGGCAGCGCTCAGCCGCTGCGCCCGCAGAGGCAGAGCCCGAGGCTGCCAGGGGCGATGGCGAGCCAGCAGCAGAGCAGCAGGCAGCACCGCAGCTGCCTGCCGCCGGCGAGGCTGCGCCGGCAGCAGCCCCCGGCAAGCAGCCCCCGGCCGTGACACAGACGCAGCAGCGGGGGGCGCAGCCGGAGGCTCAAGCAGCACAGCCTGCGCAGGGCGTGCAGGCGCTGCTGTCAGAGCAGGAGCTGGACAAGTTGAAGGAGGAGGCAGACAGGTTGCAGCTGGAGGGCCAGGCAGACGCGGCCGAGGAGCTCTATGCCAGGTGCGGGCAGGGCTCAGAGGCAAGCGTTTGCAATGGCAGGGGCCGGGCCGGCGGGCTGACCCTGACCTGTGGCAGTTTTGAAGCCCACGGCATGTTCGTCTTCGCGTCGCGTCAAGCTGGGGCAGCTGAAGTGGCGCACGCAACCCGTTGCTGCCGCGCATGGTACCCGGCACGCTGCACCCCTGGCGGGCAGGGCTTGGACGATGTCATGACAGCCTGCCGACGCCTCCCCGCCCCTCCCTGCCCCAGGTACCTGCGCCACCGCCCCGCCGATCAGCGCGTGTGGGGCAACCGCGCAGAGAACTACCTCAAGGTGGGCTGCTGGCCTGGCCTGGCCTGGCTTGGCCTCTCCAGTGCTTGGCGAGGGCAAAAGTCGGCTTCCTCTAGCCTGCGGGCCGCCTGCTGTGCCTGGAATGGCGCCCACTGCTGCGCACAGGCTCGAGGCGTGCCGCCTGCCCAAGCGCCACGCACACGACAGGCTCCCAAACCCACCAGTTGGCTTTCATGCCTGGCCGGACCGCAGGCGGCACACTGGCCCGAGGTGCTGGAGTTCTGCAACGAGGCGCTGGCCATCGCCAGCCCCACCCACGAGGCCAAGCGCTTCAAAATCTTTGCCAGGCGCGGGGGTCGGGGTGGGGGGCTCTGGGGGGCTCGTGAGCGGGGCCTGTGACCCCTCACTCCAAGCTGCGGCAGCCGGCGCATGCAGGGGGCGCAGCCACGAGCAGCCCTCCTCGCGACCCCCTCCACCCCCGCAGGCGGGCCGCCGCCTACCATGGCCTGGGCAGGCTGCAGGAGGCCCTGCGCGACTATGAGGCCGCTGATGCGGCGGCAGAGGCTGCTGAGGAGTGGGCGCCCAAGAGGACGATTGCCAAGTGAGGGGGTGGGGTGGGATGGGGGTGGGGGTGGGGTTGTGTTAGTTACCGGCACCGTGAGCACACAAATCCGGTGCGGGCGGGCAGGCCTGCCCTGCAGGGGTGCGCCAGGAGGGGAGCCATGCCCCCTGGAGCCGGCCACAGCTGCACCGCGCACAGGCGACCCCAGGTTTGGGTCGCGGCAGCTCCCCAGGCGGCAGTGTGAGGAGCGCAAGGAGAGGGGCATGCGTGGCCTGCCCAGCAGGTGGCCACCCTGCGGCGGGTGTTTGACAACGGGGCAAACCTACCCACACCCATCCTCCTGCCCGGGGTCCCCGCCGCAGGCGCATCCGTGAGGCGCTGGCCGAGATGGAGTCCAAGGGCATCCAGGTGGCGCCCACCGGGCCCAGCATGCTCGGCATGCAGGCCGCGGCTGCGTCGGCTGCCGTGCAGCTGCCCGCCATGCCCGTCTCCCCTCCCGTACAGCCGCTGGCACCCCAAGAGGAGGCGGAGCTGGAGCCCCCTGCGGCCGCTGCTTCCCGCGCCCAGAGCGAGGCAGCCTCACCTGGCGGCGGCGGGGCGGCGGCACCAGCAGCGCCGGGTGCCTCCTCACCTGCGGGAGGTGCCAGAGGGGAGGGGGCGCTGAGCCCGGGGGCGGCGCTCACCGCGGCCTCCCACCAGGCCCGCATATGGGCCGAGGAGGCGGCGGCGGCCAAGCAGGCCTCGGCAGAGGCACGTGACAAGGGCAACAGCTGCTTCAAGAAGCACCAGTGGGAGCAGGTGGGCAGGGGCAAGGGGAGCACGCGCGGCCCTTGTACAGGAATTGTGAGCTGGCCACTCTACAGCTGCCGGCCCTGATCTGCACCACGCGCCTCCATGTGCAAGCCCCTACGATGCTCCACCAAGCCGCGGATCCGACACCCGCGTGCTTGACAGCTATCCCACCTCTCTGACCTTCCCAACACCCTCCGCCCACCCTGTCCAGGCGCTGAGGCACTACCGCCGTGCCTCCGAGCTGGACCCCGGGTGCAAGCTGGCCCTGGCCAACCAGGCGGCGGCGCTGCTCAAGCTGGAGCGCTGGGCGGAGGCTGAAGACCTGGCGGGGCAGGTGGGCTGCTGTGCGCGCGCGCGTGGGGCTGCTGTGCGCGCGCGCGTGGGGCTGCTGTGGCGTGCTGCATGCTCTGCACGCTGGGGAGCATGGCATGGCGGTGCAGGCCCGGGCGCCACCGCCACGCGCCAAGTCCGGCACGCCGGCTGCGGCTGGCCACGCTGCCGCCCCGCCCGCGTCGGGTCACCCCCGATCTCTTTCCCAGGCCTCTGGACCATTGCGTGCTCGACACATACTGCATACACTTTGAGATTTCTGCCAGCACCGGCTGCCCGCCTGCCTGCGCCTCACCCACCCACCCACCCACCACCACCACCACCACCACACACACCCACACACCCCCTGCAGGCGCTGGCCATCGATTGTGGATTCACCAAGGCGCGGTTCCGCCGTGCCCTGGCTTACTACAACCAGGGCAACCTGGAGCTGGCCGTCATGGACATGGAGGTGAGGGGGAGGGGGCTGCCGCTGGCTCGCTCCCGCTGCTTTGTCCTCACGTGGCCACCGCTGGTCCTGCATGCACTCCCCGGGCGCCGCACCCAGCTGCGTGCTCAAGCCCGCATCGCATCGACTCGAGAAAGAGAGGGAGTTCAGGGCGGCTCGGCCCATCAGGGCGCACATCTGGGGGCCGCCCGGGCCAAACCCGCGGCACCTGGCCGTTGGCTGTGCCTCGAAGCCCAGCCGAGCATGGCTCAGCAGCGAGCCAAGGCGTGCCATGGCATACAGCGCTCACCCCTCCCCCCCACCCCCCACCCCCCCGCTTGCCTGCTGCCCTGTGCAGTTTGCCGCCGGGGCAGACCCCGCCGACAAGGCAGCCCAGCGCGAGCTGCAGGCCATGAAGGCTGCCCTGGCGCAGGAGCAGGCGCGGCTAGGCCTGGCGGGCATGCACACGCAGGCCAACAGCCTGTATGACGACCCTCCGGGCCCCTGAGTGAGGGCGCGCGGCAGGCCACCTCTCCAACGACCCCTGCCTGCAACCAACACGGCCCGGCAGCCTCAGCGGCGCCGCTCAGCAGGCACAAAGAGGCCGGCACCTGATGGCAGCTGCTGCGTAGTCTCATGTGCACAGCGCTCAGCCAGCAGCAGCAAGCCTGGCAAGCAACCTAGCGAAAGGCTCTCCAGAACTTGAGCGACTACAGGTGCAAGATGCAGGACAAACTGCCTGAATGATGCCTCAGAATAGCTCTGTTGAAGGCGCCAGCATGGGGGCAGCAGAGGTTAGCATGAGCCCGGGAAAAAGCTGCACAATTGTGCGAGGCAGTCAGCACAGGCAAGCGGGGCACAGGCATGCAGGGCAAGTGAGAGGGTAGATACAGGCCCGTTGGTAAACACACACTGAGCATGCAAACGTCAATAGCACGCAGTGCACATGCGTTTTTGATATTCGATAGTACAAGGTCAGGCAGGCACGCCAGCGCAGCCATTGGTGGCAGGCTGGCAGCGGAAAAAGCCTTCTGTTGCTGGTTCTGCGCATTGGCTCCTCGCGTTCAGCTGGCTGCCATGCGCGCCACCGCCATGGCGGCAGCCGCCGCGGCGCCCGCCCGGCGCCCGCACTGTGGCAGCTTGCAGATGTAGACGATGGGGATGGCGGCGCCCAGGCTGAGGGCCAGGGCCAGCGCAAAGGCAGACCACCGTTGGGGGGGGGGGGGGGGGGCAAGCAAGGACGGGGGCCCAGCATGAGGAAGGGTACACCACAGGGATGCAGAGGGAGCGCTGGGGGAGGCAGGGAGAAGGGAGGACCATGGCTGAGCTCATCCATCTTGTCGCCCAGATCTGCCTACCCAGAAAGCTGACCCAATCTCACCCCACCCACCCACCCACCCGCACCCCACCCACCCACCCACCCGCACCCCACCCACCCACCACCCCACCACCCCACCAGAGATCATTGCACGTGTCATCTGGCAGTTGCAGCTGCGCACACAGGGCCTCTGCCGCGGCGGTCAGGCCGTAGTTGAAAACGAATGGGGCCAGCATGCCGAGCACGATCGGGCTGCAGCAGGAGTGTCGTGGGTGGCGAGGGGTGGATTGGGTGGGGGGGCCCTGCCTTAACGAGTATCGATGACAGATGAATTCGTCATAGCGCAACTCGGCCGTGCAGATGGGCACACTAAATGCATGTTTGCCGGCCCAGCCCTCCCGCTGAGTCCCTGGTGCATTCCACGCTGGCCGTTCCGCACCCTCACCAAGTGATGCACCACCACAGGGGGGTGGGGCCAGCCATCAGCAGCAGCACCGCCGCGGCGCCCGCCCTGGCAAACTCTCCCGCCAGTGCCGGCAGCGCAGCCTGCGCACCGCCGAGGCGGGTTAAGGACCGCAATGCTGGGTCGGCAAGCGTTGCAGGCGGCAGAGCTGTAGCCACACCAAGGCTGCGGGCATGCAGTGCTGGTTTTTTGTGGCTGGCAGCCAAGCCCCAGTGCAACCGGCATGATCAGCCAGGCCGCGTCCTCCACCTCCCACCACCCGAGGCCCAACTCACCCTCCCAGACTGCAAGAGCGCAGTCGCGCCTGCCACCTGCTCCAACATTTTGTCCACAAATGCAGCCAGCAGGGCAGGCAGCTCCAGCCCTGCATCACTGCCCGCCTCTGCGCTGCTGCTGCCGCCGCTGCCAAGGCCTGCACTTGAGCCCGCATGCGGGCCCCTCCCAAGTCCCATGCTGCGGCTGCTGCGGCCGCTGCTGCGACCACCGCCGCTGCCGCTGCCTGCCGGCGGCGCCCCTCTGCCCGCAAGGGCGGCCATGCGGCCGGCGAGCGTGGCATCAAGCACCACCCTGCCGCTGCTGGCCTCCCACACAGCGCAGGGGCCGGTGCCCGTGCCGCAGGCTGGCAGCGCGGCAGCCTCCAGCTGGAAAGCAAACAGGCGGCGGCCTAGGGCAGCCTCCGCCGCGCCCGCTGCCACGTTGAGCGCCGCTGCCGCGGGGCCCAAGGCGGCCGTCAGGTTGGCTGCTGCGGGGTGGATGGACAGGAAGGGCACGTGGCCCAGCCGCCTGCGGCATAGATGGCATAGGGAGGGGATAGGGCACAGTGTGGGAGAGGGGCGTGGGGCTGGAACCAGGGGTCAGGCGCAGCTGCAACAAGGGGTGCAAGCTCAGGGGGCGAATCGTTTGTGTTGATTGCCTGCGGCCCTGGTCCGCACCTGGCGATGCTGCCATTGCCCGGCACAATGAGCAGAAAGGCGCCAGGGTAGGACCACGGCCGCCCCAGTGCGCCCTCCAGGCTGACAGCCGGGTCTGAGGCAGGGAGGCAGAGAGGCACGGATCAATAGGGGCCCTGAGAGCCAGGCATGGCCAGTGTGGTCAGGAAGGGAGGGAAAGGTCGGCGGCACCGCAGATGGCAGGCACATGCCAGCGCTGGATGATTGCATCGGTGGAAAGAGATCCACCAGCCGCGGCCCCTCCTCACCAAAGCGCGCAAACTTGGTGCTTGCGGGCCAGCCCACGCGTCGCATGGCATCTGCCGCCAACCCTGTGACTGCGGTCAGGGCGGCGGGGTCCAGCTCCGCCGCCTCTCCGACCGGCAGTCCTGCCAGGAGCGAGGCCTGCTGGCGCCAGCTGGGCCCTGGCGGGCAGTGCAGCGCTGGCTGCGACTGCTCGGCGATGAACAGAGCAGAGCCTGTGACCAGGGCCGCCGCAACGGCCAGCTGCAGCAGGCCAGAGCCCATGCTTGCAGACGGGGCGGAGGGGGTGGGACGAGAGCGCCTTCTGCGTGGAAGGGACGAGGGCCTCATTGTCTGTGAGCATGCATTCAGCGCCAAGCAGCTGCCAAGCAGCAAACAACACAGGAACACAAGCTAGGGCAAGGTGCGCAGGGCAGGCGCCGGCGCCGCAGGTAGCAACCGCAGGAGGGCCGGATGCATCGCGCAATCGATCTCGCACTGCGCGCTTGGTTATACTCGCCGTGTACCAGGGGCCGGGAGAGCTGTTTTGGTGGGAGCTGGTCGCGGCACCGCCGCTAGCGGGCGCTGCCTGCGCTCCGAAACTGGTGAACAACTAGATCGGCGCGTGCTGTCTTTTTCAACGACAAAGGAGACGGGGGATCACCAAAATTCGGCGACAGCGATGATGGAACCCCACTGCACATTGCCGGTTCGATCCGTCTTTTTACCTTGCATTTCGCACTGCCTCCTCTCACCACTCCTCCCGCAAATCGGCCAACCTGGCGGCAAGCACGGACAAAGACATGGCGCCCTGGCTGGCCCAGGCCGCTAGGCGGCTGGGAGGCCGCGGCATCAGGCGAGGATTGAGCTGTGCAAACATGCATGCAGTGTAGCATCTGAAACGCCCATCTCCACACGCTGCGCAAGAAGCATCCGCACATGCTGCTCGTTTCCCTGCCTGCAGGGGCCTTGGCGATGCCCTGAAAGAACAGGGATCTGCCAGCACAAGCACTCGGCAGCCGCAACAGCCGTGGATGGTCACGGCGGTGCGGGCGCTTGGCGGCGGCGGCAGTGGCGGCGAGGACGTGCCTGGCAGCAGCAGCAACCCAGCGGCGCCTGCACTAAGATTGGATGAGGCAGCTGGTACCAGCGGTCGATCTGCTACAACAGCTGCAGCTGAGAAGGCGGCGGCGGCAGCGGCGGCGGCGGCACGGCCCCGCCCGCCGCCAGGCCATACCGACTTCCAGCAGCGGCAGCTGCTCATGCTTTTCACCTGCAACAAGTGCAACACGCGCGCTGCCAAGGCCTTCTCCAAGCAGAGCTACGAGCAGGGCGTGGTGATAGTAGAGTGCCCCGGCTGCCAGAACAGGCACCTCATCGCCGACCACCTGGGCTGGTTTGGGCAGAAAGGTGAGCGGGGCCCACCAGGGAGGGCTGGCAGAAAATGTTGGCATTGTTGCTGGCTGGAGGCTGATAACAGGCCCCACCAATGCATCCGGTTTCAGCAGCAGCAGCAGAATCACAAGCGGGCAGCGTGCTTTGGACAGCGCGTGCGCAGCACCTCGCCCCTGCACCCAAGCATTGATTGCGCCCACAGGTGCAAGAAAACTTGCGATGTCGGCCCACACACCTTCCATCCCGGGGCGTCCCCGCGTATGCCAATGGCTACCCTGCTGCTTTGCCATCCCGCAGGCACAGTGGAGCAGTTTGCAGCAGAGCGGGGCGGCACCGTCGTGCGCAAGACGGCCGATGGGACGGTTGAGCTGACGCCTGAGGATCTGTTGGGACATTCACTTGCCGAGGAGGCTGCAGCGGCGCAACAGGGACAGGCAGCGGCCGCAGCGCCAACTGCGCAGGGCGGCGGCAGCGGCGGCGGCGGCGGCAGTGGTGGGGCGTAGCAGGTTCTGCGCAGAGAAAGCTTGATTGCTACTGCAAAGAGAACTGTTTCATCCACTGTGCATGCTCAGACTGCAAGAGCTTGCAGCGGTTGTGCAAAGGCTGGGATTTGGCGCTATGGCTGGCCAGCAGAGCGCCACATGGGCTCGGCATATGTGGTCGAGAGACCTGATGCTCCGACCCAATCTCACGCGGTCCCAAGAGTCGATCGGGACACAACTCGAGTTTTTTGAGGGGAAGCGGCGCCCGTGCGAGCCATGGCCGTCATGGCCTCAGCCTGCTCCCTTGCTCTACCCGGTAGATCAGCTGCTGTGATTGTGAGGCATACAGCGGGAGTGCCACTGCCCGCACAAGCTGGCGCGGCGCAGCGCTGCAAAAAAGTGTCCCAAGAAAACCCCAGCATTTCAGCACCCGCCTTCCCCGGCGAGCTGTGCAAGGTAAGACAGAGGCGGCAGATAAACCCCTAGACCTGCTTGTGCTTGACGCTGGGCTGCCTGCGCAGTCGCCGCCGCGCTGCCGAGCTTTTTCGCTGTGCACGCCAACCCGCTCGCATTCCTCACTACCGCGCCCGCCCAGAGCCTGATCGAGGGAACTGGACCCTTCCTGCAGCCGCTAGACCGCAGGACGGCAACAACGTACCTGCAGCAGGTGGGTTGCAGGCTGTTGCAGCTTGCTACTAGTGCACCTGGGCGTTGGAGAGGCACCAGTACCGCTGCCGGGCGTGCAGACAGGAGCTCCCCTGTGCCTTGTGAACTGCAGCTGGACGGCTGGCAGCTGCAGGAGGACTCGCTGGGGCGCCTGCACCTTCAGTGAGTCGGGGGCCCGGGCGGGGGTGGTGTTGGAGGTGGGGGGTTTCTTGCTGCCGCTCCTGCCGCCCCTTTGCAGAACGTTCCCGGCCACCTCTGATTTGCGCTGCTGAAGCCACCCGCAGCTCGGGTGCCGCCATTCTCGTGGCCATGCCCATGTGTGAGGCTGTACAGGTGCTGCCAGCCCCTGCCTCTGACAGGATCCCACGCGCCCTTTCCCGTCACCGCCGCAGGCGCACCTACTGCTGCAAGAGCCTTGCCAAGGCGCTGGCGCTCTGCGACAGGATTGCAGCAGTGGCAGATGGGGAGGGGCACCACCCAGACCTCCACCTCACGCGTGAGCGGGTGGGCAGCTCTGGCTGTGGCAGTGCGCTTGGGTGACGGTCGGCGCATGCAGCGAGGGCGGGCGGGCGGGCCTGGCTGACCTGCACGCCAGCTAGTGGGCAGAGGGGGTCAACTCTGCCCGTGCGCGCCTGGCCTGCGTGCTGCTGTAACCCCGCACAACTGTTCTTGGGCTGTGCACCGAGGGCTCGCGAGGCCTGCTCCCCTCCCTGGCGCAGGGCACAACTGCGTGATGGTCAGCCTGTTCACCCAGGCACGCAACGGCCTCACAGGCAAGGCTGCCGGGCCTGCAGTGCATGCGGCCGGCCGGCCGCCGTCTGTCCTTATGGCTCTCTTGCATGCGCGCCCCTCTCGGCCAGCCTGGCATCTATGCACTCTGGCAGCCAGGGCTGCCCTCCAGCATGGCCGTCCTGTGCTCGGGTGGTGCAGAGGCTGTGGCGCGCGGCCCCCCCCTGGCTGCTGCTGTGCCAGCGCTGCAGCCGGGATTCTGTCTGGCACCCCTGCCGTCAGCCCCGCTGCTCAGCCCAGGGTGCTCTGCCGTGCCTCGCCCCTTGATGTGCAGAGCACGACGCGATCCTGGCATCCAAGCTGGAGCGCATGAACAAGCGCGACCTGCTGGCGCGGCCCCGCCCCAGGTGCATGGCCGCGGCGTGACGCGAGCAGGCCCCGCCCGCGGCCCCTCACGGTGGCACAGAGCGGGCATGCCCCGCCCCCGCCCCGCCTGCTGGCGGGAGGCTCCCCACCCCCTGTGCAAGCACGGGCGGTGTGAACGCCGGCAGCCCTGATTGATGCTGCGAGGTCCCCGCCCCCCTGGAGGCGCCGAAGGGGCGCAATTTTGCCTGGGGCATGGGGTCTCCATTGCACTGAGCCCCATTCGGGGCAAGCCCCGCAGGTCAGCCAATAAGTGCCCAAGGGCCCCCTCATTTCGTTGCCGGCCCCACGCCCTGTTCAAGACGCGCACGCTTTGCTGCGCCTTGCGCTCTGTTATCAGCTCGTCGATGCTGCAGAGCCTGGCTCTTTGTGGCATAAATAAATGAATGCTGTGATGCTTGATGGCTGTGCAAACGCCTTGGGCCTGTGTTTCGAACCTACGCACTTCTTCTTTTGACCCAATGCCTGAATGACTTCGTGGCTCCTGTTTTCATGATGCTGCTCGGCCCAAATAAAACACCACATGTACGGAACTCTTGACCAACAAATGCATCCCCACCATTTGCTTACTGTAAGACTTAGGTGCCGTGTCGCGTTGCCTCCCTGGGTGCATGCCGCCCTCCACTCTCGTATGCCGCCGCCCCTCTCTTCTGCCTGCCTCTGCGCGCAGCGACTGTGCTGCCTCTCTCTTGTCCCTTCTTCGTCTCGTGTCTCGTTTCCCCTGCCGCTGAACAAGCAAGCCGCCCAACCTGGGTTGGTCGCTGTACAGATATGCAAGCCTGATGCAGAACCCCTTGGACATTGCCAGGCACGCGTGCACGGGACACAGGAGCACCCATTCTTCAGGCAGGGCGCCACCGGGCAGCCGCCAAGACTGAAGGCATGGCACTGCAGCCTGAAGTTGCTCAGTATTGACCCCTGCGAGAGAGCTGCTCCCGTGCTATCAGAGCAGCAGAGGCATGAAGTGCGGGCCATGGGCCGCTGCGCCGCCTCCGTGCTGATCTGGCGGCAGCGCTGCCGGCGCTGGCTTGATGCAATGACTGCTCCTCGCCTCACTCACAAACCCGGCTTAAACCCTATGCACCCTTACTCTCTCCGAGATCAACCAAGTTGCTGACTGCAGAAGCCGGTTCTCTGTTTACAAACCGGTCTGCGCTCGTTTCGGAATCGCTTGCAAATATTCTCGCCTCCATCCATGCGCTGTTCACATTCTCTGCTGCTGCGCACAGGTGCTGCAAGCGCTTGCCCTGTGTCGGTACAGCGGAAAGGGGCCTCTGCTGCAGCCGTGACCATCCAGCAGCACTTGCTCAGTGTGAGCACGGCAGCTCAGGGACAGTGCAGCATGTGCAATGTGCGCTTGCGCTCTCCATGGACATTTGTCTGGCGCCGCCCGGCCTGTGCGCCTCTGCAGTCTCAGAGGGTTGTGCACTCTGGGGATCCCATGCATCATCCTGCTGCAATCATGCACTTAAAGCTTGCTTCCTGCCCGTTGCCATGCAGCCTCGGCTGCTGCCGTTGCAGCGGCCCAGGCAGTGCTCCCCACCGGCAGCCGCTGCGCCGCACGCGCCGGCGCCCCCACCCCGCCCACCCGACGAGGCTCCCCCAGAGGCAGCGCCGGCAGCAGCATCCGCGGCCCTGGAAGACCCGCTGGGGCTGGCGGAGGAGCTGGACGAAGAGGTTGCGCACTTGTGCATGGAGCTGGCATCCCTGGGTGCATTGCCAGCAGCCGAGGAGGCAGCGCTGCTGGGCCTGGGGCCGAGCCGGCGAGAGGTCCAGGAGGAGGCACAGCGGCTGTGCGTCGAGCTTGCCTCCCTAAGCGCGCTGCCCGCGGCCGAGGAGGCCGCCCTGCTGGGGCTGCAGGCACCGCTGCGGCTCGCGGGCCTGCCGCAGCCGCTGCTCGTGCTGAGGTGCCGGCCCGAGGGCGACCCCGCGGGGCGGCAGGCAACGTTCTACATCCTGGGCACCGCCCACGTCAGCGAGCAGAGCTGCCGTGACGCCGCGGCCCTGGTCCGCGCTGTGCGCCCGCAGGCGCGGCAGAGGCTGGCGGGGGCGCAGGGAACTGGCGGGCAGCCGGGCGGGAGCCTGCCAGCTTACTGCCAGCAGCACTTGCTGCTGCTGGGCATGCATGCTCGTGGCGGCCGCACAAGCGCTGCCTAATACTCGACTGCTTGGCACTCTGCCTGTGTTTCAGGCAGCTGCATGCGCGTTCAATGCAGGCTGTGCTGGCCACCCATCCCCTCGCCTGCAGTTTGTGTTTCTGGAGCTCTGCAAGGAGCGGGCAGCGATGCTGGGCAGCGAGGTGTGTGCCGCTCGTGCACCTCGCTGGCTCTCAAACAAGCTGCTTAGCTGGTGGCAGGGCCCTCCTCACTGTAGGGCGTGGTCGTGTGGGGGGGTGGGGTGGGGGTGGGGGGGCTTGTTATGCGCGTGAGGTGCAGCCCAAAGCTCCAACCACCAACCCCCGGCAGACCACCCTACGAGCCTGCAGGTGCGCATCCGTGCGCCCACACCGGGCGAGGCGGCGGAGCTGCTGCACTCTGGCAAGGCCACGCCCTTCTCCATCCTCTACTCGTGGTGCGCCCTCGGCGGCAGGTGCCGAGGTTACCCACTAGTATCGGCGGACCTGCAGGGGTCCGGCGAGCAGGCGGGCTGTAGGGCAGTCTGCTCTGGACGGGTAGCCTGTGTTGTTGGCAGGGCTCGATCACCCCTGCCTGTGTCGCTGATGCCCAGGATGTGGCATGCCCGCAACGACGCCTGCTCTAGCGCTGCGCCGACGCATGCATATGCCTGCATCCCTCTGCCTGCCTGCCTGCTGCAGGGTGCTGGCCAGGGTGGGCGCCGACATGCAGCTGGACCCCGGGGCAGAGTTCAGGGCGGCCCTCTTGGTGAGCTGGCGCGCAGGCTGGCCAGCCAGCCTGCATGAGCTCTCGCTGGTGTTGTGG
Source organism: Auxenochlorella pyrenoidosa (assembly GCA_001430745.1). Lineage (NCBI taxonomy): Eukaryota > Viridiplantae > Chlorophyta > Trebouxiophyceae > Chlorellales > Chlorellaceae > Auxenochlorella > Auxenochlorella pyrenoidosa. The sequence continues at coordinate 1,109,878 of KQ481962.1, forward strand.
GCGCCAGGGCTGCCATGCACTGCAGTTCTGGCACCCTCAATGCCACCGCTGTGCCCCCGGCTTTTCCTGCAGGAGGCCAGGGCAGTGGGCGCGCGGTACGTGCTGGGAGACCGCCCCATCAGCGTCACCATGGCGCGCACCTGGGCGGCGCTGAGCGGCTGGGAGAAGGCGAGGCTGCTGGGCAGCCTGCTGTGGACAGGGGTCCGGTGAGGGCGGGGCAGTGGGGGCGGTGGCAGCAAGGCGCCAGCCTCTGCAGGAGCAAAGACAAAGCAGCCGGCTGGCCAGCCCTGCTGGGTGCACAGCGGCAGCGGCAGTGATGGGAGGGGTTCTGGTGGGGGGGAACATCGACGACCTGCATGTGGTCTGCAGGGAGGGCGGGCAACCATGCCTTTGCTGGCACTGCCATCAACCTGCTGGCCTCGCCGAGCACTTGCCAAGCTCTCGTAACTTCACTGTGCAGGAGCCGGGCCAACAAGCAGCAGCTGCAGCAGGAGATCGAGAGGCTCAAGGGCAGCGATGCGCTGACGCAGGCGGTGGGCGAGTTTGCACGGGTGAGTGCGGCAGTGCGCGGGTGAGTGCGACAGTGGCATGCAGCAAGGGAGTGCTTGGGCGTTGGCAAGGGCTGCTGCGCTCTTTCCTGTGCCGGGAGAGAGGCAGCGGCAGGAGCTGCCCTCGACTCAAAGGGGCCTGCTGCGCGGCAGTTGTCGCGGCACTGCCCCTTTTGGCGTCCGTACCAGCCTGGAGCAAAACTCAACGTATGCTCTGTGACCAGCCGCGGCGACCTGCATGCTCATGGCAAGGCTGTGGCGCGGCTGCTGGCCCCCGGCCCCCCAAGCCCCCCACCCCTTCCACCCCCGTGCCCTCCCCAGGACTTTCCCGGCATCATCAAGCCACTGGTGACAGAGCGCGACCTGTACATGGTGTATGTGATGCGCAAGCTTGCCGCCTTTGGCGACAAGGTGGTGGCAGTTGTGGGCGCCGGCCACCTGGCCGGCATCAGGTGGGCCGGGAGAGGGTGCCAGCGGAGATGCACACAGAGGGAGGTTGGAGGCGGTGTGATAGGTATACCACCGCCCCCACCAGCAAACCACACGCAACTTGTGCCGAGCATCCTGGGTACTCCAAGGCGTGAGGACTTGTGCCCAGCATGCAGGGCGTCTGTTGCGTATCTGGCCCAGCAGCGCCTGGGTGGCCGCGAGCGTGGCGCCGCAGCGCTCACCCCGCCTGCCCGCACTTGATCCAAGCTTCCTGCAGGGAGCACTGGGAGGACGAGATCCGGCTTGAGGAGCTGATGTGCCTGCCAGAGCGCAAGTGAGCCCGGCACCGCCGCGCCCGATCCGGGCGCAAGCCTGCTCTGCAGGCGCCTGCTGGCAGCCGCCCTGGGAGCGCTGCCGAATCGAGGCCGAAGGAACCATGCACAATTCTCGAAAGCTCGAACCCGGACCTAAACCATTCGTATCGCGGCGGCCTGGTCTTCCTTGCCAGCTGATGTGACCTGCTGTCGCTGATTCAAATTTCCGCTGCGGTGAAGCCAAGTGGGCAGCCCCTTGTACTTTTTCCATCATTCCATCACAGCAATCTTCGAACGGTTTGCTGCCCTCGTTGATTTCTAATTACTTGTTGCGGGCCATTATGCTGGCTAAGTTGGCGGCCAAGCTGTATGCGCTACTGGCAGCTGCACACTGCACCTGTCGTCCTGCCGCACGTGCCTCTCGACCGCTGCCGAAGCAGCCGGCGAGTTGAAAGCAATCCCTTGTAGCATTTCTTGGCGGAGGACGACCTTGAGAGATGAACAAGTTAATGGCTGTTAACACCTGCAGACGTGGCGGGCGTGTGAATGCCCTCTCTACTGCATGCCATGTGGCTGCTCCTTGCCAGCGCTGCAGGTGCCTTGTTGGTGCGGGTTGCCGCTGCCGCCACAGCCACAGGATTGGCAACCCTGTGCTCGTCGCCCTTCTGTTTCAGTGCTGGCCATGTGAGGATGCTCCCGATGCGGCAGGCACGCTTGCCGTGCGGGGGGCCCCCACTGCCACTGCAGACGCGGTATCCTCGGGCGGTGGACAAGCGGCACAGGATTATCCTCGTGGGTGGTGCCATGTGCAAGCAGAGCGCTTGGAAACGCCGAGGGGCCTGCCTTACAAGCATGTCTGAATTTCCAGGTCAAAATTGACAGCACACCAAGGAGGTTGCAGGGTTCATTGCCTGCTCGTGAGCTGCGGTCGCTGCCGCGAGGCAGCTGCCCGGGGCGGCGCTACTTTGACCTGCAGCGCTGGATCTCGCAGCTTTCAGGCTGAGCACGTCCTCGGGGCAGTTCAACAGCCTTTTTAAGACCCACACAGTGAAGGTACACCGCCGATCCTGAGTCGGTCCTGCTGCTCTCACACCCGCTTCACGCCCTGCATGCCAAAGCACTTGTGAATGTCCCGCCGCTGGGTTATTCCTCCTCCGCATCCACTCATTAGCTGATTACACGGGTTCAAGTCCTTGCACAGTGCACAGGGCGGCTGGCAGCAAGTGCTATTGATACGCTTGCCTTGCCTTCGCGCGCCCACCGCCTGAAATAGCCTCAAAGCCACTATGTTGTGCTCTGAAGAGGTTCTTGCGGCATGTGCGGCGCTAGAGGGCACAAGCGGCGAATCGCTGGCAGTGCAGCCAACCCCTGGCGCCCTGGTGAGTCCCTTATCGTGCTAAGGATGCTCATATAGACTGCAAGTGATTTGACATGCCAAGGCAAGCGTCCCTGTCTGCACGGGCTGGGGCCACCGGACTGCCTTTGCCCCAGGCGCTTGGTCTCCGCTCCCTGCCGAGGCGTAGATAACGCCTCTTGGGATTGGAACTGCACGGTTTGGGGCGCGGTGCTTCCCGCGAGCCGCCACCAAGCGGCCCAAGTGCCCCCTCGCTCGTTACTGCTTCCCTCGTGCCGCCGACCCCTGCCCCCTGGTTGCTGCAGGACTGTGCTGCTCGCCCGAAGCGCCAGCGCCTGGACACCGATGGCAGCGATGCCAGTGGCTGCGGCACTGCCTCAGCAGCCGGAGCCCAGCAGCATTGGGCGCTGCTGCAGCAGCCGCAGCAGTGCGATACCGCGTGCTTGACGCTGCCGCTGGCACAGCGCGCTGCTACATCCGCCGCTTCGGCACCCGCAGCGGCGGCCTCCACCGCCTGTGTGGCCCAGCTGGCAGCTGCGGCACATGTGGTGCCGTGGCAGGCATCCTTCCTGCTGGACTATGTGCACCGCTGCCTGGATGCGCTGTCCGCCATGCACCCTGTCTGCGCATTCATCCGCCCCCGCACCAAGGCTGCCGACCTGGCCTGCGCCATCTTCAGGTGCGGCGGGGAGGGGTGTGAGGCCCTGCTCAGCTGAGCTCGCAGCGCTTGCAGGCGGCGTGGTTTCTTACTACCTTGGCGGACCCCCCCAGCCCCCAAACTCCCTACCCCCACCCATCGTCCCGGCACCAGTTCCCCTGAGCCCCACTCCCCACCCCCCATCTCCTCTGCGCAGGCATGCCTACCTGGCCCGGCCCCCTGCCGAGCGCGCCGCCCTGCTGCGCGAGCGCTTCCTGGCACAGGCGCTGCTGGCTGGCAGCCTGTGGGTGGCTGTCAAGTTTGAGGCCACGCGGACCACCACCCCCGATGCCCGCATCATGTCTCGCATCACCGGTGCGCCTCTTGCTGATGTGTCCTGTGGTGCCGTCCCCTGCCCGGGTTGTGCTTGTCAGCTAGGCCTGGTGGCCTGCCAGAACGACTGTCATGGAGCTGCCATCAAACTGCCGATAGGGATTGCTCCCACCATCCACCTGGACACCAACCGCCGTTCCTGTGCCCCCTTGCGCCCCGCCCCACAGGCATCCCGGCGCGCCTGCTGGTGCAGCAGGAGCGGGACATCCTGGCCGCACTGCAGTGGGACTTGATGCCCCTGGCCCGCCAGGTGGGGAGCCATCCATCACCGCCCCGTGCATCTGGCATCTCATACAGCAGTTTTGCGGCCTCCAGCTGCTGCCCTGCTGATAATGCTGTTGCGCTCACACCATGATGGTGTCCTTTGCGTAATTGCCTTGCGGCGTGCCCTCTGTTGTCCCCGCTTGGACGATCGAAGCCGCCTGCGCTCACCTGCCTGGCTCCGTGGCCTGCCTGCCCGCCTGTCGCAGGTTGGCGCCGTGGGACGTGTCGACCTCTCCGACAGCCCAGCCCTGGAGCAGCAGCTGCAGCTGGCGACGCTGACCCAGCATGCCCAGCTGGCAGAGCTGGCACAGCGGGTGCAGCACGCGCAGCAGGCCCAGAAGCAGGCGCTGCAGGGCATGCCCTGGGCGCTTCCATCCGCCCCGCCACCCGCGCAGCACGAGGCCCACGAGAGGCCCTCCCTTCAGCTGGCAGTGCTGCTGGCACAGTCCGCTGCCTGCATGGCCCGGCCAGGCAACCTGCTGCCCCAGCCGTCAGGCTGCTAGGCGTGGCTGCTGCAGGCCGCTCGGTCGCCAGTGCAGCGTGCCAGTTGATGGGCACCCCTCAGCTCCATGACGGGCGACCGCTGCTTTGTCTGGCTTGCCAAGTGCCAGGGAGCACACTACTTCACCTCAAGAATGCGGGTGCTTCTTTTGCATGAACCCACCGCCCTCAAACCCGCCCTACCTGCCATATCAGGAATACCCCTTCAAGGAAATGTTCCAGCTCAGCAAATGCGCCCTTGCAACGTGAACCCCCTGTTTCAACACTTTCCCCTGCCGCTCAGAACTGCACGCACTTTGCGATTTTCCGCTCCCACATCAGACACCCGGCTCCCGCAGCCGGCTTTTCCATGCCAGGCCCTTCATGTACCCCCGTCTCTAGCAGCGTCGCGACGACGTCTGCCCCTTTCATATGACGCAGGAACGAGCCCCTCCTGGAGCCTCACTTTCATGCTCCACAGCGCCGCCTGGCCCATTTTCCAGCCTACCGCCCAGCCCTTGTGCGGCGCCCTTTCCTATCCGCAACATGCGCTCGACACCCACGTGTGCACAAAACAAGGCACGACCGCTCCATCCTCTGTGCATCGCCAGAGGCATGCCACACTTATCCAGGAAGGACACGATACGTCCGCCGTCTTTCTCAACGCCCGCAACTTTCGACAGCCCCCGGCCCTACTTCTCTGTTAGCTGCCTCGTCATCCCGCGCTGTGCATGGTTATCCTGTCCCACTGCCTGCATCCTAACAAGTACTCCATCCTTACACCTGTGCATTGCGCCAGTTTCAGCTTTGTATGCTAGCCCAGCTGCTGCCGGCCAGAGCGATCTGCGCCGCTGTAGTCGTCAGCCGTTTCAACTGTCTCACACAACCCTAGAAGCGTCATGCTTTCGCCCGGCCGTAGCTTCTTCTTACGCTGTCATGCGCACACCTTCTCCACCCTCGCCATTGCTGCCGATGCTGTTGGCGAACATGCGCGCCATGTCAAACCCAGATACCATTCCAGGCCATGCAAGGAGCATGCGCTGGGGGGCTTCACAGGGATGCTTTCTTGCTGTATGCCGCCTTGCGCAGAGTGCTGCAAGCACAGCTCCAGGCTGCAGCAGCTGCAACTGCAGTTGAAAGGCAGTTGCAGCGGCGGGTAGCCAGCCGGCTGTGTATGGGCATGGCTGAAGCATGGAAGGTGCACTGCGCGCGAGAGTTGGGGGCAATCTACTACGCTGGGGTGGCAGGTGTGCTGTTCTGTTGTTGCAAGGGCTTGATTCGAGGGACCTGCAGACAAAAGCTGTCAAGACGGACCAGGTCGGGCACCGGCAGCAGCTGCAGTCTGCGAGTGCCGCTAGCGCTGCAGTACTGTAACTTCTGCCCGCGTTTGCAAGGGCCAGGCCGTGGGGTCTCACCTACTTCTGTCGCAGTGCTGTCGCCTCCTGACTCCATGGTGCGGCCAATCAATTAGAGGGCTCTACCATTGTTCATAATATCGCAGCTGTCTGGGCAGCGGCGGCACCGCACCCGTGCCGCCCATGACGCAGCGGCCTCCGCCCAGTGGGTTTTGCAGGAGCGACCCACGTTATGCTGCAGCACAATCCGTCGACCTCCTTATGAGCATCGGAGGGGCACATGATGGCTCACACCTTGCAACACATGCGAGTGCCCTGCTGAGTTCATTCCCAATTCAAGCACCCACCACCTCTTGCGGGAGGCATGTCTGAGCTCCTGCGCAACTTCTTTAGGACATGCTGGCTCTTCTGAGGCTCTTTTCGCCGGCAAAGCCTTCCATTGCCACCCGGGCAAGTTAACCCAGGAGCTGAAATCGCTTGCCCGCGTGCCTTCTCCCTTGGCCTCCTGTAAACTTCTCTACATATTCAATGATCTCGGCTTCGGACGTGTTGGAGCTGTGTAAGGGGCAAGTGCGCCAGTGGCCATGCGGCTCTTGGAGAGGCCACCCCCGGGGCGCTGGTGAGCTCTGGGCTCTTCAAATGTGTTTCATTGGCTTGAGAGAATATTTTGCCGCTCCTTGCCTCACATTTTCCCACATGCCCCCCACGGGTGGCCCCAGCCTTCGAGCGCTTGGCTTCCAAGCTCTGCGCTCCCTGCCGAGGCGTAGATAAAGCCTCTTGAGATTGGAACTGCGCGGTTTGGGGCGCGCTGCATCCCGCGAGCCGCCACCAAGCGGCCCAAGTGCCCCCTCGCTCGTGACTGCTTCCCTCGTGCCGCCGACCCCCGCCCCCTGGTTGCTGCAGGATTGTGCTGCTCGCCTGAAGCGCCAGCGCCTGGACACCGATGGCAGCGATGCCAGTGGCTGCGGCACTGCCTCAGCAGCCGGAACCCAGCAGCATTGGGCGCTGCAGCAGCAGCAGCAGCAGTGTGATACCGCGTGCCTGGCACTGCCGCTAGCACAGCGCTGCTACATCCGCCGCTTCAGCGGCCCCCCATGCCTGCCCGGCCCAGCTGGT
>KQ481967.1:6414-34352 GCA_001430745.1 Auxenochlorella pyrenoidosa
AGAGAGGCCTCAGGTCTGCCTTGCCCGCCCCGCCGGCGGCCGGCTGCCACACAGAGGCAAGCCCCCCAGCGCGCCCTGCCCTGGGACCCTTGCCAGACCCTTGGCCCTTGCCCGCCCGCTGGCCCCCCGCCCCGCCCCGCCCCGGCCCACCGTCTCGTACTCGGCCCGCGGGAAGTTGAGCTCGGCGGCGTCGCCCCGCAGCTTGAGCGCGGCGCGGTCGTAGCACCTGGCCGCCTCCTCCGCCATCTCGTACGACCCCAGGTGCCGCTGGAAGCCCTTGGCCTTGGGGCTGCCCTGGATCCTGCGGCCAGAGAGAGGGGAGGGAGGGGCCCACCAGGGGCTTGATGCGAGTCGTGGTGTCTACAGGCCTGTCACAAGCACCGCTGGTGCTGTTCAACCTGGGCCTGCCCTGCATCCAGCAGGTGGGCCGGGACGAACCAAGCAGGCGCTTGAAGAGGCAAGGTGCGTCTTGAGCACAAAAGGATCAAGTAAGAGCAGGGAAGGAACGGGTGGGGAGAGGGCAGCAGCTGTGGCGCAGGTTAGGTGAACAGGAAGCAGGGAGAAGGTGAGCGGGCACCAAAGGCACCCCATGCTCAGCCTGCGACGGATGCACCTACAGATCGCTCCCTTTGCGTCCCCTTTGCCTAAACGAACACAGATTTACCATATGTGGGCCTCCCAGTTGCCGGTCCGCTTGTACTGCGTCACTCCAATCTGCAGCAGCAGGGAGCGGGCAGGCTGTGTGCTTAGCCATACAAATGTGCAGGCGCGCTGCCTCCATACTTGCACATGTTGCCAGGAAGCACACTGCTCCAACTTCCTGCAGCTGCTCACATAAGGGGAGGATTTGCTCTTTGGGCCGCTGCGCCGCTTGGTCTTGGTCGTGGCGATGGGGCCGGGCGGCAGGGTCGGCGGGCGCGGAGCAGGCGCCCCGGCGCCGACCCGCGGGCCTGGCGCCTTTCTCTGCTCGCTCATGGGTCGCTTGCTGCCGCAAAATCCAGTGCTCGCGCCTAAAACGACTGCTCCACACGGTGAGGGTCTGATCGCCGTGCGGGGCGGCCACGGAACTTGCCCCAAGAGCAGAAGGGGTGGTGGGGCTTGCAAGTGCACACAGCAGTGAGTGCAGCCTGCTCGGCAGGTAGGGAGTGTGCTGCGGACAAGAGCAGCCTTCGTTCGTTCCAAGATCCCTCGGCACCGCTCTCGTGTTGTACAACCACTTGCTTTAGACCGGAGGAAGGTAAGGAAAAAGAGCCGGGCAGCTCACAAGCAGCAGTGAGCAATTTCCTTTCTTCCCCCCACTCCCCTGCTCTTCCTGTCTGCTCGCGCTTGCTTGACAAACTCGTTGGCCTTCGCGCGCACGGCCGAAAGCGCGCTTGTCCTGATGCTGCAGGAACTCCCTGCAGGAACTCCCTGACGTTCCAGCCTCATGCTCCTGCCCGCCCGCCTTGCCCACCGCCGCCCACCCTCCAGCAGCGCTGTTGCCGCTCTGCCCAGGAACTTTGCTGCCGCCCAAATGATCTTGGAGTCCACCAGACAGTGTGGACGATTCGGCTTCAAGCGTTCATTCCTGATCAATGAAAAATTGAAGCAAAGTGGAGGGTTCACAGAGCGTAGCAGGAAGAGTTGATCAGGTGTACAGAAGAGGTGTCAACAGGGAAGGATGAGATTGCAGGAGTGGCCATCATGAGTACTTGAGAGTCGTTGTTGGCATTGGCTTACAACATCTGGGACGCTGTCACGTGCAGTAAGTGTGAGCACGGGCCCGTCGTCAGCCGGCGGGGCAGCCCTCGCCGCCCTGCGCCACCACGCCGGCTCTGCCCACGTACAACCGGTTCCGCTTGCTGCCCCACCACTCCTTCATGTAGCGCTGCCTGCTGCCGCCCGCCGCCACGGCTTGCGCCAGCGCGGCCTCCAGCGCGGGCCAGGGAAGCCGCACGTTGCGGTCGCGGGGCCACCACTTTTTGGAGCCGGTGCCTGCGGCCTCCTCGGGGCCGGGCGTGGAGAGGGAGGGGTCGCAGGTGACCAGCACCCACCACAGCAGCTGCGAGGTGACGTCCTGCGACACAGCGCACAGGGCGGGGAGGCAGGGGCGAAGGGGGAGAGGGGTCGGCAGCAAGTAAGCAAGCGGTGCACCCCTCCAGAAGGTACAGAGGTCAGGGTGCAGGGCGCGCGCCCTGGTCCCACAAGCAAGCAGGACACCCGTCGGCAGGCGGGCAGCCAGGCCTGCGGGGCGGCCTGATGAGGCTCACCGCGCCGTTGAACATGCTGAGGGAGAGGGCGGGGCCGTCTCCCCAGCCGTAGGGCATCACCTCCACAGTGCTGGCCCCCGGCCGCATGAGCCAGGAGTTGGCCATGTTGGCGCCTGCAGGGGGGTGGATGGGTGGGGCAAAGGGAGGGATGCTGTTGAGCAGCGCGTGCTCGTGCATGGCAGCAGGAGCGCCAGGCAGCACAGGCGCCCGGCACAGCCTGCGGGCGGGTGTGCCACCGCTGCCAGGCAGGCGGGGCATGACCTGCCCCCGACCGCCGCCCGGGTGGGTGCGCACCGTGGATGCCCACCAGCACGTCGGCCTCCTGCGCTGCCGCCACACCCGCGGCCAGGTCGGGGGTGGTAACCTGCGCGCATAGCAGCAGGTCTGATATGAACGAGGCGCAGCGGCAGCACAGCGACAAGCTTTAAAGGAAAATGCAGGGCGGCGGCAAAACAGCAGGGCAGCACACGCGGTGCGAATCCCTGCTGCAGGCGCGGTGCACATCCAGGCAAGGCAGGCAGGGCGTGGCAGGCTGCACAGGCAGGGCCAGGCCCAGGACAGCTTGCCGCAAGGATGACGCCAGAACATGCCCCTGCCACGATATCAGGCGGCTCACCACACCGCCCCGCTCACCTGGCGACACTCTGCCGTCAGCACGGTGCCGTTGCCAGGGTCGCGCCCTCTCCAGCTGTTGCAGCGCTGCACCAGCTCCTCGGCATTCAGGAGCTGCCTGCCCTGGGAGTCCCGCTTGAGGAAGAGGACCTTGAGCCGGCGGCTGGCCCCGCCGCCTGCTCTGCCCGCACCGTCCTGCAAAGGTGCCTGCTGCTGCTGCTGCTGCTGCTGCTGCTGCTGCTGCTGCACATGCGCCACCAGCTCCTGTCCCCAGGCTGCCAGCTCGCGAGGCACCCCGCCCTCCATGCGGGTGTCGCCTCGGGCCGCGCTCTTGGCGGTGCCCACCTTCTCCCCGCAGAAGAACAGGTCCTGGAAGCAGCGCTGCTCGCCGCCCTCCCAGCTCAGCGGGGGGCCGCCCTGCGGTGCGGGCAGCGCGGGGCGGTGGCAGGCGTCGAGGCAGCCAACTTCCGAGCGCACTGCCGGCAAAACACAGGCTGGCATCTTGCAGGGCGGAGCGAGCCTGCATCTCTACTGCGCACGGCTTTCCCCAACACCTCTGCAGGCGGCCCCTCCGGGCTGGCCGCCCTGGCAGCTCCTCCCCAGGCAGCAGGAGGTGGCGGGCAGGGCGGCCTGCGCCCGCCAGCCTGCGACCAGGGCAGCAGCAGCCATGCGTTGCCCGACCCCAGGCGCCGCCCTCCGCTCACCTCCTGCCCAAACAGCAGGCTGCCTGGGGGATGCCCCGGCGGCAGCCGCGCGCTGGCATCCGCCAGGCTCTGCAGCGCCAGTGGGGCCAGCGCGGGCAGCAGCTGCCGCTCGGGGTGGCTCAGCCCCAGGCCGTCGGGGGTGAGGGCCACAGGCTTGAGGTGGTCCCGCCAGGGGGTGCGCCGCGCCATGGCCGACCACACGGCGCTGTTGTCTGCGGGCAGGAGGGGCAGGAGGCAGGGGGCAGGTGGGGAGGGAGGGAGGGACGGAGGGAGGGGTGCCGATGCGGGGTCCAAAAAGGAGGCAGGAGGCCATCAAACAAGGCAGTGACATGCAGACGGATGCAAAAAGTTCTGACGTGGTGGGCTCAGCAAGCGCGCAGCAAGCGCGCAGCAGCTAAAAGCAGCAGCATGCACAGGTTGGGTGCAGCAACCATGCCTACCGGCGCAGCCGTGCAAGCCCCACCCCCACCCCCACCCCCACCCCCACCCCCCCCCACCCCCACCCCGTGCCTCACCCATGACGTGCCAGAAGTTGCGGCGCCAGGTGGCGGCCAGGATGACGGGCACGGTGCAGGTGGAGAAGGCAGGGGCCCGCAGGTAGGCCGCCGGCTCCTGGGCGGTGGCGGGGCGCAGCGCCGGCGGCTCCAGGTGGCGGTGGTAGTCGGCCTGGGAGCAAGGGGGGGGGGGGGTTGGCGCGGGGTGGGTGTTGTCGACAGAACGAGGCTGCACTGTGTGTGCTTGAGAAATACATGGTGGAAACAGGGGGAGGCGGCGGCCATAGCCAGCAGGCAGCCATCATGGGCAGCCGAGGGGCATACATCGGTGCACCACATGCAGACGAGCATACAGCGTGGACGCGGCCAGCTGCGGGGGACCGGGGCGCACCTGGACCTCGTACGCCCGCCGCCGCTCCTGCTGCTGGTCCCCGCTGCCGCCAGCCCCAGGCTCCTCTGCAGCATCGTCCCCGCCTGGTGTGCTGCCGGTTGCATTGGCCCCCCCCGCCGCCGCAACCGCATCTGCTTCGCGGCCGCGCCAGGGCCAGGCAAACACCTGCAGCAGCCAGGGACAGAGTGCAGAGTGTTGCACGCAGGGCCCAAAGCCTACTTCCTGTCCCCACCCATCGACCTGCAGCGGCTGGCATGGCCTGCCGCACCCCAGATGCCTGCGGAGCAGGAAACTACGAGCCCTGCTCAGCGGCAGCGGGTACTGCACGCACCTTGTTTGACGAGATGCGCAGCTGCGGCAGCGCCCCCGCCACCTTGCCGTCCAGCTCCTGATACTTGTCGTCATACAGGATGATGGTCGACTGGTCCAGACACACGCGCTGCAGGCGCTGGCAGTGGGCCGCCCAGGGCGAGGCCGCCACGTCGAGCTGGCAGCGGCGCGGCGGAGGCGGCACTGGCCGCCCGGGCAGGGGCGGGGCGAGGATCGCGCTGCTCGGCGCGCGGGGCGTGCCTTCACGTGCTGCAGGGCCCACCAGCTGCGTGCCCGTCAGCAGCAGCAGCCCGACCAGGGCGCAGGCCAGCAGGAGCGAGTGCTTCTCCATCCTGCCGGGATCAGCACGGTTGAAGGCTTTCATCCAAGCTCATGGGCATTGCCCTCTAGCTACCAGCAGTGTCTGGCCCAAAGTAGTACCTAGAACAGGCCCGTGCCGCGGTCGAGTATGGTCAGGTAAGAAGCTGGAGGAGGCACGAGGGACATCGTATAATGTCCATTCAAGTCGGCACCCTGCTGGGCGCATGCTGTGGCGGTGCGCAACATACTTAAACTTAAAATGTGATGTCTTCCGCTGTCGCCCGGCACCAGCTGCAGCATCATGGCAGTCCTGTATGCTGGACACAGAGGCAAAATGGATCCGGACATGTCTGTCAAGCATCAATTAATGGAAACCTTGTTTACGTGGGCCCCTCTCCCTGCCGAGTAGGCCGGCTGTAGGCTCTGCAGCAGCCCTTCATCGCGATGACAGCATTTCTGCAACAGCAGCAGACGTTTTCGAGTGCATTGACACTTTGAAAGCACTGCTGAGGATTGCAGCGTGTACACACATGTTTGGCAGTTGTGAGCATCTTCCGCTCCTGCTCGCACGACCTGGTACCAGAGCACCTGCTGGCTGGAGTGCTTGGACAAATGCTTAGGACCTTCAAAGGCCTTCTGACTGCAACATGGCCTGTTTAGCTGTTTCATGCACTTTGTTCTACAGGACACCTCCTCCTGCCACGCTGGCACATTGATCAACGCAGCCGCTGCTGGCACTTGCGCATGCCACCGCTTGCATTCCATCTGCAAGTGGCTCCTGCAGTGATTCCTCTCATCTGTCAAAAATCCTTAGCAGACAGGTCCAGGTTGAGTGATGTGGGTTTCTCTGAACAACTTCACCCGAAGCCTGAGCGCCCCGCAAACTGCCTGCGAATGGACACACCAGCCAGCTGGCGACCTGCGCAGGGCCCAGCAGCACGCGGCCCCTGCATAAAACGCCCACATCTGGGCCATTTCTTCACTCTTTCGTCAATTTTAGAACCTTCACGGCCTCCTCGCCCCAACCTACAAGAATATGCGCACGGCCGATGGCCATGGAGCGGCCCTGCGTCCTCCCAGCCGGCCTTCCTCATCGAATGTACATCGGCGCAGCCAAGCGTCGCGACAATTCGCGGCCTTGCCGCCACCAGCGAGCTGCCCCCCTAGTGCCGCCGCCCCGCCCCAGCTGGCGCTCCCACCGCCGCTGCGCAAGTACGGCCCGGCCGTGAGCAACATTGTGTCTGCTTGGGCGCGTGACGAGGTGGCCTCAAAGCCGCAGAACATGGTCGGCAGCCTGCTGCCTCCCCAAGTGCCGCCACCGCCGGCGGCGGCGCTCCACCAGGTGGGGGCGTGGTCGCAGCACACGAGCACCCTTACTCTGTGAAAGCTCTTGCTGACATGTGGACCCAGAAGGTGCTTTTCAGCTTTTCGGGTTTGCGTGCTTTGCGGTGCTTTGCCAGCCCAGCCTGTCTCTTCAATCCCTTGCCTGCAGGTGTATGGCTTTGCCGAGCTGCGCCACCTGCTGAGGGAGAGGGAGCAGGGCCGCCTGCTGGTGCTGCACCTGGCAGCAAGCAGCTGCCCCGTCGGCGAGGTGCGCTGTGGTGGGCTGGGTGCTGTCGTGCATGGCTGTCATGTGTGGTGCTCTAGATGCAGCGGTACATTCATACACTGAGAGGATGACAGTATCACACTGTCTTTGTTGCAGGCCTTTGAACAGCTGCTGCGTCGCGAGGCGGCGCAGTGGGCAGGGGCGCTCTTTGTCTGCCTCCGGCTGCCGCCCAGCGCAGCTTCAGCATCAGCAGAGCAAGCAGACGACCCCACTTTCCAGCTGCTGCGCAAGCTGGGTGCTGGCGACGGACCCTGCACCCTGCTCATTTGTGGCCGCCGGCTGGTGGCACGCCTGGAGCTCATCGGCAGCAGCAGCGGCAGCAGCAGCAGCAGCAGCAGCAGCAGCAGCGGCAGGAGCAGCGGCGCAGGGGCGCCTGACCCTGCACCATCAGCTGCGCTCGCAGCGGCATGCATGGCTGCCCGCCAGCTGCACACGGCGGTTGCTGCGGCGATGTTGCAGTCCCGGTTGCAGCTGTTGCAGACGCGCCACGTGCACCGCGCATGAGCGGGCACCCAGCAGCACAGCCACCTGAGTGCTCTGCAGGCAGGAACTGTCCACAAAATTTCCATCTGATTGCATATCCTGCCATTGCTGTTTTATCATTCAACCTGGTCCAGACCCTTGAGTCATTTCAACTGGCCTATCAATCAATGCTGGGGGAGGGTGTGATGGGAAACCTCATAGGCTGACCGTAGCACCCTGTGAGGAGGGTCTTCAGGCAGGAATCCGTTTTGAATGAACCCAGCACAGCGCGGCGGCGGCGACACTGCAAGGCTGGTGCAACTGGCGCCTGCCTTATTTCGTCCCCCTGTCTAAGGGCAGCAGCTGCTCGCTGCCATGGCAGCCATGGAGGAGCAGGCGCTGGCCGTGGCCGACTTTGAAGAGGCCCTGGCCCAAGGGGGCGCTCAGGAGGCCGCCTCCACCCTGTCATCGTACCTGGCAGACCTTCAGGGAGCAGAAGAGGCGCTGCTGCTGCAGCTGGCGGGTGCCTTCAGGCGGCACCTGGCTGAGGCCGGCGGCGCCGCGGGTAGAGCGGCGCCCGACCCGCTAGCGCACATCCTCGACGTTGAGCTCAAGGCGCTCGAGCGCCTCTTGCTGCAGGTGTGATGGCCATGACATGTCTTTTCTGTCTGATTAAAACACCCAACGAAAAGTCATCCCCTTGAACTTGCTAAGATAGCACCGGGAGGGCGGGGGAGACCGGGAGCCTCACCTCGCCGAGCAGTGCAAAAACGCAGCAGCGGTCGCGCGCCTCCCTTTCGGTGCCAGGTGGTGTGCGGAAGCGCTGCTGCAGCCCACGAGGTGGCTGCTGCCTGGGAGGACGGCACAGCTGCGCTGGTCTACGGCGGGCCGGAGGATGAGGGCCCAGCAGCAGCGGGCGAGCGGCTGGCGGGGGCCTGCAGCACCCAGCTCGGCGCAACGCTGCTGCACAGCAGCCGCCTGGGACGACTTCCGCCGCCCAGCACGCACCAGCAGGCGCGCAGCCTGGCCGCCTGGGCGCTGCACCTGCGGCTGTTCCCGCCTGCTGAAGGGGCGCCGCAGGCTGCTCAGCAGCTGGTGGGTTGGTGCTTCCTGGGCGGACCGGGAGTCTTGCTGAGCTGGCCCTTCCACCGTGCCCTGCTGCTTGGCTTGCATGGGTCCTCAGGCAAAGGAAATGCGCTTCTTTCCTATCGTTTCTTAGCACCAACTTTGCCTTGCAGAGTCTGGCGGATCAGCTGGAGTGCATGCTGGCGCCGGCCTGGCTGGGGCAGGACCTGCGGCACACGCAGTACCAGCAGGACATTGCTTTTGAGGCCTTTGCCGCGGTACTGCAGAGCTGTGCAGTGCGGCAGCGCCTGGATGCCCTGCCGCCCCCTGCAGCGGCGGAGGCCTACGCTGCCGGGCTCCGCTTCCTGCTGCTCTTCCGCCCGCCCACAGCAGCTGGAACCGACCTGTGGTGGGCACACTTTGCTGCGCTGCTGCACGCCCTGGTGGCGCTGGCCCGGCCCGGCGGCGGGGGCCTGCAGCAGCCAGCTGTAAAGCACCTGATTCGCTGCCTGTGCGGCGGCGAGACGGCTCACATGGTGGTGCAGCTGGTGCTGGCGCACCCTGCCTTCCAGGCCCCAGAGGGCAGCAGCACGGCGGGCGCAGGCGGGGGTGGCAGAGAGAGGGCTGGGGAGCCTGGCCGACGCGGTGGCCGCGCTCCCGCTGGCCGTCGACGCAAGCAGGCAGCCGGTGGTGCAGACGGTGGTGAGGAGGGCGGCGGAGGCGGCGGCACAGCTGGCGCCGCTGCCAGGGTGAGGGAGGCGCTGGCGGTTGCAGCAGGCCTGCTGGCGCACGACGTTCCCGCCTTCCTGGCCGGCTGCTGCGAGCTGCTGCGGCCAGAGGCCAATGCAGCGCTGCAGGCGCGAGTGGAGGCGCTAGCAGGCAAGGCGCTGGGATGGGGCGGCCCGGGGACAGCTGGCCTGCGCCTCAACATGCAATGCTTTGCCTGCTGTGGTCCTGGCGTCCTGCCTGCCTGAGCAACGCTGCCCTCTCACCTGGCCCTGATATCCACTGCCGCCTGTGCAGCCATGGGCCGTGCTGCCGCAGCCTTCTTGGAAGAGCAGGGCGAGGCCGCCACCAGCAGCAGCAGCATGGAAACAGGACAGTGCGGCGACGACTTGGCGGCTGGCCTGCCCCCCTGCCAACTGTGGCACTCCACCGCCCTGAACCAGCTGCTCTGGGTGCTGCGCAGGCGAGAAGCTAGGCCAGATATGGGCTGCCGCTGCACTGCTGCACTTTCATTAGCGCTGTGTGAGGAGCGCATACAGCTGCCCCAGTGCTTCTCGGCATGTGGATGCCCGCAGCCTGCATACTTGAGCCAGCCCCGTTGAAGCCCGCAAGAACCTTCCCACACACGATGCAGTGACCCCAGCGTGCGCGTCAGGCGTGAGGCATTCAAGCCGCTCAGCACAGCGCTGGGCGGCGGCGCCAGTCAGGTCGGTGGCTGGGCGTTAAGGCCGCCGTGGCGCCAGGCGCGCTTTCTGCACCTCACTCGTGCCTGCCTGCCATACTGCAGGAGGGCAAAGTGCTGCATGCGAGCACACCACCACTGGGCAAACAAGCTTTCTTCTCTTTGCGCGCAAGCGCTAGCAAAGGATGCGAACCTGCCGCTGCCGCTGCCCCGCCGCCCCCCCCGCGCAGGATGCACGTGTGGCGCGGGCGGCGGCCCAGCGCTGCCGCGACCGGGACGAGGGGGTGCGGCACGAGGCCTTTGCCCTGCTGGGCCGCCTGCCGCTCCCCTGCCTGCGGCGCAGCCTGCACCTGTCCGACTGGCAGGGCCTGCTGGACTGCGGGCTGGCTGGACCGATGCCCTCTGGCCGCAGCACCGCCGCTGGGCCCAGCGTCGGCGGCAGCGCCGGCGGCGGCCGCAGCAAGCCGGCCTCACGGCATGCTGCCGCAATCCGCGACGCCGCCAGCGAGCTGCTGCTGGGCTACCTGGGCTCCAGCGACGGGGGCGAGGACGAAGGCAGTGGCGGTGGCGAAGGGGCCAGCCAGCAGGAGGAGATGTGGGCACTCCCCGAGGAGGGCGGCAGGCAGGCAGCAGGGCAGGCCACCCCGCCCTGGCAGCGCAGGCTCCAGCTGCTACTGCCGCCAGAACTGCTAGAGCTGGACGCCCCGGGGGCCCCGCGCCTACCTAGCGGCCCTGCTGCCGCAGCAGCGGCGCAGCACCTGCTGGCTGCCTGGCGGGGCGCCCTGCAGGAGGGGCTGCAGCCAGAGCAGCTGGAGGTGCTTGGGCTGGGCACTGTCGGGGACGGCATGCTGCCAGAAGAGGCTGCCACAGAGGCAGAGGAAGGGGCTGATGGAAGGGATGCGCCTTGGGCAGCAGGCGAAGCAGGGGGCGAGCTGGAGCGAGAGTGGGACTAGGCTTGGGTGTGCCGGGGTGTGCCTGGCCCGGCATGGTGGTGCCTGCCTTTTCACCGGCATTCCTGCTTTCTCGTGCACCTCCACACACAGCACAACATGCTGCAACAGCTACAAGAGCTGGAGGGTCATCAAAGAGCAGGCAGCGGGCACGCAGGCTGGGTGATGGAAAATGATGCAAATGGAAACCATGCAGTCCTCTGTGCAACATCCTCTCGAACGACCTGTGCTCCTGCTCACGAAGGCTTGCTTGCTGTGCGCTCCGCCGCCAGCGCTGCGCACTCGGCCTTGTGCCCGCCGGGCTGCTTCCAGTGCTTGACCTGGCACTCCCGCGAGCAGTATGTCACCGACTGCGCTCAGCAGGGGGTGGGGCCAGCGGGTGTCGGGTCTGCGGCGGGCATGCCTGTCAAAGCAATGCCGCAGCAGGATTGGAAGCCCACCAAGCAGCTGATCCTTGCACAGGTTGTGGCCACAGGCCGTGGCAAGATGGGACCAAGGGAGCACTCATGCCTTGCAGGAGGACCCCCCCCCCCCCCCCCGCCCCCACCCCACCCCATTCCCGCACCTTGCACGCTGAGCACTTCTTGACCTCCACAGCATTCAGGCCGCACAGCGCGCAGTGGGCGCCGCCCGTCACCACCGGCGCGCCGCCCCACTCGGTCGGCGGCATGTCGGCGGGCAGGCGGGCGGCGCCGCGGGGCCCGCGCTGCGCCATCTCCCTGAGGCAGGCCTGCGCCTCGCGAACATCCGCCATGGTGCGCTTGTAGGAGGCGGCGGCCCAGGCCCTGCAACGGCACTCTCGCTTGGGGCAGGGAGTGAGGGCTTGCCCAGGGGGTGGGGCCTGGACATGCAGCGTGCCCATCGCCCACGGGCCAGCACGCAGAGAGCAGTAGCACCAGCCAGCCCCCTGCTGCGTGGCTCCAGCCACCCGCGTCGATCGCTGAGCGAGGGGATGCCCCCACCAGCCCATGACTAGCCCAGCACCGACCCCCCTGCCAGCGCATACTTGCTCAGCTTGAACTCGCGCTCCGCATCCTCCAGCAGCCCCCGCACGCGCTGCACCTCAAACTGCGGCCCCTCTGCCCCGCCCATCACCACCAGGGCCAGGTCTGCAGCGCCCTGGCCCGCCCAGTAGTGCGCTGCAGGGGCAAAGGGAACGCGGGCGGGGTGCGTGCTCAGGGTCTCGGCTTGATCCGGGGTCGGTTTGGTGGGAGGTTGACGCGGGGTCGCGCCGTGGCCATGGGTGCGGCGCCGGTAGGCTGGGAGCAGGGCACGCTTGGCGCAGCGGGGGCTGCACGACATGAAGTTCAACTTGCGGAGCCGCAGCCCTGGGAGCCCAACAGAGACTGCGGCGGGATGGCCCTGGGGCGCGCTCCACACGCACCCCAGCTGCAGGGTAAGCTTACAGCCTCTTCTGCATCCAAACCCCCACCCTTTGCCCCATCCGTGCCCTATGTGCGGCCCCCCCACCAGCCCCCCCCTCCCCCCCCCCCCAAAAAAAAACCAAAAACATCCACCCCATCCCCACTCGACCACCGCTGCCCTCCCTGCCAGCTCACCCTTCATCCTCGTCGCCGCCTCAATGGCCCGCTGGTAGCAGGCTGCCGACCTGGCCAGCTCCCCGCTGGCCAGGAACACCTCCCCCTGCAGGATCAGGTAGCGCTGCCAGTCGGGCGCCAGCGCCACCAGCGCCGCCACCACGCGGACGCCTGGCGCAGCGGCGCGGTCGGCAGGGGGTGGCCACCGGAGCGCGCCTCCTCCATCACCTTGAGCGCCGCCTTGACCACCCGGTACTGCGTGTGTGGGGGTGGGAGGGTGGGGGGTGGAGGGCGGGGGCAGCGCGTGGAAAGGGGAACCCGTCTCGCTCACTCTGGGCCAGGTGGGAGCAGGGAGGGTGCAGGGCCGGCGCGGCGGTGCAGGCCAGGCGTGTGCTGGCGCCAGACGGTGGGCAGGCGGCAATCCTGCCTCGTCGCCTGCGGGCAGTTGCCCAGGCGGCAGCCGGCCTTGACCGCCCAAGAGCGGCGCGCCTTGCCTGGGCCATGCGCCGCAGCTCCAGGACCGTGATGGTGTGCCTGCTGCCCTGCTGGGCCAGCCACTCTGGCAGGCGCGCCGCCTCCTGCGGCATCAGCTCTGTTGCCAGCCGCTCCAGCCCCGCCGCCAGCTGCACCTTGCGCTCGTAGTCACGCTGCGGCCAGGCCGACGCGACGCCCACCACCTGCAGGGGAGGGGGGCGCAAGGTGCGGCATCCCGCTGGTCAAGAGCGCTCCGGGTTGTGCAGGCCTTAGGCTCGCCAGCTGCTGTTGGCACACGGTCGCAGACAAGGGGCAAGACGCAAGGGTGCAAATGCATGTCACAAGCGGTGCCGCGACAGGATGGCCAACAGAGCGAGGCACTCGCGCTGCACGCCGGGCGCACGAGTCTGGGCAGGCAGCAGCCCCCACATCCGGTGCTAGACCTGCGTTGCCATCGACATCAGCGCGCCGCACACCTCGTCCGTCGGCAGATCCGCACCCTGCGCAGGGGGGGAGGGAATCTTTGGACGGTCTGCTTTGCTGCCTCTTGTAGCGGGCGCCAAGCCGCCCACTTCCAGATGGCCTGCACCCTGCACTCTGCACCCAACACTCCGCACGATGCGCTCTCCTCTGCTGGAGCTCAGCAAAGTGCTGCTCTGGGCGTGCAGCAATGTACTGGCCGTGCGGCCGGCTGCACTGCGCTGCGCGGTACCGCGCAGCTCCCCACCCACCGCTTCATCCAGCAGCCCGTCTGTGCGCGAGTCAATGCCCAGGAACACCAGCGGGTGGCACGAAATGGCCTTGCAGAACAGGGTGCACAGCTGGGGAAAGGGGGCAGGCAGCAGCGGGTGGCCATGCAACCATTAGCAGGGGGCAGTGACAGCGCAGCGCCGTACACACTGGCAGCCCCCGCTGGCAGAGCCAAGGCAGACTGCGCGGCTGCACGGCGTGCAGCTTTGCAGGGACACGGGGGCCGCCTGGCAAAAGCCGGGATGGGCAGTTTGAATCCAAATCGAGCAAACGAGGAGGCGGCGCACCTCCAGACCCTCGACGCGCGACAGCGAGGGCCGCGCATGCCCTTCCACAAAATCGCCATTGCCCCTCCACAAAATCGGTACACCGGGCAAAGCAGGCGCCCTCTCCGTGAGTCACTGATGCCGTTGCATCAGCTATGCGCAGGAGCTGAACAAGCCTTGCTCTGACCCTTCGTGAAAAGCTGCATACCAAGTTTGCTCTGCAGGCGTGTTTGTGGAGGGCGATGGCTTTTCCGTTGTCAGATGTTCGGGCGGCGTTGCAACCTTGCTGGCTCCCCGCACTGGGCTGCGGATTGATGAGCACTGGGATTCCTTCAAAAGAGGTGAACGATGCAGAAGAATTGTACCATCACTGGGTCTTGGAGGCGCACAGGAAAGCAAAATGTCACGTGCAGGGCAGCATCAAGCCCTGTTATGGCGCCGACTGGGCAGCAGCTACCCGCCGTGCCCACCCTGCTCGTGGAGGTTGCGAAGCAGCCAGGTGCTGCCTGCGCCCGCCCTGCGCCCCAGGGCCGCCAGGCCCTGCCTGAGCTCGGCCCACAAGCCGCTGCTCCCGCTGCTGCCGCCTGTCCTGCTGCTGTCGGCCGTCGGCCCCTCCACACGGAAGGTGCGGCTGACGCCCTCGTATGAGTGCGTACTGTGGGAGGGCACAGCATTGAAACGAGGGGTAATCGCGCGTCTGTGAAGGGTGGCAGCTGTCAAAGGCCCTGGCTGCTTGTGGCCAGGCCTTGCTGCCATCTCTTGGCCGCGAAAGCCACCGCACTCCCCAACCACTGTCAGCCCTGCTTGCCAGGCCTGCCCCTGGGCCCTGCCAAACCCTCGGCCTGCAGCCCGCCGGCCACGCTCACATGGAGGAGAAGAGCGGCTTGGCGTCGCCGTAGTGGCGCAGGCGGTAGGAACCCGCTGGCGTGCCCTCTGGTATTGTCCACTCCACGGTGGCAAACGACAGCTCCGACAGCTCGTGGCGGCGCCCCCAGCGGAAGCGGGTGGCCCAGTCGTCATCGGTGGCCGCCACCTCCCAGCTGCCGTCGTCAGCCTGCCGCTCCACTGCGGATGAGGGCAGGGAGAGCGAAGGGTCGGGTGAGGGTGGGGGGGAGCAGCCGGCAGCACAGGAGCGGACACCATTTCAGCGGCCCTGTTCTGCAACGTGAACAGCAGGCGCAATGGAGGGCGACACAGGTGATGCTGCACCGAGACTGCCGACCAGCGGCAGTGGAACGGCGCACAGAAGGTGCACACGCACCCGCCAGGAAGGTGCCCTCTGCGCGGATGTTGTTGCGAGGGCAGCCGGCGTGGAAGGTGGCCGCCACCGTCTCCCCCGCTCGATAGCTGTCGCGCGGCACATCCTCGGCCATGTCTCCAAAACGCTTGCCTGCAGACCAATCGAAGGCAAGGCACTGAGCAAGGATAATAACAGCTGCCGGGCCCAGCCAGCACTTTGCAAGCGCTGCGGTCGGGCCCAGAGCAGCAGGAGCAGGGGATGTTTTGCTCATGACAGCACACGCCTGCAGCCAGTGTTACGGCGGCAGCCACAGCACATGCCTGCGGGCGGTCCGTCCCACACGACAGGCGGCACCAGGGACCACTGTGCCGCCAGCTGGTTGGGAGGGGTAGGCCCCGGCTCAGTCGGCTCCCCCCGCGCCATGGCCCCCGCCAACCTCACAAACTCCTGCAGCGGCCGGGAGGGGGGGGGGGCACCGGGTCGATGCATATGGCCAGAGGCAGGGTGAGCGCCGATGGGGAGCAGCAGGCACGCTGCAGGCATGGGCTGCCATGGCGCGGGATGCAGCTGCGAGCCCAGTCAGGTGTGCAGAGCACTGAAATGGGCCGTGCTGAGCCCTCAAGCAGGCGGCCCGTGTGCAGGGCGCCCCCGGACCCGCCTGGATGTAGGCGTCCAGGGTGTGGGGTCCAAACAGCGTGAAGCCGCCCTCGTAGCGCTGCACGGCATACTCCTCAAACTGCGGGGAGGTGCCAAACAGTGAGGCACGTGCGGTGAGGGTCAGGATCACGCGAGGAGAGCAGCACATGCGCGGCAGGGCCTGCAGGCTGGCGTGGCAGGGGGCATGCGGCTTTGAAACACCAACAACCTAACCCGGCCGCCCCTGCCGTGCAGCAGGCAGCAGCAGGCGCAATACTGGATGGCGGACCAGCCCCCAATCCGGAATGGCCACCCTGCTGGAGGGCCCAGCAGGGCGCACCACCCACCGTGGTGATGTAAGAGGCATAAGTGTTTGTGAGGCCCGCTATCACCAAGTGCAGCCCGTCTCCCCAGACGTCGCGCACCTGCGGGGGGGGGGGCAGGCCCCGGGACGGCACCCAGACAGGCAGGGCCGGGTCACAAAGCTGGGCTGGGTGCACCGAGGCCCTGGCCGGCTTACAGCAGCGCCCAGCCCGGAGCGCGCTGCTCACTACCGGCATGCCGACCGCACCCTCCTGGCGGACACAGTGCTGCTCGCTCAATGCCCATCAGGCAGCCACGCAACCTTCTCGAGGCTGCCTCCCTCCCTCGGCCGCCTATGCGGCGGTGCTCACCGTGGCTTCCACCGCCCGCTTCAGGCGGCGGCCTGCCATGGTGGTGAACTCCCCCGGCACGCTCAGGATGGCCAGCTGGCCGATGCGCAGCACCTGGGGCGTGGCCGTTGGGGGCGAGGGGGGGGGGGGGGGGGGGAATACGCACAGGTGAGGAGGCGCAGGCTGCAGATGGGATGGGTCTTGAACGCCACCCCAAGCAGGAACTCGAGGTGACTATGGGATGAGCTGGCGTAGGGAAGCAACCAGGCCCAACAACACAAGAACGGCCTACAACAGCGGACTGCAGGGCATTTGGCAGTACCAATTACTGCTGTCGCATTGCTGTCATGCATGCCTGCTGGAGTCCAGGCGAGCCCGATGGGCGAAGCAACAGCAGCAGCAGGTGAGGCAGGTGCAGTCGCAGGCGCAGTGCCCCCTCCCCCCACCTGTATCTCCACAATGTATGGCACCCACTCGTACGGGTAGTGCATCTCGCCTGAGGCAGTCAGGAAGGCAGGGGGGAGCACGGGGTTGGGGCTGGGTCGCAGGGCTTGTGCAGATATGTGATGTCGTCGGGGGGTGGGGGTGCGGGGTGGGGCCAGTTGGGCGGGCCCAGCCCGCGGGCAAACCCTGGCCGCAGCTGTGCGCACATAGGCACACGGCCCCGGCCACGCCGCTCACCGACGTCGAGGAGGATGGGCTTGGGCGCGTGGCACGCCTCCTGCTCCGCCGTGGGCTTCTGGATGAAGTTGCGCACCAGGCGCCAGAAGGCGGTGCCGTTGGTGTCGCCCTGGGTGAAGTCAAAGGCGCCGGGGCCTGCAGGAGGTTTGGAAGGGGAGGGAGGCAGCGGGGCCGCGTGCCTGGGTGCAAGCACCAGGCTGGCAGGCCCACGTTACGGGTGCGCAGCTGGGTGGTGCACCGGAGCAAGACCCGCCCTTGGCGTGCCGTCATGGAGCAGCGTCGTCTTCTGAAGCCCACAGCGTCACAACCTCCCAACGGCGATGCCCCCCACAGCCCGGCCCCCACCCCACGCACACAGCCAGACCACAGCGGCGCAGCACCAAAATGCTCCCCTCACCGTCGGTGGTGCCGGCCGCGAATGCAAACCCCATGGCGGGCTTGCAGGCTGTGCCGGCGCGCGTGAAGTTGGAGGCGTCCACCCGCAGGCCCCGCATGTCCAGGAAGGCGTGGCGGTACTGGATGGGCCCGCGGATGGGCTCCAGGTCTGTGGGACGGGCACGGCAGGCGCGGCTCTGAGTTGGGGCAAACGCGGTGGCAGCCTGGCAGCGGCGCACAACCGGATCCGGGGCAGGGCTGGCAGTCGGCGCTCAAGGCGCAACCGTAGGCCTTGACAGCTGGCTGCAGCCCGCGAACCCCTTATACGGCAGCCGGTGTAATGTTCGTCCTCCCTTCCCCCACCCCATGGCTCGCCCACCAATGAAAGCAGCATTGTTGACACCAAATGCATGCCCAGCCCACCAGGATTCCCGCCGCGCCCGCTCACCTCCCAGCAGCAGCTCCTGCGCCGCGTCCGCCTGGCGCTGCCCAACCAGCCGCGCCGACTCAAAGTGGTCGGGCCAGCCCGGGCCGCGCCCGATGCACTGCTGCACCCGGCCGTTGCAGGTGGAGTGCACGGCGTCGCACGGCAGGCCGGTGTCCATGCAAAAGGCGCCCTGGGTGTTGGGTGAGGTGTCGCCCACGTTGGCCTGGCAGAAGGCGGCCACCAGGCCCGGGGAGACGCCGCCGCCGCCGCCGTCACCGCCGCTGTCTTCATGAGCTGCCTGCTCCCCGCCGCTGCCGCCGCCGCTGCTGCTGCTGCTGCTGCTTGCTGCCTGGGCGCGACCCGCCTGCCAGCCCGCCCCTCCTGCTTGCCGGGCCCAGCGCTCCATGAACTGGGCGGCTGCGCCCTTGTTGTCGCCGCTGACCAGGGTGTTGGTGTTGTTCAGCGAGGTGCCGTGCACCGGGAACCAGCTGAAGGCCCCGACGGCCCTGCGGGGGCGGGGCGCAGTAGCCGCGGAGGGGGCAGTGGATGAAGGCGAGCCTGCAGAGCCTTCAGAGCAATGGGACTGCGCACCCGACCCTTGTTTCCCCCCCTTCCTGGGGCTTTCAACGAACTCTCACAGCCCAAATCCGCTGGCCGGCTCTGCCCACAGGTGCGCCCTGCCCGCCGCCCTCCCTGCCCAGGCGTACCAACACGACCTGCCAGCCCGTATGCTGAAACAACCCCTGCCCGCAGGCACACCCGCCCCGCCCACCTGCCGTCCTCGCCGGCCAGACGCAGCAGCGTGAGGGACTTCTCCACGTCATGCTGGTACAACGCCCGTTCCTCGGTGGGGTTGGCCAGGTAGGCGGTTGGGGAGCTGCCGGGCAGGGGGGCAAGGCATGTGTGGGTGCGTGCACGTGGGCAGGGGGAGAAGGGCTAAGAGATGGCCACATGGGATGGCACCTGGAGCAAAGCTCTGGCGCACCAAGAGACATGGCACCATGCAGTGCTGTCCCTGTACCAGGCAGTATCACAGGCGCTGTTGCCCTCACCGGTTGATGTTGGCGCCCAGCAGCTCGTGCGCGCCCACTGCCAGCGACCCGGGGGCCAGGCTCTCGTGCGCCCGCTGGATGCTGCAGCAGCCATTGTGGGTGCATTTACACGGTGGGATTCAGGGAAGGCACAAATGGCATGGGTGTGGCCAAAGCATGGAGCCTGTCGCCGGGCGGCGCGCTGTGCTAGCTGCCTGCGGGCCAGCGAACTGGCTGCGGCATGCACCCCAGCGCTGCCCGCTGCCACCACGCCTCCCTGCCTGGCAGCCCACCTGAGCACCACCCCATCTACAATGGCATTAAAGGTCTGCGGGTAGAAGCCCCTGCGAGCACGTGGGATGGGTGGGCAGTCGAGGGTGGAACCTAGCTGCTGCATGGTACGGGGGCGTGCGACGGGCCGAAGCTGCAGCACAGTGCATGCGCGAGCTGGACTGCTGCCTGGCAGGAGCCTTACTTCGAGGCTATGTCGTACACCATGTATTGAAGATAGCCTGCAGGGAAGGCTTCAAAGGGCCCGGCCTATCAGGCAGGGCGCGCTGGCCAGGGGCACAGCACCCTGGGCACGCACGGCGCAGGGCAGACGGCAAGGAATGTGGCGCATCAGGGCAGGCGTGTCAAGGGTTCAGACGCCCTCCTGCCCAGCCTGCCTGCCGGCCCCGCGTGGGTGTGTGTGCCACTCAGGGCTACGTTCTGCTCCCCGTACAGCTCGCCATACCGCTCCCTCAGCCGCTCCAGCACAGTGAAGGTGACGGCCTGGGAGGCCATGCCTGCCGGGAATGGGGGGAAGGGCAGCAGGCCAGGGGCGGCTCGACCCGTCAGGCTGGTTGCTGTCTTCGAAGGCAAGCGCTGAGCTGTGAAACACCAGGACCCAGCTGCCCTCGCCTCCTCCCCGCCTTGCCAGCGTCCATGTTGACAAATGCGACGCGGGTGTCGGGGTCTGCGGCATCGGCCACGATGAAGGTGCGGGCAAACAGGCGGATGTGGATGCCGCCCGCAATCTGGCCGGGGTTGGCGTAGCCCTGCGGGTGGTGGGATGGGGAGCACCCAAGGCCTTGCAAGGCCCTTGCACCCACGAGCCCTGCTGCAGCTGCCAGGGAAATGTTTGCCCGTGCAAGGCCCAGCAGGCAGCCCGGGTTTCCTCACCATGAGGTTCACATCTGCCACTGGGCCGGTGATGTCGGCCTTGCCTGGTGGAGCATGGGTCAGAGGTGGGTGGGCAGCATGCAGTGAGGGCGCGACACGAGTGGCGCCGGCGCCCACGGCAGCAGCGGCGGCAAGGAACAATTATCGCGGGGTAGTGCCTCCGGCACGGAGCTACTGCTTTTACAATCTATGCACGGCCATGTGAGCTGCCCAGGAGCGTTGGGTGCGAGAGAAACCCTCGACGTCACCAGGGGGCGCCTCCGCACCTACGCCAAGCAGATAGCCGTCCTCGGCTGCTTGCAACGGCTCTGTTGCACAACAGAGCAGCACAACAGCGCAGAGGAGGGCCGCCGCTGACGTTCCCATACTGGCATTCCTTCCCGCAGGCCGCTGGCCCTGTCGGGGGCTGAGTAACTTCACTTGAATGCAAGATCAAGAGGTCCGAAAGACAAACCGGTGCACCCCTCAGGGGGAGGTGAGGTGGCGGCGGTGGCGGCAGCAGCAGGCACACTGCCCGTCTGCACCACATCATACTCCACTGCAGACAGTGATGCGCCGAAAGAACTGCTGCAGTACGGCTGCCTTTCAATGCACATTTGCTCCAATAATACTTCTTGCAGAGGCACAAAGCAGCATCCATGCTCTGCAGCTGTGTCGCCTATCATGTCCGCCCGCCTTTTATCCATTGCTGACGACTTGCTTGTCGGGAACATCTCGCCCTGCACCAGTGCCACCAGCAAGCACATTTTGAGCTCCTCCAGCAATTGTGGGTTACTTGAGTGCTCACCCGTCTGTCTCAGGCAGCTCCATTGCATGTACCTCAAGTGCGTGCATCACATTTTTTCGTGCTGCATTATTGGTGGATATGTAAAAAGAGCTGTGTGCCTGATTGAGTCATTGATGAGGTTGTTAGTTTAGGAGGGTGCGCTGGGTGTTGTCATGCTGCAAGGGCAAGGTGTGCTTGAGCCCTTGTGCTTGAGCCCTTGTGCTGAGCCCTTGTGCTTGGGCCCTTGTGCACAGGACAGAGAACCCAGTATTCAAGCTTACGCAGACCGAGCCATCATCACTCTCTCCACCATCGCAATTGCCATGATTGAGAGAGGTTTCAGTTTGAAATGCAAGCTTTTGCGGTGCACCCAGGCAGAGAAGATGCACTGCGAACACATTCAGCTCCCATGACACAAGCATGCAAATGATGGGATTGCACCAAGGTGCGAATGAGTGCATTGGGAGATGAGAATGCATAGCGTCGCGTGCATGCCGGGACATTACCTGAGGATGACTGAATGTGTTTGCACATGCGGCTCTGCCCGTGCCGCTGCCACGTGGCGCCGCTGCCAGCAGGATGAGGGTGTCACATCTGCAACTTGCGGCGATACCCACAGCGTGCATTGCAACCAGGATGGATCCACGAGCTTCTCGCAGGGTGGGCGTGCTGTCTCAGCACCTCCTGGCGGAGAGCGCCTCGCCCGCAAGCGAGGTGGAGCTGCAGCCGCTTGCCGGGCGAGCCTCCAGCTCTCAGAGTGCTTCCACCAGCTACGCCACGGCCACGGGACGGCCCAGCAGCTATGCTCGAGTGCACGGCGAGGTCTCGCGAGCTCCCGCTCGCTGGCGGCGCATAGACACGGTTGCCAAGGAGCAGCTGCGGGAAGTGAAGTATGAGAAGGCTGTAGGCGAGGGCATCGCCAAGGTGAGAGGGGTGGGGCGGAGCTGGCGCCGTCAGGAGAGGCGGAACCAAGGCAAGCGTTCCCGCCTGCTTGCTACAAAACCAGTACACAAACCTGGCTGTTGCTCCCCTCGTCGTCGTTCATACAGATCACCATCAACCGGCCAGAGAAGCGCAACGCATTCACGCCGCGCACAGGTGCGCTTGACCGCTGGCAGGGTGTAGCATTCCCCGGGCCCACCCTGCTGGCCAATCTGGGCTTGCTGCAGCACCACATTGCGCCGCACAAGCTTTATTGGGTCACAGGGAGGTGATGGCCGCCCGGCTGCCCCTGCAGCCCAGCCCATACTGCCTGGCTGTCGCTGCGTGTCGGCACCAGCCCCTTGCCTCTCCCGTCCACGTTAGTTGCTCAGCGTCTCACTCAGCCCTCGCCACACCCCACCCCTGTGTGCAGTCATGGAGATGTCCTGGTGCTTTGCGGATGCGCGGGAGGACCCGCAGGTCGGCGTGGTCATCCTCACGGGGGAGGGGCCCCTGGCCTTCTGCTCGGGGGGCGACCAGAGCGTGCGCGGCGCGGGCGGGTACGTCGGCGCCGACGGCATCCCCCGCCTCAACGTGCTCGACCTCCAGATACAGGCGGGTGCAGCGGGGTGCGGGGCAGTGTGTGTGTGTGGGGTGGGTGGGGTGGGGGGTGGGGGGGCAAACCACGCAGCGACGTAAGCAACCGGATGCGGCAGCGCACCCCCCTGCCAGGTCCGGCCGTGCCTTGTGCAGCTGGCCGTGCCCTGTGCCCCTGCTCACACCTCGAGCCTGTGTGTGGGATCGGCCGCTCGGCAGTCAGCCACCTGCCCCACCAGCCATGCGCACGGCAGTCGCGCGCCCCTGACTTCCAGGCCACATCGCCTCGCGTGCACGCTGCCCCTGCCTGCACCTCGCCGTCAACCCCGCCACGCCCTTTCCCCGCCCCGCCCCGCAGATCCGGCGCATGCCCAAGCCGGTGGTGGCCATGGTGGCGGGGTACGCCGTGGGCGGCGGCCACATCCTGCACATGATGTGCGACCTCACCATCGCCGCCGACAACGCCGTCTTTGGCCAGACAGGGCCCAAGGTCGGCTCCTTTGACGCCGGCTACGGGTCCACGCAGGTGCGTGGGCGCGTGCAGTGCCATTGTTTGTGGCTGCCTGCACTTCCAAGCCAAGCGGCAGAGGGGTGACATGGCGCCCTCGCACAAACCATGAGAGCCTTGCCATCTGGCCCAAACTTGCTGAGCAGAAGGGGCACCTGGGACGTGGAGACTGGTCACTAGTGCACCACACACTGCTGCATGCCTCCCTGCCCGTCTGCGCCGCCGCCGCCCCCGCCCACCCCACACCGCACACACGCACACACATCGCCCGCGCAGATGGCGCGGCTGGTGGGGCAGAAGAAGGCGCGGGAGATGTGGTTCCTGGCGCGCATGTACGATGCGGCGCAGGCGCTGGACATGGGGCTGGTCAACACCGTGGTCCCCCTCGCGGAGCTGGAGGCGGAGACCCTGGCCTGGTGCGCCGCGCTGCCGGGCCCGAGGGTGTTGCTTTGAAAAGAACACTACAGGGGACGTACGTCGCCGCTGCACAACGCGTCCTTGCACCAGGGGTGCTCAGGCGGCCCCGCCCCTCCCCCCGCCGCGCGCGCAGGTGCCGCGAGATGCTGCGCAACAGCCCCACCGCGCTGCGCGTGCTCAAGTCGGCGCTGAACGCGGCCGAGGATGGGCAGGCGGGCATCCAGCAGCTGGGGGGCGACGCCACGCTGCTCTTCTACCAGTGCGAGGAGGGCAACGAGGTGGGGCGGGGGCGTGCTGGGCCAGGGGCGGGGAAGAAGGGTGTGGCGGGGACAAGGGGTGGGGGCGGCAGTCCCAGCCCCTGGCAGCCAGCTGTACAAGCAGGGGAGGAGCCGGGCTGGTGAGACGGCCTGCCCGCCGTGCAGCCAGTCGCAGGCGGGGGTGTGCTGGATGCCCCCCACGTGCCTGTCCCTCACTGAAGTGGGCTTTGCATGCCGCGCGCACTGCCCGCCCCTGCAGGGCCGCCAGGCGTACCTTGAGAAGCGCCCCCCCGACTTCTCGCGCTTTAAGCGCCTGCCCTGATGGGCCACCCCGTTCGGCATGCCCAGCCGGGCGGGACGCTGCAGCGCTGGTCAA
Source organism: Auxenochlorella pyrenoidosa (assembly GCA_001430745.1). NCBI lineage: Eukaryota > Viridiplantae > Chlorophyta > Trebouxiophyceae > Chlorellales > Chlorellaceae > Auxenochlorella > Auxenochlorella pyrenoidosa. The sequence goes on from KQ481967.1 coordinate 30,066, forward strand.
ACGTTTGCTGGCCTGGGTGCCAGGGAGCCGAGAATCAAAATTGCAATGCTCTACTGAATGTGTAACACTGTATCGATCAGTGGTACATTGATTCACTGTATCAATGCCAGTGTAATGGATGCAAGTCACTGTGCAAGTATCACGCTTGGCAAGCTGTGGTCCTGGGTTGCAGAGCAAACCGTGTGGAGCAGACAGCCTGACTGACGCTGCCTCTCAGCCTGCAGCCTCGGCCGCTAGTGCAGCCAACTCTGGCTGCTTTTGCTGTTCTGGCTGCCCTTGCTTGTACGCTTGCTGCTGCTCTTGCTGCTGCGATCCCCGCTGCTGCTGCTGCTGCTGCTGCTCTTCCTTGCCTTGCTGCTTCGGCTGCTGCTCCTGGCCCTGCTGCTGCCGGCGGTTGCGCTTGCCCTCTGCTTTGCAGCGATCGCTGCAGAATCGGATCTCATTCCAGCAGTCTTTCCACTTGGCTCGCTCCACAACAATCTGCAAGTATTGAACGGCAGGCGCTTATCATGGAGGTTGGTGGGCAGCACACTGGATCAGAATCAACAGGAGCAGGTGCGTAATCATGCCCGGCCGCTGGCCCCGTCACAAGCCCGTTGCATTCACCATGCCCCAACTTGGCACCCAGCACGGCATCTCCCCCTGGCACAACTCACCTGCTGGCAGTGCTGGCACATCTTCCATCGCTTCCACACGCCCTTGTCGAGAACACGGTCGCCGTCGCCGAACACAAGGCCGGCACGTGGCGCAACCGGGCGGGCAGGCGCCGCGCCTGAGGCGGCGTCTGGCTCGTGCTGCTGCCCCTTGCGCCTCGCCATTGACACTTACAATAAGCTTTCCAGACAACAGAGACCCGGAAGAGGCTGAGGCGCTGGTTGGGCGGCGAGCTCGGCGGGCAAAGGCTGACAGGGCGAACTTGTAGGGCTGGCTGGTGGGACACAGTACTCTCAGAATGAAAAGAACTGAGTTCTGATGCCCGCGACACGCAATGCTGAGCGGTGAAAGCGGTGCCCGCCACGCTGGGTCACCCGACCCTGCGCTCATGCCGACACGCATGCTCAACAGTGTGCAAGTGCTCCAGCCTGCTTTGGGCTCGGTTGTATTACATATATCTATCAGGGCAAATTTTGCAAGGAAAACATGAAAGAGCTGCCGACGCAGGGTGCTGCGAGCTTGGGCAGCTGTTTGAGGTGGGGGCGTTCGTCGGCACAGCCTGAGGCGCATCAAGAGGGTTTTAGTACATGCGTGCGGTTGGGAGGGGCAAGGCACCGGGAGCGCAGGAAGAAGCAGCTGCAGGCGCTGCTTGCGCCGAAAAGCAGAGGGTGGAAAAAGCAGATCCCTAGAGTGTGCTGCTGAGGGTCGTATATCGCAGAGCCAGGGGAAGGGAAGATCATGTTTGTGTGGGGCGGTCAGATCGATGTGGGGTTCAATCTAGCGAGGGAAGGCACAAGGGCTTCAAGGGGGGCACCTGGGCGCCGGCCCACAGCGCCAATGGAGAGCAGGAGCAAGCGGAACATGGCAGGCTAGCTACCAGGAGCGTTCTTTTCTGGGCCCTGCTCAAGGGCAGCCGGCTGCGCTCAGTCCCAGAACATCAAGCCGCAAGCGCCCCGGCTGACATAGCTTGCTGGGACGGCCACCGTGGGGCGGGGAGGGGCCTGCATGGTGTGGGAGGCAGCGGGGGCAGGGCCATGAGCAGCAGCGGCGGCCATTGATGCGCATGCGCCGACCGAGCATGCATCACCGCCTAGAGATGACAGAGGCATGCTCTCAGAGCCAGATGACCATTATGGCGAGGCTGCAGCGCAAGTTGGGCAGACAGGCAGCAGCGAAGGCCCAGCGGAGACCGGCCGGCACTCTTGTGGAGAAATTTCTCACCGTGGCGCTGCGAGTGGTGGCAGGCAGCTCATCCATGTCCCGGGAGTTGGCGCGGCCTGCAGGGCAAGCCAGGCACTGTGCATGAGCCTCCAGACTGGCTGGCAAACAAGGGTCCCATCTCGTCTCATCAGCAGCCCGTTCCCCTGCCTGCCCCACTTACTGGCTGCGCAGAGCTCCGCAAGGGAGGGCAGGATGTACTGGGGCTCAAACTCCTCGAGAAACTCTCCACACACAGAGGCGGGGGTGGAGGAGGTGGACGAGGACATGGCTTTTGCTGCTTCGGCGGTCTGCAAGGAGCGGCGCGGCCCATGGCGGCGGCGTTGGTTACCTTTGCTCACAGACCGCCCCGCGGGCTTCCACCGAGCTTTTGGCGCTCTAGTACCGCTCACAAACGCCACGACGCCCACTGGAGACGAGTCCCTGAGCCCTCGGGCCTCCCCTCGGCTCTGCCGCTGGGGGCAAAACAGTCGCCCGGCGAGCCGCGGAGCCCCAACATAGACGCTAAACCGAGGGCTTGCCAGCTGCAAACACTCCAGCCAAGTCCCAACACTCCTCCCGCCGCGATTCTGCTCTCAAGCTTCCCCACCAACTCACTGGTAGCAGCTTCCGCTTGTCCAAGAACACCAGAGCACAGAGGCGCGAAGGACAGGGGGATCCACGCTGCCAGGCAGGCAAGGCAGCATCTCAGCAAGGGCCCTCGGCACCAAGCCAGAGGCTCTGCTGCGGCATGGTCTGCTGCTCTGCGCTCGCCGTCAACTGGCAAGCAGAGTGGTAGTTTTCAAAAACAATTCCAGCCGCAGTTGGCCATCCCCTGGGGCGGCCGCCCTACCCAACACGGTGCATACCCCGAGGAGCACCGTCTCGTCCCCGCCCCCGGCCCACCCTGGTGGAAGGTCTCTCCAAATTTACATGAGTGGAGAAGGATGCGGTTCCCATGAGGATAGGGGTCAGGTAGGTTGTTTTCGTGGAGTGCTGTGGCATCAAAGAAGCAAGTTCCAAGGTGAACAAATCGGGTCGGAGAAGAGGAATCTGAGCGGCGGACGGGGACGGGTCCGGTGAGAAGTTCGGCACGAGCAGGAGACTGACGGTAGCGAGCAGAGGGCAGCAGCAAGCAAAGGTGAAGGACATGCGTGTCAGGGCCAGAGAGCAAGGCTATGTGCTCTTGGGAGCGTGGCACAGGTGGCAAGGGGCAGGCTTGCTGCGGCGCACGTATGGGCAGTGAGGGACGTTGATGCTACAAGGGGGCGAAAGGGCTTGGGGAACGCTGGCAGGCAAGGGAGGGACAAAACTGCGTGGCGCCACTGGGTGGGCAGGACCCGGCGGCGCTGCTGCCAGAGCTTGCGCATGGGCTGGGCGGGGAAGCCTCAGGAGGCTGCACCATCGAAGCCCATGCCGTTGCAGGCAGCCAGCCAGGCGGTGACGTCGGCAGTCGTTTCCAGCTCCAGCTGCGCGCCGGCACCCACAAAGTACACATCGCCGCGCCGCAGCTGGCGGCTCTGCGCGCCAGTCCGCACACGCATGCCGCCTTGCTGCACCAACAGCAGCAGTGGACCAGCTGCGGGCGGCAGCTCCTCGCGCGTCCCAGCTGGCGGTGAGTAGCGCCACATCTCAAACTCCCTGCGGCAAGGGCGGGGCAGGCGGGGACCAGTGCCGATCAGCCCTGCCAGGCATGTGCAACTTCCAGCCTGCTCACACGAGTGTGGACCAGCAGCTGCCATCGATTCCTGGAATTCTTCCAGTGGCCCCACCCACACAAGCATGCCTGCCCTGCGAGCACACACCTGAAGGGTGGGCGGTAGACTGCCAGATGCGGCGAGGCTGAGGACTTGGCACCAGTGAGCACGTCTGGCGAGCCCTGCCCATAGGTCAGCGAGGCGCAGAGCACCTCGGTGTCGCGCAGCTTGGGCGTGAGGCCGGCACGGATGACGTTGTCTGTAGGGCGCAGAGTGGAGCAGGGGCAAGGAGCAGGCGAGGCGATGGAACACAAGGTGGGGCAGGCAGGTGGGCTAGCAGGGACAGCGCCGGCTGCTCAGTCAGAACTCTGGCCAGCAGGCCTCTCCAAGCACTGGCCCAACCTGGAGAGCAGAACGACTACTCTGCTCTGCTCACCCGACGTGGCCATGCACTCCATGATCTCGCCGCTGATGTACGCGTGCGGCTCGTTGGCCGGCAACGCCACCGCCTGGCCGGGCTGCAGGCGCAGGTAGTTGAGGAACCAGGCGGCCAGCACGCCCACGTCCCCCGGGTACTGCAGCTCCAGGCGCAGCGCCAGCAGCTCCCGCGGCGTCAGCTCCCGCCCCGCCGCCGCCTCGCGCTGCAGCCGCGCGCACATGCGCTCCACGTATGTGCGCGCGCGCCCCTCGGGGCAGGCCATGACCTCGTGGAAGGCGGCGGCCAGGGCGTCGCGGCGCG
>KQ481967.1:35042-50658 GCA_001430745.1 Auxenochlorella pyrenoidosa
TCGGCGAGCTCGGGCACGGTGTCCAGCGCCGCCAGCAGCTCCTCGTGCGGGCAGAAGGAGCAGAGCGCCTCAAACTCGGTGATGGCCAGCGCCATCTCCGGCTTGTGGTTGGCGTCCTTGTAGACCTGCGGGTGCAGAGGCAGAGCCATGGAGGGAGGGAGGGAGAGGAAGGAATGAGGCCAGGGAGGCCGAGACCAGGGGTGGCTGCTGCCTGCTCGCCCTGGATTAGTGCACCGGGCTGGACTGTAGACTCGGCTGTGAAGCACGTCCAATGCACAGGGGCTGCGGACGCCTGACATGGTGGCACAGTCCAGAACAGGAATCTGCAGGCCGGTACCCAAGCAGCGCAGGCCGCCACTCGTGGAGCGGGCACCCCATGCCACAACAGCGCGGCGCTTCGACAGCACCCACCTCTGGCCGCTCAGCATGCAGCCGCTCCGCCAGCGCCTTGTCGGGATGGCTCTGGATGGAGAGTGCGGTGCCTACCGACAGCACCTTGAAGAGGAAGGGCAGGTCGCACCCAAACACGGGCAGCGCGGCACCCAGCAGCTGGGGCCTGTCCCGCAGCAGCGCCAGCAGCGGCTGCCCCGCATAGCCGTTGTCCGCCAGCAGGGAGGGCGCAGAGGGGTGCGTACCCATCCTGCAGGCGGAGCAGGTGCAGGCAAGAAGCCAAGGGACAGGGCGTCAGCGCACTGCTGGGCAAGGTGATGGTGCGGCGGCGGTGGTAGTGGGACCGAACAATGAGCGCACAACACAAGAGAGTACAGCCCTGCCCGCTCACCAGAGCTCTGCGTAGGGCTTGTCAGGGTCCACAAGCCTTCCTGTTGCTGCAACTAGCTGGGCCACCTGCAGGATTGATGAGCAGACGCAGAGCAAGAAGTGACGCGTCAGCACTGCCTGCGAGGGGCGCCAGCCGCTGCTGCCGCGCCAGACAGCCGAGCCGTTGGCCAGCCGGGGGCCCAGGTGCGCACCTCCGAGTCCTCAAAATGCTTGCCCCAAGCGTAGTTCTGGGCGGCGCAGGTCAGGCGGTGCAGCTGGGAGCCCGCGCGCTTGAGGCGCGGCTGCTGCTCGGCCGCCTCTGGCGCCGTCGGCAGGGCCATGGTGCTCTCCTCGCGTGAGAGCGCAGCCGAGCAGGGCATAGGAGGCGACAGGGAGGGCTACGTACAAAGCGGCAGTTGCGTCAGCTGCTCATGAGCTTCGAAACGTCTGAAACGCCTCGAAGAATTGATCGTAGGAGAATGAGGCGACCGAGTGAGGTGGGGAAAGCAGCAGGCACGGCTTCACCACAGGACGCGCGTGACACGCCCGCAGCATCACATTTGTTTCCAAATGCCCCTTGTTCGGACATTCCAAGGATCCAGCAGCAATGTTCGGGTGGCCAGGCGCCAGCCAGGCGGGCGATGGCTTCTGCTGGAGCGGCGCAGCCTGGGCAACAGCGCCGCTGGCGCCGCAGCCGCCCTCAGCCCCAGCAGACCAGCCAGGGCCAGTACAGGCTGGCTGGGAAAGCGCCCAGCCCTCCTTTCAGACAGTTTCCAGTGTGCCGCCGCCCGCCCAGCCCGCCGCTCCGCCGCTGCCGCTTTCCCGCTCGGGGGCGGCGGCGCTGGCGGCCCAGCGGGCACAGGAATTCGCGCCTGCGTGTGCTGTCGACCCATGGACGTTTGCGTCGCCTCCTCCTGCCTGCACGGCAGCACCCACACAACACCTTGCCGCCAATGCCTCCGCTGGCGGCTGGCGCAGTCGCAGCAGTGCCTTTCTGCAGGGTGGTGGCGCCGTTGTGCCCATCAATCCGCGCCCAACGGTGCAGCCCACAGCACAGCCTGCAGCACCGCCCCCAGCATGGCAGGCACGTGCTGCCCCTGCTGCCCATCCAGCAACGCTGCACCCGGCTACCAGGGCTCCTGCTGCACACATGCAAGCAGCACCAAAGCCAGACGCCCCCGCCGTTGCCCAGGCAGCCCCGCAGGCAAAGCTCACGCTGAACATGGCAGCGCCCACAGCGCTGCCCGCCTCGGCGCCGCCCCCCAACGCGTCGCTGTCTCTGGAGCGGTACCTCGAGTTCTGGCAGCTGCTCACCAAGGGCAGCGGACGGGTGCAGCCCCTGAACGAGCTGGAGAAGTCGATTGTGAAGGCAACAGACCTGAGGCAGGCGAGTGCTTATGCGTGCTTGGTCTTCCCTGTGCGCCCCCCCGCTTCAACCCTGGGTTGGGTTGATGTGATGAACACCTGGGTGCTTGGCAGCAGCACCAGCGGCCAGGCCCCCTCCGCTGTGACGTTTGTTGGCATCTATGCGCGTGACCCACACATCTTCCTTTCTCTGCAATACAACCCTCGGCGACCTTGCCCCCTATCCGTCTTCCCAGGCCCACTCTCCTGTGGCCCTCTTGCCTGTGCAGCCCTGCCTAGACAACGACCACTCTGACAGATGCATGCGTGCCTGCCCCTCTGCCCTGTGCCAGATCCTGCTCGTCAATGGGCTCAATGCTGGCAGCCGCAATAAGAAGGAGATGCACGATAGGATGGGCAGCATGCAGCTCTTCAGCCCGCTCTGCCTGGTGCCCGACGGCGCCGGCAGCGCTGGGCGCTCCAGCGGCAGCACCAGCACACCCCTAGGAGCTGCCGCAGGGGCAGATGCGGCGCAGGCCGCGCTGTCCCCACTGCCGGATGCAGACTGCATGGCCGCCCTGGGCTGGCTGGCGCCCAGTGTGGGCACGGCAGCGCTGGAGGTGGCTGCCAGTGCGGCAGGCAGCTGTTGCGCCCTGCCACCTGTGCGCGTCCGCCTGCGGGAGGCTGACCTGGCAGAGGCGGGGGTGGCGGGGGCAGGGGCAGCAGCAGCGCGCGCCCCTCTCTGCGCACGAATGGCCCAGCAGCACCACCCGCAGCAGCTGCAGCAGGCGCAGCCGGCAGACAGCCAGGCCACGCTGGCCTCTGCCGGTGCGCCGGCCGGCATTCTCAGCCACGTTGTGGTCAGCCCCAAGGCCGGGCCCTCGTCAGGGCCAGCAGCAGCAGGTGGGGCAGCACGCGAGGATGCTTGCTGGGGCGATGTGCAGGACGAGGGGCAGGAAGAGCAGGCAGAGCTGGAGGGGCCCGAGTGGCTGATGCAGGGCATCGCGGCTGTGGCAGAGCGGTCGCAGGGCAGCAGCGAGGCGGTGGCCGGCAGACAGCTGTGCGGCCGCAGGTGGGTGCTGCGCTTGGGTGGGCGGGCATGCTGCACGGCGGAAACACTATCAGTGGTGCACAATGTGAGTTCCACCTGCTCTCCCTGATGCAGCCACGGTCGGCTGAGCATGTTGGCAGCCGTACCGAGCCCCCGTGGGGTCCCTCGGCCCCTGCTGCTGGACATTAACCCGCAGCCCCCCGCCAGCCTGCCCGGCCTTCGTGCCCCTCCACCCCCATGCAGGGTGGCCTTTGTGCTGCTGGAGGACTTTGACCAGCCCGACCCCCGGGGCATCGTGGACACCGTCGAAGCAGGGGTGCTGGAGGGCCAGTGAGCAGGGGCTACAGGGACTGAAAAGTGGCTTTGGAGTTGTGGATCCGTTGCTCCCGGGATCAACAGGGTTTGAGGCAGCGCAGGGCTGGTGTGGAGGATGGTTCGCAAGGGGTCTCAGCGGCAGGCTGGCACCGATGAGGAGCGATCTCGGGCCGTCCTGACATTGTTCTTGACCTTGTTTCGTTCACTGTCCTACAAGCCCTCCAGCATGGCCACCTGCACGTCTCCAGCCTCGCCACGTAGGCAGGGCCGGTCGCCTCCACCCACCCACCATGCTGCCCTCAGCTGGCGGTCGACCCGCCCGCGCCCCCTGCCGCGCCCCGCCGTGCTGCCGCGCAGGGTCATCGAGCCGGTGGGGCTTGAGCACGACGAGGACTGCCCCCCGGGCTGCCCACAGCGGCACGCCTTCCACTACGTGCGTGTGCCGGCCAGCCGGTCCACAGCGCCGCCGCAGCGGCGCCAGGGGCGCCGCCTGGACCTGGTGGTCGACCTGCAGGAGGGCCTCAGGTGGGCAGCCACCGCCCGCTGGGACAGCTGTCGCGTCGCCGACCTTTTGAGGGCGGCAGAGGCGCCCTGCGACGTGCGGCAGCCCCAGCAACATGCCTGGCTGCACCCTGGTGCCACCCTGGCGTGACGGCACCAAGGAAAGGAATGCTGTGCTGATTGCTGGTAGTGGGTGCAGTGCCGGGCAGGTACAGAGCTGCATGCTGCGCGGGTACCTCCTGCAGTCCCCACCCGGCTGTGCGCACCCCCGTGGTGCAGGCAGCACCGCTTGGAGGGCCTGCTGGGCCTGGGCGACGAGGAGCTGCAGGATGCCTGGGTGCTGCTGGAGCCCCGGCCAGAGCCAGAGGATGAAGGGGAGGAGCAGGCAGGGGGCGGCCCGGGGGCAGCGGAGCCGGCGCCGGCGGCAGCCGCACCAGCGACAGGCGGCGGCTGGCGCACCAAACGCAGCGCCCCTGCTGCACAGGCGCCGCCAGCCAAGCGGTAGCAGGCGATGGGGCGGGTGCAGCAGCGAGGCCCATGACGCACAGCGGAGGGGTTACAGTGCCTGCTGGCTCGCAGCAGAGCAGCTTGGGCATGCAAACGAGTGAACCCGGTAAAAAGGGGTCATTCTGTTCAGACGAGTAGCAGGAAAGTACAAAGGCAAGCCGGAAGCGGTTGAGCAAACAACATAGGGTCTGAGCACCAAGATATCAAGTTCCCTCATCCTGCCGCATGCTCAGCGCCCTCATCGTCAACATACTCTTGCAGCAGCTTGCTCTTCTTGCGCTGCCGCTGCGGACGCGTTGTGCCAGGGCTCGGCCCTGCCTGCGTGCAAGCAGCATATGGGAAAGCGGGCAGATGGGTGCTTTGCAGCGTTTGTTTGGTGCACAAGGTACGGAAAGAGCCCAGCAGCTGGGGCGGGAGGATGGCAGGGCAGGCCACGGTCGGCTGTTGGTGACCTGCTAGGTTCACTTGAGGTACAACACTGCAGCGCCGAAAGCGGAGCACCAGGGCCGGAAGCACATACCTGCAAGCGGTTCGAGTGTCGGTCATTGGCGTCCTTGGTACTGGCTCCCCCAGACGACTGCTGCCTGCGCCGGCCGGCACCCCGCTTGCTGCTCTGGCCTGCTGGCACTGCTGCCTGCTGCTGCTCTTGCTGCTGCTGTGGCTGCGGCTGTTGCACTTGTTGGACTGCCACATCTGACCCAGGCTCGTCTTCTGGCAGCTGTGCCGCCGTCTGCTGCGCTTCACCGCCATGAGCAGGCTCTGCTAGATCTTCAAGTGCTGTTGCTGCTGCCGCTGTTGCGTTCCCCATCAACAGCTGAGGGTCAAACGCCTGGGCCTGCACCGCTGCTGCCGCAGCAGGAGCGGCGCCCCCGGCTGCCATCAAGGAGGAGAGGTAGGCCACCGTGGAAGCATCGGGCATGGAGGACTGAATTTGCAGCTGCAGAGCAGCGGTCAAAGGGCAGCCGTGAAACGCAACCCTCAACACGGTAGCGTGACCAATCTGGTTGGAGCTGTTGCTTTCCCACCGCCCTGCAATGGCATGTGCCACGCCTCAATGCGCTCTCTGTCCTAGACGGTATGCTCGCCTGCATGTGCAGCGCCATGTTCACCAGCGGCTGGAAGGTGAGTGCCAGCTGCGGGTTGCCGTCGGGGCTCGACAGGTGCTGCGAGATGTGTGCAACCAGGTTTGAAATGGCGGGCCTGCAAGGCGGAAGACCTTGCGAGGGAGCGAATTTGAACTGGTTGAACCCAAGGCATGCCTTGTCAGGGACTGAGCAGGGCAAGAGGACAAAAACAGGCCGAAAGCAACAAGGGGGGACGTAGCATTCAGCATTCGAGGACGGCATCAGCAGCAGGCAGCGGCGGCGGCAGCGGCAGCGGCATGCAGTGCTGGGCTCCCGCCGCCCTCCTCTCACATCAAATTCATGTCAGTCTGCCCGTCGACCAGCCCGCCAGAGTCTGCAGGCTGCTGCGCGTCTCCCGGGGAGCCGGAAACAAGCTGGTCTGTTGACACGGTGCCTCCAGCAGACACATCTTCCGTGATCTCTGCGCTGGTCGCAGTATGCTGATACCCAGCCGTTGCAGCGGGTGCCGCAACTTGCTCGGCGCCATGGTTGCCAGCCTCAGCATCTGCTGGCGTTTCCTGGGCCGCATTCATGATCGAAGCAAATTGAGGACAGATCCAGGACAGCCGTCTGTGCCTGCTGCTTCCCCGCCAGCTCGACACTTTTGACCGCTCCAATTGGAGCACAGTCTAACTGCTCTCGGTGACCGTCGAACTACTCAGGCAACGCCTGCCAGAACAATTGTATAAGAGCGCCTCGTAACGTGCCGCAGGCATGAGCGCCACGCTGAAAGACCTGGCGCCCTCAGAGAAGCGGAAGGTTGCCCACCTCATCCGGCAGGTGGTGGAGAAGGAGGCCCAAATACGACAGCTGGAGGAGGAAGAGGCTGCCACTGCCGCCGGCACTTGCGCCGGCGCCGGCGCTGCCAAGGCGCAGCAGCTGGCGGAGCAGAATGCGGAGCTGGCGCGCGAGAACACAAGGTGCGAGTGCATGCTGGCCTCATCAGGCAGAAACGGTGATGTAGTAAATATACTGCTATGCAGTCGGCGTACGTCTTGCATCATCGGTCACCTGGGTCTTGACCCCTGCGCTGCCTGCTTCCAATGCAGCCTGCGTGCCAAGCTGACTCACGCATTCGACCTGCTGCGAGCGTACCAGCACAAGTGCCGTGTGCTGGATGCCACGGCCCAGGTGGCGGCGGCGGCGGCGGCGCGGCCCACAACGCCAGCCTGGCCGGATGCAGCCGCGGGTGGCCCGTGCCTCTCGCCGGCGCTCCTAGCTGCTCACCTGGCAGTGGTGGGTGCTGACAGGGCCCACACCGAGAGTGTGGCCAGCACATGCGGAGAGGCTGAGGAGTCAGGAGTGCTGGAGGGGAACCTAGCAGGAGCAGCAGCATTGCCGCCTGCCAGGAGCATGCAGCTGAGCCCGGTGGCCGAGGCGCCCTGGGAGGGCAGCTACAGCTTTGATGCAGCAGGTCCAGCCGAAACTGCAAGCTCGCGGGCGGCAACGGCGGCAACGGCAGCCCTTGTGACAGCACAACAGCTTGACAGTCTGCAAGTGGTGCACCATGGTCCAGCAGGCCCAGCGGCTGCATGCGCGCAGTACCTGCAGGCAGCGCCCTCGATCGCTCAGACCCAGGACCTGTGCCAGCCTAGCAGTGTCAGTGCAGCCGGCAAGGCTGAGGCAGCTGCGCCGCAGGCAGTGCTTCCGCAGCTTGAGACTCTGCGGCTTATGGCGCAGGCGCTGCTGGAGGCGCAGGCAAACATTGCAGCCAAGCAGGCAGCGGCAGCTCAGCAGCCGCAGCCGCAGCAAGTGCAGCAGCAGCAAGAACAACCAGCGCAGCCAGAAAACTTGCAGGAGCAGGAGCAATCATGCATGGCAACGTCACTGGCAGCTGGGCTGCCCAGCGCAGCTGCTCGTCCGCCTGGGCCATCCGAGCTGGCTGCACATGTGCTGGGCGCCTCCTCTGGCCCACACAGTACCTGCTTATCAAGCGACGCGCACAGCAGCGCAGCCTGTTCTAGCAGCTGTGGCATCGTTGCCAGCGGCAGCTGTGCGCAACAGCATGCCGGACCGGCTGCTCCGGCGCGGGTCGCGCTGGCGGTTGTGCAGCAGCCTCGAGCGCAGCAGCGCCAGGGGCTGGCACGCCCCTGCAGCAACCGAGCTTTTGATGGGGACCTGATGGACTTGGTGGATGATGTGGAGGGCCTGCTGCAGCTTGAGGAGACCAGCGGCTGGGATGGGAGTCTTGCAGGTGTTGCAGGCAGCACCTGGCAGACTGCAGGCAGGGTGCGCGTTTGCGCGGCGGCAGGCGAGCGGGTGCTGCCCCCATCGCACGAGTATGAAGAGAACGACTTGCTCGCTCTGATTGCTCAGCTGTAAGGGCTTCCACGCCTAGGCGCAGGCCGTGGCCCCCTCAATGCAACGAGAGATCCAGCCAGCAGATGGAGAGAGCAACGCCTCGCTGGCGGCGGTCCAACCAGTGCTCGCTGCAGCCTTGTCCTTCAGAGTACTGTCTTGCGCTGTCGAGCACCCCGAGAGGGGTTTTGCGTACAGCACAGGACACTATGCTGCCCCACCAGCAGTGGCAGCCTGGCTATTATCAGCCGGCGCAGCAGCCGGGTTCCTGGCCGCCACAGCAGTATGCTCAGACGCCACAACAGTGGCAGCAGCCTGCGGCTTGGCCGCAGCAGCAACCTGCGGGCGTCTGGCCTGGCCAGCAGCAGCCGCAAGCTTGGGGCCCGCCTGCAACTGCTCAGCCTGCTCAGTATCTCCAGCAGATGACGGTGCAGCAGCCGGGCCAGTGGGCGCCACAGGCAGTTGTAGCAGCAGCAGGGGCGCCGCCGCTCCCGTCTGAGCCTCCGCAGCCTGGCTCGCAGTTCTCTGGGCAGCAGGCTGCACAGCCTTATGCGGCAGCACCCGCTGCAGCAGATGCTGCAGCTCCCATGCTGTCGCAGGATGATGCACCCCCGTTGCCGCAAGAGGCCGCTCCTCCGCTGCCAGAGGAGGCCGCGCCGCCGCTGCCGCCAGGCCCACCGCTGCCTCCGCACGACGCAGCACCACCACAGCTGTCACAGCAAGCAGGGCAAACAACCTACCACCACCAGCAGCAGCAGCAGCAGCAGTACGCGCCACAGCAAGCAGGCCAGCCAGCCCATCCACAGCAGCAGCAGCAGCAGCCACCGCATGCTGGGCAGCAGATGCAAGGCCATCAGTATGCACAACAAGGAGCACTCGCCCCGCCGGCACAGCAGCCGCAGTTTGCAGGCTATGCAGTGCAACAGCAGCAGCACTATGCAGCCGCCCCAGCGCAGTACCAGCAGCCGCAGCAGTATGCTGCCGCGCCGGCCTACCAGCAGCCACAGCCTGGTGCGTACGCCGGCGGGTGGGCGTACCCGCCCCAGGCGCACCAGCCATACGCCGCAGCACCACCCACCTACCCGCAGCACGCCGGCTACTTGCCGCAGCACCCGGCAGCAGCGCCAGCGCCCTACGCGCAGCACCCGGCTGCAGCCTATCCAGCGCAGCCTGGGCACACGCAGCCCGGGGCGCCTGCGGCGGGCCCGCCGCCCATGCGAGTGCCCTCGCCCACCGCGCCGGCAGCCGCGCAGCCGCTGCCGCAGCTGACGGCAGACGCGCTGGGCCTGCTAGTCCCTGGTCCAGCGCGTACAGCGCGGCCCAAGAAGCTCGCCGTCTTGCTGCGCGGCCTGCCGGGCAGCGGCAAGAGCCACGTGGCGCGGCTGATGCGGGAGCGCGAGGCCGCGGCTGGCGGCGAGCCCCCCCGCATCATGTCCCTGGACGACTACTTCGTGACGGTGCGCCGGCCTCCCCTCCTTTCTGTCTGTCCTGCAGTGCCGCCTGCCGCCCCTGCATGACGGCTCCTTTGCGGCCAGCCCAGCGCTCCTTTCTGTCTGTCCTGCAGTGCCGCCTGCTGCCCCTGCATGACGGCTCCTTTGCGGCCAGCCCAGCGCTCACTTCTGTCTGTCCTGCAACGCCGCCTGCTGCCCCTGCATGACGGCTCCTTTGCGGCCAGCCCAGCGCTCACTCCCCTGCCCAGTCCCTCGCAATGCGTCGTGGTGCACGCGCTGAAGGCGCTCAGTCTGGCGCCACGGGTGGCCGCATAGCCGTGTTGACTCTGCACACGTGCAGCGCTGCCAACCACGAGCTCTCCACTGCCCCATGCGTCTGGACCGCTGCAGGAGGTGGAGAAGGAGGTGGAGGATGAGGAGGGCGGGCGGCGCGGGCGCAAGCGCAAGGTAGAGGTGCTCGAGTACTGCTACGAACAGGAGATGGAGGGTGAGGGGGGCCGTCTCGAGAGGGGGCGCCCTGTTGGCAAGCAGGCCTCGATGCCTGATTGGTCAAAGTTCCTTGCGCCGCGATGGCCTGCGCATGGCTGTGACAGCGCTGCTTGTCGCCAGCTGCTGCCTGCGCTTTCCTGCACCTGCCGCCTGCCACAGCAACGATGCCTCCCGCTCCCCCGCCCCCGCCCGGCCCGCAGCCTCCTACCTGCGCAGCCTGCTCAAGGCCTTCCAGCGCGCGGTGGAGGAGGGGCGCTACAAGTTCATCATCGTGGACGCGCCCGCCCTCAGGGTGGGGCTGCCGCTGGCCGCCCTCGCCCGCGGCGCCCGCACACCAGGCCACGCGCCACGTGCCTGCCCCTGCCACCACTCTGCGGTCGTTCTGGGGCCAGAGGGGCCTGGTGCACGCTCCTCAACCCGCTCTGCTGCACCCTCCTGCCCTCCTGCCCCGCAGGTGGCCGACTTCAAGGACTTTTGGTCCGCGGGGCAGGGCGCCGGCTACGAAGTGTACGTGGCAGAGCCGCCAGAGACTGACCCGCAGGTGAGGCCCCCAACCCTGCCTGTGCTGCGGGCTGGTGGTCAGGAGGGGGCACACGTACCGGACCTGCCAGATATGGGGTGCACGAGCCGGCGCCCGCCTGTTGCGCAGCATGCTGTGCACGCGCTTCCCGCGGGCCGGTCCCTGCCACCCCCTCCTCCCTCCCCCATGCCAACAACCATGGCCCCCCCCCCCTTCCGCGGCCTGTCTGCAGGTCTGCTTTGAGCGCAACGTGCACGGGCGCAGCAAGGAGGACATTTACTCGCTGTCGGCGCAGTTTGAGCCCACCCCCGGGTACTACATGCTGCTCAAGCTGGGCCGCCTGCTGGGCAGGGAGGGGGCTGGCGAGGAGGAGCAGGGCGCCGGCGGCCCCGGTGCAGCCGACGGCATTGCCGAGGTGGACATGGATGAGGAGGGGACGGCACCCGGGCATGCCGGCGGCGGCGGCAGCGGCACCAGCGCCAGCATGGCAAGCGCCTCGGGCGACGAGGACGCTGCGTCCCCCGACGGCGCTGCGGCGCGCCCAGCCGCCAGCCGCTGGGCAGCGCTTGATGAGCAGGGCGGCAGCGGCAGCAGCGATGAGGAGCGGGCGCGGCGCAAGAAGCAGAGAAAGGCGGCGGGCGGCGGCAAGGGCGGCGTGCCTGCCGTGGACGACTGGCGCGAGCTGCTGGCAGCGGGCAAGGCGCAGCTGGCGGGCGGAGGAGGCGGCAGCGGCAGCGGCGCCAGCGGGCGCACAACGCCTCGCGGCATCCTCTCAAAGGGCAACAGCGGCGGCAGCGCGCGCAACAAGGGGCGGCGGCGCGTGCGGTGGCCTGATGAGGTGTGCAAGGGAGGGGCGCGCCGCGGCGCCTTGCATGCAGGGGCAGCCGGGAGGACTGGAGAGGAAGCGCCAGCATGGCGGGGCCTCCCGACAGCTACAACTCTCTGCTTGGATGGGTTGCTGCCCAAGCGCAACCCCATCCTGACGCCCCTCCTCCATGCCCCGCCATTCAGGCGCCCGGCGCTGCGGAGGAGGAGGAGGAGGCGGAGCGGGGGTTCCGCATCGCCGGCGGCGCCACCACCGCCAAGGCGGGCCTGGAGACGGTGCACCTGGTGCACGGCCTGGGCCCGCCCGAGAGGCTGGAGGACGGGAGCGCCGGCGTGGCGCCGCACCCCACCGGCCCGGGCGGCGGCTTTGCGGCGGCAGCCCGGGCGGAGCACCATGGCGAGGCCGACCTCTTCCGCCGCCTGCTGCTCAGCCGCGGGAGCGGCTGAGCGGGGCAGGCGGCAGCGCTCGGCGGGAGAGGCCAGGCTGGCGCAACCAGGGAGTAGCGCGACCATGCTTTGCTCTTTGCGGGTGCCTCAGCATGGGTGGCACACGGCCAGATGTGTGCTCGCTTGCTGCAGTCAGTATCGTCGTGTGGAGCTCGCCTCTGCTGCGCGCTTCTGCGCTCTGGCTCCCCCCCTTGCTTGCTGGCGGGGTCCTCTTCCTTGCGCCCTGCCGGCCCAGCTGCCCCCTCCCCCTCTCATGCTCGGTCGGTGGTGCCCTGGGTGCGCCTGCCCAGGTGAGGCAGGGTCTCTGCACATTGGCGCTCTGCACACTGACGCTGTGCTCTGTGTTGAGCCCAGCCCAAGGATTATGCATACCAGCTGGCAGGGACACACCTGCTGCCTGGCAGCTATCGACTGGTGCCCTCTCGTTGCCGCCTGCAGGGCCCTCGACCGAGCCCAGCCCGCCTCCCGCCACCTTCCTCTGGTATGCTCCGCTGCCTGCATCTCATCGCTGCCATGTGCGCTGCATGCCTCCCTGGCATCACTTCTGATTTCGTGGCTTGATGGAACGCACCGTTCCAATTCCTTGTAACGAACTCCCCTGTTTTGCCAAGAGGCTCCCTGGGCGTTCAAGCCAGCACTTGTGAAGCCAGGAGGAGCCTGTTGTCGTGTGCCCTGTGCTGTTTACAGAACCCGCTCTGCATGCTGCTCCCGGCATGCTAACAAAGCAACAAGCAGGCCTGTTCGCCCTCCGTCCTACCGGTGCCGTGTGGCACCACCCTCACTTTGAGGTGTCCTTGTCACCCTGACGGGCTCAGCATGCCTGCTAGGCCGACAAGGCACAGCAGGCAGATGCACATGCCGTGTAGCCCGCCTCGAGCCATCCCTATTCGCTTTCTGAGTCAGATCATAATTCCCCTTCTCTCGCACTTGCTCTGGCTGGCGCCCGGGCCTGCTCCGACAGCCACCCTGCCTTTCAAGTTCTTAGACAGGGCCCTGGCAGGCCGTCTCGTTCTTTCGGGTCTCGAAGCACCTCCAAGATGATGCAGAGTGAAGCCCGTCTCATTCTACGGGTGAAACTGCTTGCTTTCAGCCTCCGACGTGGTCCTGTCGGCTGACTGCGCCCTGCCTGCGTTCCGGTTTGCCGCTCTTTTGCGTTCGAAGTGCGCATTATACATGAATAGCCTCTAAGCAAAGCCGCCGACACTTCCACAAACCTGCGGTGGAAGCAGCTGCGCAAGGCGGCTACTCGCCGGCGCCGCCGCCGGACCTCAGTCCACCACCGGCGCCCTCTCAGCCCTTGCCCATCTGCTTCCTCCTTCCCTTACACTCTGCAGTATTTTGGGGCGCTGCCAAAGCAGGTGGGGAAGGGCGCTAGCAAGTCCACAGCCTCGAGCACTGCGGCGCCGGCGGTTGTCGCCACGGCGCCAGCGCTAGCAGTGCGCCCTCCGTCTGTTGCCGCTGAACCCGTTGGCATCTCCGCCGCAACTCCCAGGCAAGCAGAGCCCCACAGGGCAGGCGCCAGAAGCTTTAATCTTTGCGTGAGCAGGGGGTACCCCTAGCGGGAACTGTGCTGCTCTTCCCCCGATGGCCTTTTGTTTCGGTTGCTGTTGCTTTCGAATCCCACCCAGACCCCTGCCCCGCCGCACCTGGCCCCGCCACCTGCAGTCGTGGCGCCAGCGGCTTCCACCTTACCGCCTCTGGCTCCCCTGCTACAAAGCAGCAGTCGCTGAGCTTTGCTGCCTCTGGGCTGTGATGCTGCGCCACATCGTCGCCGGCAAGAGGCAGTGCCTCGAAAGCCTGTGTGCTTGTGACATGCTGTGTGATGCACCGCCAGCTGCAAGGTCGCGGTCTGTCCTGCTGTGCCGCCTGCCCTGGTTGGTGCCCCTCCAAGCCCTCCTTTCTGTGCCCAAGCTAGCGCATCCTTCCGCTCCCCGCCTGCCATCGCTGCCCCACCCACACCTCTCCTTCGCCTGTGCATGCACACTCTGTGCTGGCACGCTGCCAGCCGCAACACACCAGCGCAGCTCAGTGTCCTGGCGGCCTGCCAGACGACGCCCCACCATTGATGAGTCTCTCCAGTCAGACGTCACAGCAATGCGCCAGCCAGCCATATTAGCACGTGCGGCAGTTTTGCCCCCCTCTGCCCAGCTGCACGCGCTCCGTGCATCCTCTGCCGATCTGATCTCCCCACCCCTGAAGCTCCTTACTCCTCCCGTCGCACTTTTGCATCCACCCCACAGCAATCCTACACCGTAGCCTGTTGAGGGTGAGAGCGAACAGTGACTGTGCGGGTAGATCCCCCCGTTGTGCTCGTGCCTGCCCGGCGATTTTTCCTTTTGTCGCCGCAGCTTGCTGATTCCCCCTGATTCAAGCATTCGTCCTACCTGCCGTGCCTTCCGCCGGGGCTCAAGCCCTCCATGCTTTGCACAGAGCAACACGCTCGTGCCAACCTGTGGCTTTGCATGATGAGCTTTGCATCAACTGGTCAGCAGTGCGGTAGGTTGGGCGCTTCCAGCTCTCGAAGACAGAGAAAAATGGGTTGGGTCAGAGCAATGCAGCACACTGGTAGGTGGTAGGTATGCTGTCAGCATGAAGCCGACTGTTTAAGGGCCCACCACAACAGGTGCCCTGGCTTTACAAGTCTGGGACGAGCCGGTTGTGCTGCTACGCATGTTGCTGGCTGTGTGGCGGCGGCTCTGACTGCTGGGCTGCTTGCTGCGTCTGCTGCATTCTGGGCGCTGCTGGTCCAGCCTGCTCCTCCTGAGCTGGTCCGCGCTCTGCGCTGCCTGTTATGCTGCCTGTCCATTCTGCCTGCACGCGCTGCTTGCCCCTGCCTCGGCTGCAGTGTCTGCCCGTCCAGCTGCCTCGGCGGGCTGCCGGTGCAGCGCGTCCCCCAGAATGGCGGCGCCGTGCTTGAGCAGCACGGTGACGTGCCCCTCACCGGCCAGCACATGCAGCTTGGCCTGCAGCATGGGCGGGGTTCTCTCAGATGTCAGCGTTTTGCCCTGCGCGCACCACCACCGCGCGTTTGGCGTCTGAGCAGGCAGGCCGCACTCCCTTGAGAGAGTTGAACCAACTCGGCACTTCAAGCCCCTGTCCTGGGTGCTCGTCTACCTGCGACAGCTTTGTGGCCCACCACTCTGCGTGCTTGACAGGCACTGACCGGTCGTCGGCGCCCTGCCAGATCGTGGCCCTTCAAGACGGGAGGAGGGCAGGGCGGGCGACGGGCACAGAGTCGGCTGATTAAAGCAAGGACAGAGAGAGCCAAGGGGGGAAGAGTGGGCCCGACAGCGGGGCGGGCTTGCGCTCACAGCCCGGCGCGTGTGCAGCGCCCACCTGCCCAGCGATCTGGCGCCCCGCCGGGAGGGGCGCCCCGCCGGCAGCCCTCTACGAAGCAAGCCCCCCGGCCCTCACCTGCACCGTATGGCTGGAAAGTCGATGCCCCAGCGGCCACCCAGCACCCGAACGTCGCGCGCCACCCCCCGGCTGCCACGGCAGTAGGCATGCCGCAGGCACCTGGCGGGAGGGGGCAACGCGGGCATCGGTGGTGGTGAGTTAGGACGGGCGCTGGGTGCATGCCACAGACCACACAGGTATCGCAAGTGCGACATGGAGCTCAGCATGCATAGGACTCACGCGAGTCAGACAAGGGCGGCTCAACAGCATCAGCAGCAAGGTAGAGGCACCAGCAGGGCGGGCAGGGGTGAGGGGAGCGCAGCCCCTGACATCCTGCTCACTCTGTAAAGGCGTCCCGCACGCGGGGGTCGCCACGCAGCGCCGCGCCGTCTGCCGCAGCCATGCCCTTGGGGGCATGCTCCAGCAGGGCGCCGGGGTGGCGCTGCAGGGCAGACGGGCGGGAGGCGGCGGGTGGCTTGGTGCGCTGCCCAGCCACGCGCTCTGGGCTCTGCAGCTGAGGGACCGCGGCAGCGCGCCCCATGGCCCGGTTCCCGCCTGTATTTGCCCTCCCGCTGGTGCCCTGCCCGGT
>KQ481967.1:51348-63774 GCA_001430745.1 Auxenochlorella pyrenoidosa
CCGCGCGCACCTTTGCCATGTGAGCCAGCAGGCTGTGCAGGCCCCACAGCCCACCCAGCGGCGGCAGGCGCGCCAGGCCCAGCTGCACAAAGTCGGCGCCCCGCATCGCGGCCAGCAGCGGCAGGTTGCCCAGGTTGGTGGGGCCCACCTGCGGGGGCCGTGGGGAGGGCTGGCAGGGCAGCAGGGTGCGGCAGGGTGCGGCACTGCGCCCATCCGCAGCAGGCCAAGCAGTGGGAGGGCGCCGGCAGGGGTGGGGAGCACCCGGGTGGCCGGGCGCAGCCGCCAGCCTCGCGGCCTGAGCCCTCACCCTCCTGAGCAGGCACCCTGCCCCAAGCGCGGGCTCACCGCCGCCACCAGCACCAGCGCCTGCACCAGGTCGGCGTGGGCCGCCGCAAAGGCGGCTGCGTAGGGGCCGCCCCCTGCAGGGGCGAGGGGCGACGGCTGTGGGTTGGGCCGCGCAGGCTGCTGTGCATGGCAGGCGGGGTGGAGCAGCTTCTGCAGGCTCTCGCCCCCTTTGCGCAGCTGGCCTGCATCTCCCCTTGGCAAGCGCAGCTCTTCAACGGCTGCAGAGGGCGCATGTCTGCCCTACCTGAGGTGCCCATGACGATGATGCGCTGCATGCTGAGGTGGCTGGCCAGCTGGTGGGCGTCGTCCGCTACGCTGCAAGGCGGCGGCGTCGGTCAGGAGGCACCCTTCAATGGCATTATTGACAGGGCTGCTGCATCAAGCAGGCAGGCTGCCAAATCAGGTGCCGAGAGCTGTTGAGGTAGCCGCAGCTCTTGGCTGTGGTAAGGGGTTGGGCCGCACCAGGCATCGCACCTGCCCGCAAGGCCCACCGCCCCCCTGGCACCAGCCCACCTGCGCACGCTCATCCCCCACCCCATGCCGTCAGACAGGCCAACCCCCGCCCGGTCCATGCTGACCACTGCCAGCCCCAGCGCTGCTGCCGGCTCCTCCAAAGCCTGCGCCTCTTTCTGCGGGGAGACCCAGCGGGGGTGGCGGCCCGGTATGAGCACTCCCCTGGCCAGGGGGCGCACCAGGCGCCGGCGCCCATGGGCACAAGCCTGTCCGGAACCGGGGTCAGGCCTCCCTCGTACCGCTCGCTACACAGCGGCACGGTCATTTGCAGCTTTCACACCCCGAAACCGTAGCGCTGCTCACATGGCAACTTGGGGTTCCGTGGAAGTAGAGGACGGCGGGCTTCGATGGCTGCAGCTGTGCCCCGAAAATATTGTATGCAAGGATGCGGCCGTCAGTGAGGACGCAGGTTTGGACTTGGTGGGCCATCATCAGCTGCCCGGCACTGTTTGGAAGCTCTGAATGATGACTATATCTGATTTCGGCAGAGAAAGTGTTCAGACGGCAGAAAAATGTTCCTGCGTCGGCGCTCGGTCTTGACCTAGCGCTGCCGACCAATCGCCACCCGCCTCTGATGCGCCCCTTTTGAGTGCCCTGCTGCAGGATGCCGGCCGTGTTGTGGCATCTGAACTGCTTCTGCCGCAAGCCTTGCCGGGCTATAAGCTGGTGGGCTGACTGGAGACCCGCAGGAAAATTCACAGGGGGCGGGGACAGCAGGGACGAGTTTGCAGTCGCAGGGAGAGAGGGTCCAAGAGCAACAACAGTGTGCGCTCAAAGCAAGCTGAGCAGGAGGGAGAGCAAGAGCCGCGAGCAGGGAGAGAAGCAGGGAACGTTGTTGTCAACAGTGTTGCCTTCAGTGTTCACGCGTGAAACGGGGCGTGGGCGCGAGATGTAGCAGTGGGGGGTGACTGCCTATCAAACTGGGTGCGTGTTTTTGTGGCTGCCTTGACTAGCTACGTCTCACATCAAAAAGGGTGCAGGCTGGGCGAGCTTGTGACTGGCTGCGCTGTGGACTGCGCCTGCAAGTGGCCCTTGCACGCGCTGGAGCGCCGTGCCTACTTGAGCACGTCGTGCTTGGACGTGCGCTCCGGGGTATGGTGGTGGCTGTCCTCCTCCACACCCAGCAGCTGTAGCAGTGCGCAGGCGGGGAGGCGGGCGCGGCACGTGGGCACCGAGCACCGCGGCCGCATCTTGGCTGCACGCCTGCAGAGCCGGCCCAGCCTGCCGCACAGGCACGCTGCTCAGGCTGGCCCTCCTCCTCTGGCTGGGAGCCCTCTCGCCCAGCCAGCGCCAGCACCCACCTGCGCCACCAGGCATGCGCCGATGATGAGCGCCGCGCCGATCCAGCCCGACGCGTTCCACCGCTCCCCCAGCAGCGCGTAGGCCATCCCCGCCCCCAGCACCGGCTCCAGGGTGTAGATGATGGCGGCCTCGGTGGAGGAGACGTCCTGCGAGGGGTGGCAGAACAGGGGCGCGCACGCAGGGGGTGGGAGGAGCTCAAAGGGCTGTCATGCCGGTGACAGCGCCGACAGGCGCTCACGGCCCGGGACCTTCCCTGGTGGCCCCTGCACAGCACGCTGCCGCCCCAGGCAGCACGCTCTAGCCCACCTGCAGCGCGATGATCTCCATGATGAGGCCGCCGTTGGTGACGCCGCACCCCATGTAGATAATGCCCAGCCACGGCAGCCTGCGAGGGGTGTTGCACACAGGGAGGGCAATAGGCAAGCAGGCGGGGCCGGGATGCGCGTGGCTGGCAGGACAGCAGAGGCGAGTCGAGCCCATGTTGCAAACTGGGCACGAGTCGTGGCAGCTGCTTGTAAGCAAGGGGGGTCGCTCACTCGCGCTCCGCCAGCGCCGCCAGCGCCTGCCCTGGGCTGCCCAGCACATGCAGCGTGGCCTGCGGGTGCGCCGCGGCTGTGGAGGCCAGCGAGATGCCGGCAATCATGAGCAGGCTCATGGACAGCATGGGCATGGCCGCCTTGGCGCCCAGCAGCTTGCTCCACACCTCGGCGCGGTATATCTGCGGCGGAGGCACGCGCGGCAGGTAGGGAAGAGGCATGATCGGTGCATGTGGGCCCTGCAGCCCACCAACAAATTGAGCCAGCATG
The DNA here is from genome assembly GCA_001430745.1 of Auxenochlorella pyrenoidosa. Lineage (NCBI taxonomy): Eukaryota > Viridiplantae > Chlorophyta > Trebouxiophyceae > Chlorellales > Chlorellaceae > Auxenochlorella > Auxenochlorella pyrenoidosa. The sequence goes on from KQ481967.1 coordinate 54,315, forward strand.
CCTGACTGCATTGATCACACACAGAGCGAAGCACCACCGCCGTCACTGCAGCACACAGATGCAGGTGCAAGCGCACAGGTCTGGGAGGTGTTGGGCCTGCACCGGCGGCTGCCCAGCCTGCCTGCTGGCCCCCACACAGCGGCCCCAGCCCACCTGCACGCCAAAAAGCACCGCCGAGGCGAAGCTCCAGAAGTCGCCCCAGCTGGCAGGCGCGCCCGAGTCCTCCAGCAGCGAGATGCCCACCAGCGCCGCCACCACAGCCGCCCAGGTGGTGCGCTTGAGCCGGGTGGTGCCAAACAGGCCGGCCATGAGCGGGGGCACCACCACGGTGAACCCCGACAGGAAGGCGCCGCGCGACGCATCTGCCGTCAGCATGCCAATGCTCTGTGTAAGGTAACCTGCAGCAGGGCGGTGGTGGAGGGCATGGCAGGGGTTGCAGGCCCCAAAGCGCGGGAGGGAATGGCTGGCATGTTGCCCACAGGAGGTGCACCGTGATGGCGGAACGGCAGCCTGCAGGTCGCGACAAGGAGAGGTGCCCACTGGTGCAGCCAGGTGCTTGGCTGAGCGCCGTGCGCACCTCCTGCTGCCCAGAAGCCAATCTCCACGCCGGCGCGGACCACGCGCTCATCCCGCAGCGCCCGCCGCATGAAGGGGCTGAACACGGCGGCGGCGATGATGAAGCGCAGCGAGGAGAAGACAAAGGGGTCGACGTTCTCCTGGCTCTCCTTGAGCACCACGAACGCAGAGGCGCACGCGAGGCACACCTGGCCAGGGTTGAGGAGGAGAGGGTGGGAGCCGTCAGCACGCAGTGCGGCGGGACCGGGCTGTGCAGCACAGCCGCTGCCGCACTCAGGCCGGTCTACAGCGCGAGGCAGACGTGGAGCTTTCTGGTGGCCGGAGCGCAAAGGCTTGAAGGCAGCAATGCAGAACGCAAGGAGGGCAGCCTGCTGGCAGCTGAGCGGCAGCAGAAGCGGCGGCGACAGGCCAGCGCCCTTGTGCGCGCACCAGGTTCAGCAGGATGAGACCCCTCAGCCTTGGGGACACCGTAACGGGCAGCAGTACGCGCCAGGGAAAGCTGTGGTGCCTGAGCCGACCCGCAGCGCGCTCCCCTTTCTCCAGCAGCCCGGGCTCGACGCCCTTGGCCGAGGCTGCCATCTCTATGATCCGTACATAGGCTCCAGGCGCCTCAGGGTCCTTGGGGTTGAAGTCGCTCGGTTTTGGAGTGTGGCGGGACAGCATTTGTCCTTGCCGGCTTCAGCTGTTCAGCTAAGAGCGTCGAACCGCATGCCAGCCGCCCGGGGGCGGCCGTCGCGCCGCTGCGGCCCTTGTGGAGGAAGCGGTTGAAGCTCTCTGCAGCGCTGGTCGCCGGTAAGGACTTGCAGGAGCTTGCCAACAGAAATTTGGATTCAACAGGTAAAGATGGGGGCCCAGGCGCCGCTGGAGGAGCATGTCCCTCACTTCAAAGAGGGTCCAGCTGGATCCAGTTGTGACACCTCAGCTGTGTCCCTCTCTCCCATTTGGGCCTTGCAGAATCCATAATCGCATGGACAGATCATCGATGTCCAGATCTGCCATTTGGAGTGTCGACACGCGCGCTCGCCTGAGGCGAGTCGCCGTCGGCTGCTGCCGGTAACTGCAGCACGCTTCCTGTCTGTAATTCCGAGAAATCGCAATGTACATGCAGCACAGGATTGTCAGCCAGTGATGAATACAAGTACTAATAGAATACAATTCCCAACAGATAACAGAGGCAATGTGAAATGGGGGGCACGGCCGGTTCAGAAGCAGCTCAGCTGGGTCTGCGTTTGCCACAGGAAGGCGGCCGGTATCCGCGGAAAACTCACCGCGCACATCCACGCATGGAACAACCAAGTGGGAGAGGACCAGGTGGCACAAAGGCAGCAAACCTGCAGAGTGTCTCCCCGCCAGTGCTGCCTCGTCCGCTCCATCGCCAGCACCGCTCAGTCTGCCAGCGCGGCCATGACCTCTGGCTTGTCCACAAAGTGGTCGGTGACCATGCAGGTTGTGACGCGCAGCCGCCGCACCGCCGGGTGGGTGCACGGTACCAAGGCCAGCCCGTCCTTTGGAGATGCCGTTGCATCCTCGCTGCTGCCGCTCTTGGGGCCGCCGGCGCCGTCTCCCTCTGCGCCCGCCTCGCCAGTCTCGCCAGCCCCGTCGTCGGCGCTGCTCCCGGCGTCAGCGCCCGGCGGGCGGAAGACCAGGCACACGCGGCCTGGCACGTGCGCGTTGTAGCTGCGCTCAAAGCCGGCGCTGCCCAGGCGGCGCAGCCCCGCCTCGCCGGCAGCCAGCGCAGCCTCGTGCAGGGCCTCGTCCGCAGCCTCGCCCACGTGCTCGCTGTCCAGGCGCTCGCCGTCCCTGCCGGCGCTCCCGTTGGCCACCTGACCGCCATTGGCTTCCTGCCTGCCGCGGCCGCCACTGCTGCTGTCCTCCTTGCCGCCCTCCTTGCTGGGCGCCTTGCCATTCTCCTTGCCATCCTGGCCGGCGGTGCCAAAGGCATAGAGCAGCAGCTTGGAGAGGTGGGCGGTCATGGCAGAGGCGCCCTCCTGGGCGTGCCGCGCCGCCTCGGCCTCCCAGTCAAAGGCTGCAAGCTCCTCCAGCAGGCCGGCAAAGCTGCGGGGGGAGAGGTGGGGGGGTGGGGTGGGGGGCATGCCAGCCCATGGTTGGGGGCTGCAAGCAGCACACGGGGCACGCTGCAGACTGCAGGGTCGGTGCCCTGGAGGCCCCAGGGACCGTCCGCAAGGCATGCTGCTGTGCCCACTGCTCTGCTCAAGCAGCCCGCATGGTGCCCATGCCCACCTGCGGATGCACAGCCTCGGCACACAGTCATCGCAGTTTACCAGGCTGGTCACCATCTCTGCAACCAGCAGCAGGGCAGCAGCATCCGTGGGGGGCAGCAGCGGCACGCAGGATGCAGGCGCCGGGCGACTCAGGGCACACGCGACAGCCGACTGGAAGGGGGGCAAGCCTACCTGCTGTGGATCCCATAGCAGTACCGTGGGTAATCCCCGCTGCTGAAACCTGACAGCTACAGCAACCGCGCCCTGCCAAGCAGCCGTGGGTGCGCCCTGCCGTGCCGCCCGCCCACCTGTGCATGCCTGTGCCAGGCTGAGGTCCATGCAGGCCGGGGTCTCAAACGCCCAGCAGTGCAGGCGGTCGGGGCCCACCCCCCGGTTCCACAGGTAGACGGCGAGCAGGGAGGCCACACCTGCAGGGTGGGGCGGGCGCGCTTAGACCCAGCCAGGGCAGCAGGGGGCAGCCCCAGATAGGCAGCAGCGCGACAAGCTAGAGCGTGCAGCTGGCGTTGGCCCAGAAGCGCAGCCTCGCCACCCAGGGAGCGCTCGGCTCCGTGCCGCAGCCGCGCTGCCCACTGTCCCACGCCTGCGGCCCCTGCGGAGGTTCGCCTCACAACACAGGCAGCGCGCAGACAAACAAGCCCCCCAGCCCTCCCCCCACCGCCCACCTGCGCCCAGGCTGTGCCCCACCAGCGTCACCCGCAGGCCCTGCTGGTACAGCGGCACCAGCAGAGGCGCAAACTTGGCGCCCAGGTAGGCGGCGGCGCGCCCCATGCCGCAGTGGCAGTAGCCGCGCAGCGGGCGGGCGGCGGTTGGGCCGCAGCCGCTGGGCTGGTCCCCCGACGGCTCCACGCGGCACACCGTGGGGTGCTCGCCGTCGTCAAACGGCGCGCCTGAGCAGTGCGGTGCAGGCGGGTGGCAGGCAGATCAGTGCGATGACAGGAGTGCGAGGCAGCCGGGCGGCCGCAAGGCAGGCTGTCACGCATGCCAGCGCAGGCCGCAAAGAGCTGAAGCATCATGCCGCAGGCCGTGCCATCTGCGGGCGCGTGATCAAGCGGGCGCAGCCTCGAGGCGCACCGTTGGCCAGCAGGTCGAAGAAGGCATCCTCAGGCGAGAAGGTGCCACGAATGACCAGCGCCACCTCGCCCTGCTCCTCGCTGCACCCGGGCATGCGCCAGGCCAGGCTAACAGGTCGTGTGAGGGAGCAGCAGCAGAGCAGCCCTGGCACAAATGACGGTCCAGTCAAACAGAAGCCCAGTCGTGAGCCTGACACCTGCAGCCCAATGCAGTCGGAACATCCGCTGCGGCGCATCGAGGCATTCTCCCCGCCTTGCCCCGCTGTGCCGATCCATGCCCCGCTGAGCCCTGCCCTGCCTCACCTGATGCACAGGAAGTAGGCTGGGCAGCCGCTGTCCAGGTCTGCGGCGTACGAGGCACAGAGCAGCGTGAAGCCGCGCTGGGCCAGCTGCTCCCCCAGCGTCTCGTCTGCAGGCAGTGGCGGCGGGCCAAGCCGGGCATGGCATACTTGTCAGGCACGGCAGCAACCCCGGGGTGCTGGGTGCGGGCTGGGAAGTGCGTGGCTCAGGCCTAGCAGGGCTGCGCAAAGCGAGTGGCGCGCCGGGTTTGGCCTTGGCGCTGCAGCCCACCATGCAACAGGGTGCCAACCTGTGTTGTAGTCATAGGCCAAGCAGGACATGTCGCGGTAATGGTTGAGCGTTTTCTTCAGCTCGGCAGGCACCGGGGCCACCCAGTCGTCCCCTTCCTGGGTTGCTGCTTGGCCATCGCCCGCCGCCCCCGCCAGCGCGGCCATCTGCTGCTCGGTGAGAAGGGGCTGGTCTGGGGCGTTGTAGAAGTAGAACAGACGCATGGCCAGCTCGTTGGCGGCCAGCTGGGGCTGGTCAAGCAGCCGAGCAATGGCCGGGTTGTCCTGCTTGAGCCTGAGGTGGGGGCGCGGGAGTGCACTGCCGGGTGGGTGGCCCGCTGGGTGGGACTGCAGGCGGCACGGCTCCGCTGCCTGAGCCTGTTTGCTAATGCAGCCAGGCAGGCATGCCATGCAGTGCTGCCGCCTTGCTGGGTGGCCACCGGATGGCCGGCTGGGGCGTGCGCTGGGTGCCACCAGGTGCATCCGGCCGTCAACCGCCCCAAGCAGCCCCCGCCCCCATGGGTCCGCACCCCCGCTGGCCCCGCCCTCACTTGTTGGCGGTCACCGCAAGCTGGCGCAGGACGTGCCAGGCGCCAGAGGAGGCGGCATCCCCTGTGGGCGGCTCCCACTCCCAGATGGACTGCAGCTCCTCCAGGGCGTGGGGGGTCAGGCCGGTGGCCCGGAACGACTGCGGGCATCGTCGAGAGTGGGGTGGTGGTGGTGGTGGGTGGGGGCAGGGTTGGCAGAGGTGCAGAAGAGATGAGGTGGCAATGACAAAAGCAAGGCGAACCGATCAGCAGTTCGTCAATTGAGAGTGTGCCGCCAGAGTTGCAGGGCGGCATGGAAGGGCGCCCACTCACCGTGAACAGGCACTGCCACGTGCGCAGCGTGCCCATCGCTAGCGCCGTGCCGGCAGCCACGCGGAACGGGGTCCTGACCCCGGCAAAGTATGCCAGGGCTGCCAGCTCAGCGATGCCCACGACAACAGCGCTTGGGCGGCTGAACGCAAACGCCCACCCCTCCACTGCAGGCAACGTGGAACAGGGTAGGTTTCAAGCCATGGGCTGCCCCTACTTAATCCCAACCGGTTGATTAGGTCTAATCCCATGATGAGTGCATTGCAGCGCCATTCGTTGTGAATTTTCATGCATGGGGCTGGGCAGCAGGAAGCAGGCAGCAGCGCCTGCCTGCCGGCAGGCCCTGCCACCTGGCCGCCCCACCACCCTCTCCCCCCGCGGCCCTACTTACGCATGGAGTAGGAGATGCGTGCCACAACAGCAGAGATGCGCCCCGCTGTCCACACTGCGGCAAGGCGCGCCCCGCCAGTCGCTTTGGCGAGCGCGCCGTGCATCCTGCGCAGGACTGAGCTCGCTGGCGTAAGAACAAGCTAAATGAGTGGAATTAGAAGCAAGATTGCGCTCTGCAAGTGCGATCGCAGAGAGATTGCAGGAACCCTTGCGCTGCCGCCTCGTCTGCCAGCAGCGTGGGCAGCAGCTGCCGCCGGCAGCTGCAGCTGCGCCCATGGCGAAGCAAGTCCATGCCCTTTAAGTTAGTACAAGTGTGGGGCTTTCAGTAAGCATGTCGATAAATTTGTTTGAAGGGCCTGATGGGAGGGAGCTCAGGGCAGCACGGTACAAGCGGGGCAGCCCAGTGCAGGGCAGTCGCTGAGGGGAGGGCTGCTCGAGGGCAGGATGACAAAAAGTGGATGACAAAAGAGAGTGCAGTTGTTTGGGGTGGAAAGCAATGCGCTTCATATGTTCTGCAGCTTGGGCGCTATGGTGCCAGGCCAACCAGGGAGGCGTCAACAGAGGGCGCGCAACACCTGTGCCGCGCAGCAGCCTGGCAGTGCGGCGGGTGCCGTCTCGGCCGCCTGCGGGCTGTCGACGATAGCACCACAGCTGTCCTCCTACGCTGCCGCTCAGCTGTGGGGCCTATCCTTGTACAGGACAACCGAGCATGGCGCATGACGCAGCACATAGTCGGACACTGCACAGGAGGAGCTGGCCGGCAGGTTGGGAGCAACAGGTCAGCAGCAGAGTAAGCTGCAGTTGAGTTTTCTGTCAAAGAAGTAGACACACTGCTACATTCCCTGAGGGCAGTTTGGACAAGGCGGTCGGTCAAACGCGTGCGGAGCCCGGCACCGACTCTCCAGCCCCGAGGCAGCGCACCCGAGCCGACACCCAGCAGCCCCATCAGCGCCTTCTTGCTCAGCCCCAGCCCACGGCTGCCCATGACCAGCGACTCGCAGCCGCACGCCTCGGCCTGGCGGGTGATCTCGCGGCCTGCAGCAGCGGTGTGACCGCAGGGGCGGGGGCAGCACCCACGCTCAGGCGGCTTGGACGCACCCGTCCGGCTGGCAAGCGGCGCACGAGCCGTGTCACCACGCTTTGGCATAGCAGGAGCATGCGGGGCGGCCCTGGATGCCGACACACAGAGCAGGAGCAGGATTGACCACTGGCCGGGGCGCATGGCCCTGCCCAGCTGCGCATGCGCCCCTTGTTGCATGCAGCGCCCAGCAGAGCTTGCCGGCGCCCAGCCAGGTGGTGTGCCACACCCACCTATGTCGGCAGAGTTGCCCAGCGCAACCAGCGCGCTCGTCTCCACCGCCCCTGCCTGCACGCCCGCCGCCACCACCTCCTGCTTGCACCCCTCCAGGAAGGCCTGGGTCTGCTCCAGCTCCCTGGGGTCCGCCTCCACCTGGGGCACCCAGCGGGGCGGGGAGCAAAGCCACACACATGAAGCAAGGACTTGCACTTGTGTGCAAGATGGGTCGGGGCCGGGGCCTGCTCCGCCGCTCCGGGGCCCGCCCCCCCTTGGCCGGGGCGGGGCTGCGGATGGTGCGTCAGAATGGCACTGGGCTGGCGGCCGTCAGCCAGGCTTCCGTCTGGTCTGGAGATGCAAGCCATGCACAGCATGCGCCCGGCACGACAAGGCGGGTCGCACGGGCCAGCAGCCACAGTGAGCCGCACCTTGACAGGGATGGGGGCAGTGCGCACGCCGCCCGCTGCGGCGCCCACACCCGCCTTGAGCTCGCTCTCTGGTGAGGGGTGCAGCACGGTGAACAGGGCCACCTGCTCGCAGCATGAATCGCAGGCAGGGGCCAAGGCTTGTAAGACCCTTGTTGCTGCCCTTCCCTTGCAGCAACTGCACAGGTGCAGCAGCAGGTATGGAACCACAGCAAGGGAGGGGGTGGGGCGCGGCGCATGCGGGGCTGCACCTGGTCGCCCGGGTTGATCATGGAGCGGACCGCCCACTCGAGCGCATTCTGCGATGTCTCGCTCTGGTCTACGGCGATGCACACCTTGCGCGACTGCAGCATGCGATCTGGGGCCAAGGCAAGTCGGCAAACACGCGCAGCAAGCAAGGATGCGCAGTGGCGCGCAGGGTGTGCTGGGCGGCGGCACCGCGCGGCGGCAGCACACCGGGAGCGCCAACCTCACGCCATCAGATTCCCAGTTGCGGACACTATGCGAGGGTGCAGGCCAAAAGTCTAGCAAGGGCGGCACAGCCGTGATCGCGACTTGCCATTGTGACCGACGTCCTGGCCAGCAAACCCAAGGCGGTAGACTCTTTATTATGCGCAACTGTCGCTTAGGAAAGGTTATGAACCAAAACACGGGTCGCGCAGCGCTGCAGGTGGAGGAGTCACATGCAGTGCCACAGCGGGCAGCGGCCCACAGCTTCTCAGGTGCAGCCTGCCCGAGGCATTATGCAATGCCTCATCCCTATGGTTTTTTGGCATTCCACTGAAAGCCTTGAACACTGGCCACCCACCGCAAACTATTTTACACACTGGCACTGCACACAATTGTAGCCATGGCAATATAGCGGACAGAATCAGGAGAGTATCTTGCCGCCTTGGGATTTGGGTGGCTTCTGGCAGCACGACAAAGGACACCAAACAAGCAGAAACAGGTGGATATTCTGCAAGGCAGGGATGTGCGCCAAGATCAGGCAGGGTGCAATGTGTGGTAATGCAGCCTTCTCGCCGGATGCTGCTGTGAATGCTTCCCAGGCATGCCACCGGGTCCCAGGCGTCACATCAGCCGACGGTGGGGGAGGGGGTTTGGCTCATCCGGGCTCAGCCGCACACAAATACGGCTGAGAAAACAGAAGCACTGCGCTTGCTGGTTTGTGAGTGGCAGGAGCGCACCAGTTCACTCTGGCTGCGCCGCCAGGATGCTCATGCCGTTGCTGAGGGGCGTCACGCTGTCAAGGCGGAAGCCACCGCTTGCCAGCAGCGCACGCCACTCCCCCACCGTGCGCTCCTTGCCGCCAGCCAGCGCCATCATCTGGGAACACGGAACCAGGGGGGCTCCACGAATGAGTGGCGACAGCAGGTGCAGCGGCAGTGAGGGGCCTCGCTCTGCACCAGCCAGAAGCAAGCACAGAGCACATTACCACGGATGGCACCAAGCAGTGCTGGCCGAACCAAGTTGACCGCCACAAGGTACCAACTTTCCCAGTCCCCTGCCCATGGCCCCCAGCACAACAAATGGCAGCGAGGGCTTCAAACGGCCTTGCCTGCAGGTCCATGCACGCCTTGCTGACCTCCCAGGGCTGCCCGTCGGGCAGCGCCGCCTCGCAGAGCAGCAGGCGCGCCGTGGGCGGTGCCGCGCGCCGCAGCGTGCGCAGAATCTGCAGGCAGGCAGCAGTAGGGCGGCGCGGTGATACAAGGGGCAGATGCAAGTTTGAACACGTACCGTGTGTGGCAGGCTCGCGCAGCGGCGGCGGCACCAGCAGTGGCGGCGGCGGCAGCAACATGGATGGTGGCAAGGACGGAAGGGTGGCGATTGAGGGGCAGGTTGGGGGCAGGGATGGCACGTCGCCACGCCCGGCAGCAAAGAGTCCGGCTGCATGCTCCTCCCTTGCTGCCCACGGATGGGCTCAGCGTTATGCAGCGGCGGGTCGAGCCACCTTGGTGGAGTCCTCGTCGCTCCAGTCGTGCAGGATGAACTTGAGGAAGTACCTGAAGGGGGAGAGGGGCCGGGTGGTGTGTGTGTGT
>KQ481967.1:65087-77682 GCA_001430745.1 Auxenochlorella pyrenoidosa
TGCCTGCGGGCGCATCCGAGAGGGGGGGGGGGGGGCAAGCAGCGGGCCTGAGGGGAGCCGAGCGGGCCGTGCACACCGGCTTGCCAGGGCTGCCAGAACAGAAGTTTATGTTCACGACAGTTCTGGCATGTTCTGGCATATATACCCGGCTGGCCTGGGAGGCTGCAGCAGCAGCGCCGAGGGCAGGGGACGGTGCAGCCCCACCATCCAGCCCAGGTATCCTGTTTGCACTCCCCCTCGTATGCGCCCTTCCGACCCCCTACCTGGCTCCGGCTCTGCAAAGACGCCCACCAGCACCAGCAGGCGCAGCACCCGCCTCAGGTGCCCCTCCTTGGCCCCTACTGCCGCCGCCAGCTGAGCGGCAGGCAGCGGGCCTGCAGCCAGCGCGTCGGCGACGCCCAGCCGGGCTGCCGCGTACACTGCCTGGCTCTGCATGAATGCGCCAGCCGTCGCCATCAGCTGCGCTGCTGGCACAAGCGGCGGCAGCTCAGAGGACGAGGATGCCATGAGGATGGGATGAACGCGGTGCGAAGGCGGAAAGGTGCGGCGGCGGATCGCCGGCCTACAGGGAGGAACAGAGCGCTCGCTGGCGCCAAGCTTATATAAAGACTCGGCGATCGCAGTTCCCCGAGGCTAGGGCTCCGTACCGAGCTGCAGGAGGGCCAGAAGCAAGCGGGGTTTGCGTGTGGCCACTTGGTGGGCCGATGGCAGGCTGCGCAACGGCCGGAACTGGTTGAACTGAGTGTCAAATACCAAGGATGGACAAGGAAGGTGCCTTGGTGGGGCCAGTTGGATGCGGCGCAGAAGCGGCGGGAGGCTGACGTCGCCCTGAAGACAGCACCAAGTGCATGCTGCATTGAACAGGTGCAAATGCCTGTTGTTGTTGTTTGCTTGTTGGTGTGAGCTGCACCATGTTGTCTAAGTCATGAACTGCTTCCCTGCTTCACTTCCTGCCTGGCTTCAGCATGCTTCTGCACACGTCCTGTGCGATGAGCTCGCAACCGTACTGCCTGAATAACCTGGGATGCCTGGCTGCATTCGAAGTGGCGGGCTTTTCGACGGTTTGGTGTCATGGCGCGACTGTTTTCGCTATGATCTCGCATGTGTGTGCCTCACGGTGACCCGGCTGGAGAGCGGCATGTGTGCATCCACCAGGACCCACGCCCGGCCACGTGGGTAGTCTGCACCAGCAGAGACAAGGTGCCCGTGTCTTCTTTTCACTAGGGTGAACGGTTACAGGCCTGACGGCTCGCAGCTTCTGCATCTCAGCATCGTTCTGCCAACTGTAGTTCTGCCAGCATCGCGGCGGCGGCGGCTGTGGCGGCAGCGGCAGCCGCAGTGAGGAGCCGAGCAGTTCCTGCAAGTAAGTAACATCACTGCAATGTGAATATTGGGTTCTTCCGACCTTTAGTCCATAGTCCTACCTAGGGGCAGGTCTCTTGCAGATTCCTCCCGCCTACGCCGGCAGCTGGCATCAACCATGGCGGGACTGGCTGACAGCCCACAGGCCTCCGGGCTTTACCGGACTTCTCGTCCTTCAGGCTTTCTGCAACCCTGGACAGATCCTGCCGCCATGGGACCCGCTGTGCGATCCTCTCTGGCGCTGCTGTTGGCGGCCCTGTTCGTGGGGGTGCAAGCGGCGCCCAAGACAGGTTCGCATGGCTCTGATCTCGCTCATGTGCCTTGAAGAAGCGTGGAACAGCGCAGAGGAAGGCAGTGTGCTCGGCAGGTTACTCTCGAGCTCCCGGCCACACGTCGCACAGTGCCGCGTCCCTCGCACCCGCGTCGCCGCCACCCTTACTTGTTCTGCAGTCACTGTCAACTGGGTGCTGCCCCTGGCCAAGACCAACTATGCCCTGTGCTCTGGAGATACTCTCAAGATCAAATGGAGCGGCCCAACGCACAACCTGTGAGACGTGGTGCTCGGCGGGGAGCGGCGATGTTGGCTCTTGAGTCTTGCGCGCTGCACGCATGAGCGGCGCGCTACGCCTAGAACGTGGAAGTGGCGGGGCAAAGTGTGCCACCTGGCACATGACCGTGCTGCTGCAATGCGCGCCATGTGCCGTGCGCCTGCCACCGCTCTCCTGCCGCAGGTGGAGCATGGCCAGCAGCTCCTGCACTGCGAAGAAGGGGCTGCTGCTGGGCGACCGCAGCAGCGGCACCTGGTCCAAGGTGCTGACCACCGGGACCTACTTCTACGCCTGCCAGTTTGCCTCCCACTGCCAGACCGGTGAGGTGGTGCAGAGGAAAGCACAGGCAGGCCGTGGCGGACGCCGGAGCCGCACATTTTTGCCCAGAAGCCTTGCAAGCTGCTTGTGCGGCAGGGAAGCGCTGTCGACAGGGGTTGCACAGGGGCTTGCAGCCTGGCAGGTCGAACAGGCTTTGTGGGCATGCCACTGCGCGACAGCGGCGTGTAAAATTCCTTGCCCATCGTCGTTTCCCTCCCATCCTGCAGCCAACATGAAAATCAAGGTCACAGTCACCGCGTGCCGAGGTTAGCACCCGGGCTGCTGACATTTCTGGTTTGAGCTCGAGCCCACCCTACATGCTGGCAGCAGACTCCCCCGCGATGCAAAGCTTAATGAAGTGCCTTTGTTGGAGGCTTGATTGGGGCTTCACTGTCGTGTAAACAATCCACAGTGTGTGGACTAGCATGCGGAGGCTGGACAACGGCAGCAGCGGCATGGCATGCCGAGTGGGACCTGGCTGCCGGCGTCATACTGGCCAATTTGGGTTGTGGTGGAGCAGCCTGTGGATCATGGAGGGTGGCCCCAACTCCCCAAATCTCCAAGCGCAACTACGTGTATACATCCTCTCACCCTATGGACCACAGCTGGGCCAGTGAGCAGGCTGGTGCTGTTGGGGAAAGCGGCAGGAGCGGGCAGTCGCAAACAGCACGCCCAGTGACTTATCTTGCTGCCCCTGCAGACCATTCTGGCTAGGCCTGAGATGTGCAGCTTGCATTTACCTTGAGGACGGCAGTGGAACAAAAAAGGCATGCAAACGTGAATGCCGCCTGATGGTCAGCCGGCAGCGGCCTGAGCTGCCCATCCTTGCCAGCAGGGCTGGCTAGCGCCCTGCACTGGCCCGCGGGATGGCCAGCGGGTTGGTGCTGAGAAAGCCCGAGGGGTCCCACTGGCTCTTCACCTGCAGCAGACTTCAGAGGCTGTCCATCAGGCCGACGAAGCAACGGCACAGCCAGGATGCAAACCAGGTTTGGCGGGCACAACATGCGGCACCCTGCGAGGGCAAGGGCTGCCGCCCCAGGCCTGCGCCAGCTGCCCTGCCCCCGCCCAGCCCTCACCCGCTCCAGCCAGCCCAGGTTGGGGCCGTAGTAGGAGCGCAGCGGGTCGGCAGAGGCGCCATTGTCAATGTACCCCAGGTATGCGGGCTGCTAGGCACAGGCAGGGCGTGGGTGGAACAAGCGGGGTGGAGCCTGCCGGCAAGATGCACACAAGCAGCATTCCCCGGCAGTGGACTGCATCTTTGAGGGCAGCAGGGAACGAACGGTTGGTCCCGGCCAGCACGCAGCCCCGCAGGCAGCACGCTGCAAGGGGCTGAGCAAGCGGCGGCGCTCACCTGGCCCGGCAGCAGCGGCGCCACCACCTTTTGCACCGCCTGCACCGCCCTGTCCAGCAGCGGGATATCAGACGCCTTGTCTGTCCGGCGGGCAGCCTGCGGGGGAGCGGGCAGGGCCAACTGGGTGGAAAGTTGGGAGGGTGTAGACCGCACCAACAGCGGGACGATGCACGGTGAGGCAGGACCCATGGCAGCGGCAAGAACGCAGCTGGCCCCACCAGCCCTTCCAGAGCCGGCCAGTTGTCAGCATCTGGCAGCAGGAACGGCAGCGGTACACAGCGTGCCTTCAGGCGGTACATCGCGCCGCGCCAAGGGAAGGCGGTGTCGTTGCTGCCCGGCCTGTGCACCGCCGACTGAGAGCAGGTGAAAGGGGGGCACGGCAGCCAGGACGGCAGCGGTGTCGGGTGCCTGCTGTACGTTTGAGGAATGCTGCAAAGGGCCGCAGCTGCTGCGCCCCCGCCCCCGCACACAGCATGCCCCCCCACAAGCTGTCGGAGCACTCGAGCGAGTGCTGCCATACACAGCACCTGCCTGCTGGCTGCATTCTCAGCTCAGTGCCTGCTTGCCGGCCCCGCAACCCGAGCCCTCAGTCCGTTTGCTGGGTGGCTCACCCGCAGCGCTATCGCGTCCAGCGTCACAGACGCGCCCGCCGCGTCGACCGCGCTGAAAATGGCAGCAAACGCCTTGCGCGGCAGCGGCTTGCCGACAAACCAGCTCTTCTCGGCAAAGTAGTCGCGGCGGGACAGGGCGTATGCCGAGTCCAGCAGGCCCTGCACCGTCTTGTTGGGCGCCTTGCTGCCCGCCGCCTCCACCATCAGCTGCGGCCAGGCCAGCGGGTTGGGGGGCGCACGGCGCAGCTGGTCCCGGCAGCACTCCTGGCGCATGCAGCACCTTGAGGGACCCGGAAGGGCCGGTAGGCTTGGAATCTGGATGCTGGGGGTGCATGCGGGCCGCCCTGGGTGCGTGCCTCCCCTGCCCCCCACCTGGATCCACGGCAGCTCCTTCACGCTGCCCCGCGGCAGGCTGCCCCCGGGCAGCCAGGGCGGGTTGAGCACGCCCAGCCGGCGGAGCTCATTGGTCAGAGCCAGCGAGGTGCTGCAAGCGGGGGGGTACGGAGGAGCTTTGAGCCGCCGAGCGGCGCCCAATCCCTGGCTGCAGCACTGGGTTCCTGCAGGTGCGCGCGAGCAGAGGCGCGCAGGCCGGGCGGGCGGTGTGGGGGCGGCCGGGCTGCCCTGGCGTGATGCCTTAGCGGCACCATCACGGGCCCGCCACGCCGCTGCCTGGCTCACCCCGCCATGGCAAACAGGACGCTCACGCGGCCCCCCGACCGCAGGTTGACCTCGCTGTGCAGTGAGGGGCTGGCGGCGGAGAGGAACTTGGACTGCCAATGCAGCAGAAAGTCCAGGCCGTGCTGGGAGCCTGCGGGTGGTGTAGTGGTGGTGGTGGTGGGGTGTGTGGGGGGTGGGGTGGGAGGGGGGGGGGGCAGCCGGGCACACACAAACGTTGCAGCAAGCTGTCTGGCCACCCGGCAGGCGGCTTTCTGCTCGACGTCCTCACCAACCATTACCCGCATCACCCAACCTTGGTGCATGCACAGCAGGGCGAGGCGGCTGCTGTACTTGCAGGCTGCCCCGAGGGGGCGGGCACCGCACCTATTTGCACAGCGGCCAGGGCGTAGGTCTTGGGCACCCTGTGCAGCTTCAGCAGGAAGCGCGTGGCGATGCCTGCGGGAGCGCTGGCTGGGGGGAGCATGGCCAGCGTATTCAGAGGCCACCACATGCGGCGTGCTGTGTGCCACGCCACTCCGCCCGTGTGCGCTGTGGCCTGCAGCCCGACCCCGCACCAAAATTGCCGCCTCCACCGCCGCACGAGGCGGCAAACAGCTCTGGGTTCTGGCTCCGGGTGGCCGTCACCACCTGGATGCCAGGGGGGGGCCTGAAAGGAGGGGGTCATGCCCACACAGAAAGAGCGAGAGTCTGTGATGCACAGCGCGGCGGGGGCCCCTGTAAAGCGGGTAAGTGGTCGCTGCTTGCAGCTGTGGCCAGCTGCTGTATGCAGGTGCACGCGCGTCGGCGGGGCCACGGGAGCACTGCCCAGGACCTGGGCCTGCGGCCTCACCCGCCCCTCCGCCGTCACCATCTCCAGCAAGAGCATAGAGTCGCAGGACAGCCCAAACTGGGGGGAGAGGTAGCTGAAACCCCCCGCTGCAGGGGGCGGGGAGCGGAATGCATGGATGCTGCCGGGCGCTGCTGGCTGCAGGCAGCGCTGCAGCAAGCGGGTGGCGGGGGCATGACCAGCCGTTGCTTGCAACGTGAGCTGAGGTGCGAGGGGTTGCGCAGTTGCAGCCCCAGCGTGCCCCTCTGCTCACCCAGGATGTGCCCCGCCACGCCCACGTTTGGGCAGGTGCCCGCCACCAGTGCGTAGCCCTCCCCCGCCTGCCGCCACGTCTCGTAGTATGCCCGGCCGAGCAGCGCGCCGGCCTGCGCGAGGCAGAAGGTTGCCAATGGTCCATGCTCTCGCCGTGTGGCTACCCTGCCCCCCCTCCGTACCCCACTCCCCCAACCCCCATCTGCCCAAGCCCCTCCTCCTGGGCCCTCAAACCCCCCGATGCTGCCCAGTGTGCCTCACCTCCACCGCCACCGTCACCCGGTTGGGGGCCACCACCACCCCGCCCATCTCTGTCAGGTCGACCGTCACAGTGCCCGCCCGCACAGAGTAGCCCAGGAAGCTGCCGCCGCCCGACCTGCGGCACGCACACAGGCCGGGGGCAGCCTGGGCAGCGTCAGGGGAGCCTGGGTAGGCGACAAGCTTGCTCAGGGGCGGCGGCGACGGGGCTGGCAGGCTGGAATGAAGGCGGGCGGGCTTGCCGGCCAGGCAGCAGCGCAACCTGCAGCGCCACCTGCCTGCCAGCGATGCCCTGCTGCGCCCCCAGCTTGGTCCGCCCTCCCACCTGGCAGTGACCTTGACACCAGCCTGCCGAGCACATAGGACCGACGCGGCCACCTGCTGGGCCGAGCGGGGAAAGATCACCGCCAGCGGGACCTGGCTGCTGTGCAGCTTGGCCCAGAGCCGGTCGCTGGAGGCTGCCCGCAGCGCAGCCGGGTTGGATGCATCGACAAGTCTGCACCCAATGCCGGCCAGGCAGCTGCGCAGGGCGGCGCTTAGCCGCGGAGCACCCGCCGCCCTCGCCGCCTCGGCGCCGACGAGCGACTGAGTGAGACGCGGCAGCTGCTCCCCCTGAAGCCCACCGAGCGCAGGCGTCAGAATCCAAGCTGCCACTGCTTGCAGACAAGGCAGGGGTGCGGCAGTTTGTAAAAGTTGGAGTACACCCCGCAGGCCGTGGCGTGCGGGCACACGGCGGCGGCAGGGGGTGCGCGTCGCACTGGCCTGTCGCACGACTCTGCGCTGCGCTCACCTATCACGATCAGCGTTGGTGCCTTGGCCTGCATGGCTGCAGCTGCCAAGAGCCACCGGTTCTTGGGCGGGCAAACTGCACCGCCTGCCCAGGCGCGTTTCTGGACACGCAGCGCAATGTGATCCGTTCCAACCTTCGCCTGGAGTATTTACCCAAGCAGCAAGGCGCCTGCAGCTGATACTTGCCCCTCTGCTCCCCTTGCTGGCAGGAGGCTCGAGACAGAATCAGCTGGACAACATGCTCAGAGGTTCAGTGGAGGCAGCAGAAATGACGGACAACATCCCTGACAGGGCCCTGCAGGGGTGGCAATCTGCAGATGCTCAAGATACTGCACTTTCTGGGCGTGGACTTCTGGTGGACAGCCGCCGTCCGCAAAAGCAAATAATGCATGTGCGTCTTCCAAAATCAGGGACAATGCCTTGTGAAGTGCGGTCAGGCATCCATCCCGTCAGTGGATGTGCAGTGCGCAATGTGCAGTGCAAGGAGACGGAGCTGGGAGGTGCCTATGCATTCAAGTTATTTAGCATCTTCAGATCATCTGAGGCATGTCCTTCTTCGTCCCCCTGGGCACAGCAAACGTGTGAAGATGCAGTTGGCTCTGCTGTTTTGCATCTTGCTAGAGCCAACATGCTGGTCTAAGTGTTGCGCAGGGAGACCTAGCTGAACGCCTCACGCTGGCAGGCAGAGAGCAGGCTGGGGCAGGTGGGCTGCTGGAGCATGCTGAGCAGCTGTTTCCTGCTGCAGTGTGCAGGATTTTTTTTGCCGCGATCGACGGTCAGTGATGGCATGATTTTAAAAAAGGCGACGGACCTCTCGTGGTGGGGGCTGCAGGATTGGACAGGGTTTCTGTCACTGATGGTGCGAGGTTGTCTGGTGGCCAGACATTCTTCTCTGCAGCTCGGCGTTCCAGCGTTGGCAAGCTGGCATGGAGTTGATAGATAGCTGGGCATGGTATTGCCAAGTGAACATGCATGCAGGAGCGGGACGCAACCTCCACTACCAGCTGCTGCGCGCACCGGCACCACCACCACTCTTGCAATCGCCACTCTTGCAACGCCGCCAAGTGCGCGGACCAGCGCTACGCCTTGTACCGGTCTGGCGATCTGAGACCGAGAGTCAGTCAGTCAGGCAGGGGCATGGAGCGACTGCCCGCAGCAGGGCAGCTTCAGGGGGAAGAGCGCGCCTGCTCGGCCAATTGAACTTGCTTTCTGCAACATGGATCACGCTTTCAAGCCGCTGCCACGATCGTTATCCACATGCTCGCGACAGAAGGGTAACTGGCTTATGGTGGGGTCGCCCGCCGGCCCGGAGACCGTGTTCTATGCTGAGGGTTGCAGCGCCTTCTGGTGAGACCGAGTGCCTGTGCACGAGCATCTGGGCTCGGGGGCGGGGCAGGAGGGAGGCTGGAGGGACGGGTCTCCACCGCCCCAGTTTCAGGAGCGGGTGGCCTCGCGCTGCTGCCGCCCCCACCAGGCTTTCTTCATCCCCCCCGAAATGCAATAACAACTGAATCCATGCAGGGCCACTACCTACAGAACCGGGCGCTACAGCAGCGCCATCGTGCTGCGGGAGAGCGGCACTGGAAAAGTGCTGCTGTGCGCGCGCTCAGCCCTGGGCGGCACCTGGAATGTGTGCGCAAGCAACGACGAGGCGATCGTGACTGTGGTCGCCACCAAGCGGCGCAAGTACGGTGCGTGGGGAATACGTTCGTACATCCTTTACACAGCGTGTGTCTTCGATTGCCCACCCCCTGCCTGAGCACCGAGGGCAGCCGCTGGTGCCCGTGTGGCACCCCCTTGCCTCGTGCAAGTCACAAACGCTGTCGCTGCCCGCCGTGCAGGCGACGCGCGCTTCAAACTGACGGTCTACCCGGCCTTCCATTCCGAGCCGGCCATCAAGGTGAAGCCGCATGCGGATGACCCGACGCGCGTCACGCTGTGGGCTGTCACCGGCAGGCGGCAAAAGGCGCAGGAGGGCGAGGTCATGGCCACAGCAGCATACCGCTCCTACACCACTGGCAGCGACGGCGCCGTCTGGCGCAGCCTCAGCAGCTTCAGCAGCAGCTCCAGCAGCGGCGGCGCCAGCAGCAGGCGCGGCAGCAGCAGTGCGCGGGGCGGCACAGGCGCGCGTGGCGGGAGCCCGCCACCCAGCCCGCCGCGGCCGGCGCCGGTGGGGGGCACCCTCTGGGAGATCCCTGGGGAAGAGGAGATCACTGCAGCAGAAGATGGAGCCGCAGGGAGCTTGGCAGGGGAGGGGAGAGCAGCGGCAGCAGCCACGGCAGCAGAAGAGGCGCAGGCAGTAGAGGATGCCTATGCAGCGCTCGCACCCCCCACCCCGCCCAAGCCGCCCCGGGCAGCAGCGCGGGAGGCGGCGCGGGAGGCGGCGCGGGAGGCGGCAGCGCTGGCAACGGCGCGCGCAGGCGCGGCAGCCGATGCATCCCCCGGGGACTGCTCCTTTCGCATGCACGCCAGGGCCAACACCCCGCTGGTCTGCTGCCTGCTGGCCATCCATCGCTCCCTGCTGGCGCCGCGCAGCCTTGCGGTGTCCTTTGAAGGCCTGGAGAAGCTGCAGCAGCAGCTGGAGCAGCAGCGGCAATTGGAGGAGGAGCAGCAGCACAACCATCAGCAGCAGCAGCAGTCCTCTCAGCCTGTGGGCAAGGCCTAGACAGCCTCCCACCCAGCCCCTTCATCTTGAGTGGAGAACTAGCGACCCAGGATTCATGATGTCCTTCTCTCCTTATCTTAGATTTGCTTCCCATCTGGCTGTATTGCTTACACATTTTGGCTCATGCAGATTTTGCATGGCCAGCATCGATAGTGTACAGCTGCCGGGGCATGCGGCGGGCCCTCGCTGGGCACGACCCGCTGCCCCGCATGTAAGCTGGCAGGCTGGCTGTGAACAAGTACAGGAGAAAACTGGCTGTGCTAGGAGTGGTTTGTGAGAGGAGAAGGAGCGGGAATGATGACAGTTGGAGCAGCAGGGCGCTGGCAAACAGCAGGATGGGCGCTGCCTGGGGGGGCGCAGCTCAGGGGCAGCCGTACTTCCCTGGCAGCGATGGCGGGCTGAGCCAGGGGCCAAACGCTGCCTCAGCTGGAGCGCCATGCAGAGCAGCCTGCCGTCCCCAGCCGCGGGACTCCGGCTGCCCTGAGGCACGGGGCGCCACTCAGGAGAGGTCGAACGAGCCCTGGCCCTCGGTGATGGCATACAGCAGTCGCTCGCGCAGCACCTCCTTGGACGAGTAGGGCGGCAGCTTGAGGTAGTTGGCGCACGTCATCACTGCAAGGGGGGGGTGGGGGGGGGGAGTGCTGCTGGCCAAGCGCGCGCGCAGGCGACATCCCGGCGGCAGGGGTGGCGGCAGGCAAGCATGTTGGCAGCGATGGTGCGAGCGCCAGGGGCTGTTTCGGTGCCGTTCCTGCCGCAGACTCATGGGAACCATCCCACCCCAATCGGCTGCTCACCTGAGGGCAGGTCGCCGTCGGCGGGGTGTTTGGCGCCGGCGGGCAGGCTGCCGCCGCCGCTGGGCGCGCTGAGGCTGCCCTGCGGCACTGACGTGCCCTCCGCCCCCAGGCTGGCCGCGTGGCTCAGCTTGCGCACGACGGTGAGGCGCGGCTGCAGCGCGGCCAGGCCGCCGGGCGGCAGGCGGGGCGTGCCGGTGACAAAGCGCAGGAACCTGCGGGGGGCGGGGGGCGGGCAGGCAGGGTGCGGGCAGGCTCAATCTCTGGGTCTTCCTCGCATTATTTTCCTCAAGTTTAGGCGCGGGCCAGGCCGCTCCCTGGGCTTGGCGCCGTGAAACCACACCTACTCCCAGGCCCGCCCAGGCCCCCAGCCCCCCTCGGGCGGCACCAGCCCACCTGCGCTGCTCCACAGCATCCAGCTCGCACAGCACATCCAGGAGCGCGCGCACAGGCTGCGACTGCAGGGGGGGGCAGGGGGGCGGCGCGGCGCGGCTCGTCTCAAGCGTGCCCCTCGAGCACGCCGCAGTCGTGGCCGCGCCAGCCACCCGCTGCTCGCCTGGAACGCAGGGCCAGACAGCGGGTTGGAGCCTGCACTGCACTGCCCCGCTCTGCTCTGCTCTGCTGTGCTCAAAACCCCCTGCTTACGCCCGCATGCCCGCCCAGCCGCCGCCCCCCTTGCCTGCGCCGTGTAGCCGTGGTCAAACTTGATCACCTCTGCCAGGTACTCGGGGGCCCAGGCCTCGCCCGTGCCTGCGGCGCAGGCAGGGCGCGGGAGCAGGCCTCGATTGGGGGCCGCAGCAAGAATGCGCGGCGCCCTCAACGCGCAGGTGGGGCGTGCAGGCAGGGCCCCATCGCCATCAAGGCATGGGGCGGGGGCCAGAGCGCGGGCGACAGCTGGGCCCCTACAGCACCCAGCCCCTCTGCCACGCAGCCCCTCCGTCCTTCTGGCGAGGCGGGCATGGGAGGGCAGCGAGCGCGGGTGCATGAGGCGCAGCAGGGTCAGCGCGGGGTGGGCCTCACCGCACAGCATGACCTCGATCTCGTCCTCGTAAAAGGCGGCCAGGCTGTCCAGCGGGAAGATGGCCTCAAACCCGGAGCGGAAGGCCTCCACCGTGGGGGGGGGGGTTGGGGGGGGGGGGCCAGGGGGGGGGCTGGTGTGTGTGTGTGGTGGTGCAGGGAGGGCAGGGTTGGGGAGGAGGTGCCAGGGAGAGGAGGCAATCAGGCATGGCGAGGGCCAGGGCGGCGCGCGGCCCATGCATGTGCGGCGCGCCCCCCACCTGCGCGGCGACGCCTGCGCCCAGCGTGGCCTCCACCACCGCATCCAGGTACTGCCGCAGGTTGGCGGCGGTGACGGGGGTCTGCGGTGCACGCATGCCGGGGGGGGGGGGACAGCAAGGGCTGGGCGCCACGTATGGTGGCCAGACTGCATGCCGCTGCATGCTGGACACGCGCGGCTCCATCCCCCGTGCCAGGTGCGGACGGCTTGCCGCCCGTGGCTCGCCCTCCCCGCTGCACACAGCCCAAGCTTTTTGAGCCCCCATCACAGCGTCCCGCCGGCCCTCACCTCTGCCCCCACCGGGTGCAGTGGGTAGCCCGGGAAGCCCGGCAGCTCAAAGGTGAGGCACAGGTCCTCCAGCGGGCAGCCGTCCACCAGCAGCGGGCCGTCGCCGCCGCGCGCCGCGTGCGCGTGGTAGGCGGCGTGCAGGCGCTCCAGCGAGGCGCCTGCAGGAGGTTGGCAGCCGCACGGGCAGCGCTCAGCCGCACGAGCCGCCAGCAGCTGGGGGCTGCGCGCACTTCACAGGTCAGCAGCCCGCCCCTCACGGTCTGCACAGCTCCCCACCCACACGCGCACAAACGTCCTCCTCCCATGCCTCCTCCAGTCTGGCGAGCAAGCGACAGGCACCCACCCAGCGCGGCATCAAACTTGCGGATGTCGTACAGGTCGACGTGGCGCTGCAGGGAGGGGGGGGGGGGGGGTGAGAGAGGCGGCGGGGCTGGGCAAGGAACACGCGGGAGCGCTTGCAGGGGCATCTTGCCGCGCTGTGCAGAAGCATGCAGGCGCAGGCGTGCAGGCGCCTGACCGCTCCCCGGCTGCCCCGGCGCGCTGCACCTGCAGGGCCAGGCGGTAGAGCACTGGGGAGAGGGG
>KQ481967.1:96669-111247 GCA_001430745.1 Auxenochlorella pyrenoidosa
CCCACCCACCCACACACCCCATCCCACCCCACCCCCCCTCAGCGACGGCGTGATGGACTCGCTGGAGCGCTTCCTGCTCATCGCCTCGAGCGACGACGTCACCAAGGCCATCGACTTCACGGCGCTCGACCGAGTGGCGGCGGCGCAGCGCACGCAGGTGGGCCACTGCAGTGGCGCTGCCTGCTGCAGGTCGGGGCTGGGGATGCGCGTGCCGAGCACGGGCAAGGAGGGGGACGGAAGGAGGGAGAAGCGTGCTGTAGGCGTTGCCTGCATGGGCTGAGCCCTGGTGGCGCCAACATGCCCCGCTAGTATGCCCCCCCCCTCTGCCGCAGTACCTGGGCATGGCGCTCCAGACCGTGCTGCGGCAGTACACCAACGCGGCGGCCAGCATAGTGTCGGAGCTGCTGTCCTTCACCACCAAGTTTGCCATCCAGGTGGGCGGGCACGGCGTGGCAGCACAAGTGCAGCCGCACTGCTGCCCCAGTTGGCCTGCTCCCCCTGCCGCTCGCGCTGCATGGTGCCGTAATGCAGCCCCGTAATGCGACGAGGCATGCGCTGCTGCACTGCTGCGTGTGCTGCTCATGCTTTTTCATGGTGCTGCCGTGGCTTGGCTGCATCTGCCTGGTTGCTGCATTCCCTGGCATGTGCGGCTGCCCTGCACTGCCCTGCCTCCCGGTGACGCGACTCTACGAGTAATCTGAGCACGGCCCGGCCAGCAGCGGGACCAACGTTGCCCTCCGGGGCTTGCCCCCGGGATGTGGCGGCGCCCGCCGCTGCCGGAAGTGCGCCCCTCCCCCGGCCACCCTCCTCAGAGGGGGCCCGGGCGGCTGGGGCGTCCACCCTGCAGAGAAAAGGCGAATCTGAGGGAGAGCGCGCCTGCCGCGTGCCTTGGGGGCCGCCGCTGCCAGCAATTTGCCAGCGATTCTTCTTTCCTTTCTTCTTCCTCCCCGCGCTGCCCTTCTGGCCCGCCACGCTCCAGCCCGCTCTGCTGCCGGCCCACCTGGTTCCTGCCGGCTGCCCAGGCTGCCAGGCCTTCCACACGGCCCTGCCCCACGCCCCACACACCATGCAGGTGGGCATCTCCCTCATCCTGTCCTTCATGGTGGTGTGGGACCTGCCGGCCATCCGGCGCGGCGTGCAGAGCCTGACCACCAGCCGCGTGGCGCCCATCTACAACACCGTGGCGCCCTCCCTCGAGGTGTTCGCCACCCTCTTCGGCAAGGCCCTGCAGGCGCAGGTGGGCGCGCGGCGCCGCCTGCTGGGGGGGTGCGCCCTGGGCAGCAGAGCCAGCCAGGGAGGCAGCGGTGCGCACAGCGGGCTGATGCTCAGGCCTACTGTGGCGGTGGCGCTGAGCATGTGCAGCCCGTCGCTCCCGCCTGCCGTTCGCTGCACTGCGCCGCATGCTGCCAACATCGCCCGCTCCCTGCCCCGCCCCCCAACCACCACCACGCACACGGCAGGCGCGCATCGCGGCGGTGAACACCATCCTGACGGCGGTGGGCATGTGGGCGCTGCAGCTGCCGGGCGTGGGCCTGCTGTCGCTCTTCGTCTTTGTCTGCGGCTTCATCCCCATTGCGGGGGTGATCATTTCCACCGTGCCCATCGGCTTTGTGGCCCTCACCGAGTACGGCTTCACAAAGGTGGGCGGCCGGCCGGGCCCCAGGGGGGGGGCTGGCCCAGCATGTGCTTGCGGCGGCAGGCCGCCTCGGGAGGGGTGGCGGGCACAGCA
This sequence comes from Auxenochlorella pyrenoidosa, assembly GCA_001430745.1. Classification (NCBI taxonomy): domain Eukaryota; kingdom Viridiplantae; phylum Chlorophyta; class Trebouxiophyceae; order Chlorellales; family Chlorellaceae; genus Auxenochlorella; species Auxenochlorella pyrenoidosa. The sequence continues at coordinate 98,399 of KQ481967.1, forward strand.
TGCGCGTGTGCACTGCCCATGGTGGGCGGTTCTCACTGGCCACACCGTTGCCCGCAGCGCGGGTACGCCAAGCCTCCATGTCGCGCCTCGGTGCGCACCGCCCACGGCGCCCGATGCGCCCCCACTTCCCACCCCCCCAACCACTGGCGCAGCTGGCGCTGGTGATCCTGATGATCACGGGCGTGCACTTTGTGGAGGCCTACGGCCTCAACCCCGCCATCTACTCGGCGCACCTCAAGCTGCACCCGCTGCTGGTGCTCACCGTGCTGGTGGTGGCGGAGCACTCGCTGGGCGTGTGGGGCCTGCTGCTGGCGGTGCCGCTCACCGTGTTTGCGCTCGACTACGTGCTGCGGTACCCGGAGGACACGGTGACGGGGGTGGCCTCCAAGGAGCTGGAGAACGTCATTTCCATGTCGTCCATGGACGCCGGAGACGCCGCGGCCGCGCAGCTCTGAGCCGCCGCCGCCGCCGCCGCGAGCGCGGCCAGCTGTGCTCGCCGCCGCCGCCCCACGGGCGCCGTGCGGGTCTCTGAGGCTCGGTCAGCAGGCTGCCCGTCGCAACGCTTGGGCAGCGTGCACGATGGGCCAGGCGTGCAGCGTGCTGCGCGTACCCGCCAGTGTGAGAGCTGCAGGCCGCCTGGCTAGCACAGCCGTGCTGCTGCCCCCCAGCAGCTGTCCCAAGCCTGGAAGAGCCCCCCAGCCGTGCCCTTCCGTGTGTCCCACCCCGCCCGCCCGTCCCTTGTCCCTGCACCCTGCCATTGCTGTGGTGCATGCAGTCGTGTGGTCGCTGCCTCGTCTCCTCCTTGTGCGCTGCCCTCCTCTCGAAGTTATCGCCCCTCCCGACTGCTTACCCTCTCCTCCGCCCTCTCCCTCCCTCCCCCCATTTTGACCCGCACTCACCTTCTCTCTTTGGCTGTGCTGCCCCACAGGGCCGTTTTCTGCCTGACCCCCAACCCGGCTTGCCACGCTCGCGCTTTTTTGCTGTCCGCGGGCCGCAGCCAGCCCCCTTTTTTCAACGCCTCTCCTCCTGCACGTAGGCCCATGCACTGCTCATTCAGCATAGAACAACGAACACACGAGACTTTTGTAACGGCTAGCTCTGAGCTTTGAGCAAGCTTTGGGCATGGGGGAGGTGGTGTTGCAGGACAGCGGCACGCCGGGCCTGCCCTGCCGCCTTGCGACGCTGAGCTCCTCAAAAGGCAGAGCCGCAAGCTGTGCGTCACGTTTCGGCGTGACTCATGCGGCATGGCTCCTGCTAAGCCGCCCTCTCTCGCCAAGCTCTCCGCCATTTTCGTTGCCGGCCTGGTGGTGAGTGCCACAGCTCTTTGTGTCATCTCTTGCGGCAATCTTCTTTGAACATACGTTTGGCCGAGCCGATCGCGCGATAGTAGGGTCCCTGTGCGCCGTGTGTGGCGCCGCCACCGCCGTCACCGCTGTCGCTTCCGAAGCCGCCTGGCCCGACCACCCTCGCGTGTGTTTGCTGGCCCTGGTCTTGCAGGTTATAGCTGCTACTACCTGGTAAGATCAGGGAGGGAGATGCCTTACAGCCAGGGCTTGCGTGCCAGTTTTAGCCTCCCTGCGTCTGTGCTCGCCCTCTCTGTGCCGTGGCTGCAATGCCTCCACCTCCTTATAAGCCCGCCAGTTGCATGCACACAGAGGCGCTGCCCGCATTGCTTGCACGCAGGGACGTGCACCGCAACATCCAGCTCAACGACCGGCCCGTCACCCCGCAGCAGCAGCAAGCGCTGGAGGACTGGCTGGCGCAGCTCAAGAGCGACAGGCGGCACTGACAGCCCGCTGACGCAGAGGCAGAGGCGGGCCGGGCCGTGCTGGCGGCCAGCAGTGGGCACAGGCCGCGGCAGCCTCGCAGCGTGCGTGGGAGGGGTCACCACCAGCACCCGTAGGTGGCTGCCCCGGTGCGGGCTCGCACCCCTAGATTTCGCCGCCAGCCTGGTCGATGCGCCCAATTCTCCCCCAGCAGGCAGCCGGCAGCGGCCTGCAGGGCCGCGCATCTTCCCACCCAGGCGGAGCGGCCCCACGCCGCCGCCGGCGCGCCGCCGTGCCGGCGGCCGCGGCTGCCAGCAAGGGCGAGCCCGACCCGCACGCCCTGCTCCAGGTGCCGCGTGGCGCCAGCCGGCGGGCCATCCGTGCCGCCTACATCGAGCGCATCAAGCTGCTGCACCCGGACGTCAGCCCGGCTGGGCAGGACACCACCGCCGCGGCGGCGGCGCTGAATGCGGCGTACGAGCAGCTGATGGAGGGTGAGGGGGCTCGAGGGTCCGCAGGCCCGGGGGCAGAGGGGCGGGGGGCATCCTTCTGTGTTCTGGGCTCGACTTGGGTGCGCACAGGGGTGGGGTTGCCGAAAGGCCGATGATAATAATAGCACCCCGTATCAGCAAGCACCGATTGGCCGGCCCAAATGCTACGGCCGCCCGCTTCAAGGTCAAGACCTGCGCCGTCACGCCGGCGTGCAGGCTTTGGCAGCGGCTCGCTCGACAGCGAGGGGGAGGAGGAGCACGACCCCTTCTCCGTGTTTGACCAGCCCGAGGCGGAGCCGGACCGCCTGTTTGTCAACCCCTTTGCCGTGTACAACATCAGCCCGCTGCAGGTGGGCCACGCCCGGGCCCGCGCCTCGGTCCGCACCCCCACACGCGGCAGCAGGAGCAGCAGCAGGCGGGTGCTGGCAGCATGCCGAGCGCCTGCCAGATCGTCCCCAGGGAGGCTGCACCTGCAGGCGCGAGGCAGGCTTGCCAAACTCTGGCCCCAGCCACACAACCCCCCCTCGCAGTGGGAGGAGCTGCAGGCGGCGGGCCGGGCGGCCGAGGCGGCGGGGCGCGACCCCTGGTACGCGCTGCAGCAGCAGGGCGTGCAGTGCAGCGAGGGCGCGTTCGTGTACCTTTCCCCCGCCCAGCTGGCCATGCTGGAGGAGGAGCTGGCGGCTGCCTGCGCCGCCATGGACACCACCAGGCTGGAGGCTGCCAGCTTCTTCGTGTCCGACTGCCTGATGCGTGCGCGGCTGGCCAACAGCCGCATGCCTGCCGCCGCCGAGCGCTGGTCCTGAAGGGTTGCATGCACTGTGGGTTGGGTGCAAGCCTGCCTCTGTAGATGGAGCCACGATTTTTTGTGTTGTTTGTATCATTTCATGCTGGCAATGCTGCTGCGGCCATCCTGCGCCGTAACCTGCATTCCTCCAGCCCCTTCCCCTTTCATGATGTCCTGCCGAATCCCCCTCCCGTGTACCCTTGAAGCTCCTGCTCACACCTAGCTGCGGGGCAAAAGCCATTACAGGATGCCAGGAAGACACGAAAGCAGAACACAGAGCTGAGCGGCAACGGGTTCCCTTGGCGGCCGCGCGGCGCGCGCATGAATCAACACGCGCGCAGCGTTGGCGGTGTGGCAGAGGGGCGGCAGGGCAGCTGGCGGAGGGGGAGGGTGGGCAGAGCAAGGGCTGGCGGTGCGGGGGGTTCTCTTCTCGGGGCAGGTGTGGGAGAGGGAGAGACAAGGGGGCGCCAAGCATGGCACACACGCGCGCAAGGGAGCAAAGAATACAGCAAGAGATGGGAGGAGGGCAGGGTTACACAGGCGCGGGCCCAGGGGCCATGCAGTCGGAATGCCCGCTGCAGAGGCGGCCGAGGGCACGCCGCCTGACCGTCAAGCGTGGGAAGCTGGCTTCGGGCAGCCGTGGGCAGCTGGTTGGCAGCTTACACCGGCACCACCTCCTTCTCGGTGATGCGCTCGTACACCTCGCGCACCTGGGGGGCAGGGAGGAGGGAGGCCGGGGGGGAGCGTTGGGAGGCATTAGAGCGAGGCAGTGGGGTGCACCTGCTTCCCGAGCTGCCATGCATGCTCCGCTGCGCTCTCAACAACGTGCATTGGCCTTGGAGACAATGCCCCATGGGGCCTGTGGCCTCAACCCCCGCGCCCAGCCCTCACCTTCAGGCCCACGATGGTCTGGAACAGGCCAGTGCCGTTGTTGGAGCCGGGGAAGGAGGCGTTCTTGAGCATCTGCTGCGTGATCTCGCCGTAGAACTTGGCAGAGGTGTTGGACAGGTGGCTCTCCATGTAGATGAGCTCCTCCAGCTTGTCAAACTGCGGGAGGGTGGGGCGGGGGAGGAGAGGAGGGGTTGGGCGCAAGGTGGGGCAGCATGGAGCCGCTGGCAGGCGCAGGTGCAGGGCGAGGCCCCCAAATGCTCTGGGAATGAACTGGTGGCTTGACCAGGCAGGCTTTGCGTGGAGAGCGAGTCAAATGACGAGGAGCAGCTGCCCGTCATGTGCATGTGCCCCTTGTGCCGGCGCGCTCTCACCTGGCCGTCCATCTCCAGCACGGACACCTCCTCGCCGTAGTAGGTGTCCGGGCCGTAGAACATCTTGATGCCTGCGGGTGCAGGCAGCGGGAGGGGGAGGGCGGGCCGGTCAGCGACGCGCAGCTGTGCGGGCGGAACGCTGCCGGGCTGCCAGCACCCTTCCGACTCCATGCCCTGGCAGGGTCTGGCTTGCGGCTGACAAGGATTCCAGCCGCAGTATCTGGCTTGCGACCGGCCCCCAGCGCCACCGCCGCCGCCGTGCCCCGCCGGCGGCGCCTCACCGGGGAAGGAGCAGGTCAGCTTGCGGCCGCAGGGGATCCAGGACACGGTGGAGCCCTGGTCAAACAGGTACACCGGGTCAAACAGCTTCTTGCCGTCCTTCATGATCAGGCGCACGCGCAGGATCTTGCCCTCCTTCTCGTCGGGCACCAGCTGGGTGGGCAGCACCTGCCGGGCGGGGCGAGAGGGCGGGGGCAAGAGGCAGCGGTGAGAGGCTGGCAACCATGCGGCAGGCTGGCCAGCAGAGGCGATTCTCGGCCAGGCGACAACAAGAAAAAAGGATTGGACAAGCGGCTGTACTTGCCCAGCATGTCAAAACGGCCAGCGGGCTGCTTTCCACACCCGGCCGGGCGGCGTCCTGCCATCTGCAGCACCGCACCCCTCCCTCCCTCTCCCTCAGACCAGGCCTCACCTGGATGATCATGTCGGCCTTCTTCTTCTGGGGGTCGATGTAGGCATCGAAGTCGGGCTTGCGCGCCTCGATGGAGGCCTTGATCGACTCCAGAGAGTGGCCGCGCTCAGCCATGTCGCGCTGGATCTTCCACGCAAACTTGATCTCGTCTGTCGGGGGGGGGTGGGGGGGTCAAAAAGCGCACACCACATGAGAGGCGTGGGAGTGGAGTGGCAGCAGCGGCTACAGGCGTTGGCCTCGCTGCCCAGGCAAGCAGACGCCAACGAGGTGCGCGTGCTGTGCTGCCTCTGGCCTCACCAGAGATGTCGAGGTAGATGCGGAAGTCGACCAGGTCGTTCACGCGGTCGTCGTAGAAGGGGTGCAGGCCCTCGATGATGAGGATCTTGGGGGCCTGCCAGACCGGGCCAGGAGGCGGGGCCGCAGCAGCGCGTCAGGCGGCAGCCCGCCGAGCCAAGCACAGCATACAAGCGTATGTGCGCGCCGGCCCTGTCAGCCAGTTGCTGCAGCTGCTCAGCGACCTCAGATTGGGCGCACCTTGATCTCCTCAGGGGGGTCCAGCAGGCCGGTCACGTGGTTGTAGATGGGCTTCTGCACAGCCTTGCCCTCCTTCAGGGCCTTGACCTGCGGCGGGGGCGGCGCGGCAGCGTGCTGCGGTGAGACCATTTGCAGCTCCCCGACCAATCGTGGTGCGTGCTGTGAGCACACTGAGCTTGCGGGGCGTGGAGGCAGACCAGGGCGGTGGTGCTGTAGCTCAGTCCGGCCTGATGGCCGCGGCAGCCTGAAGGTGAGCAGTACTTCCAAGCCAATACCCCCCTCCCCAGCTGTCCTGGCAGCCTTGCAAGCTGCCTGCTGGATGTTTGTGCAGCGGTTATAATGTAATGTCGCCCACGATTGGCACCCTGCATGTGCCTCGCGGTGCCCTGTGGCGCTGCTTGCCTGCTCGTACATAAGGTCAAAGTGCTGGGCCTCGGGGGCCAGGGCAGTCACGGCCTTCTCCTTGCGGCCGTTGCGGTCCAGGCTGTGGTAGTCGTCCAGGCAGATGACGGTGGTCTACGCAGGGGGCCCGGCAGCACGGCACGCAGGCAGGCTCAGTGAAGTGCACGAGGGCAGCAGACAGCCTGGCGGGCGGCACTAGGCACGGCATGGCGGGGGAGCGCAGCTGCCGGGCGCACCATGTCGGAGATGAGGGTGTTGGAGTCGGGGTTGCCGCCCGCCGGGGGCTTGGGCTCACCACCGAAGATACCAGTCACACTGCAACCCAGGCAGGCAGGGCGGGCGGGGCAGCGGCAGCAGGTCGAGGGAAGGACCGGCGCTGCACAGCGCGGGCCTGCTGCACAGCTGCCACATATGCCCGCCAGCAATGTACGGATCGAAGGTGCATCTGAGGGCGTTCTTCTGCTAAACTAGGAGGGGAGGTGGCTGCAGAGCCGCCTGCTGCGTGCTGCCATGACACCGCCGACGCGGTCGCGGCGCAGCGCGTCCTAGTCAGCACCCAACGGCGGGAGACGGATTGGCAGCGCCTGCTCACCGGCGCATGAAGGTGGACTTGCCGCAGCCGGAGTCGGCAGCCAGGCCGATCACAACCACCTGCAAGCCAAAGCAGGGGCAACAAGGCGGGCTGGGGCAGGCGCAAGGAGGCGGTGGCGGCAGCAAAGATGGCCACTTTCGGCCGCGATCTTGTTTGTGACGCAGTATATCGGTTGGCAATTGCTGTCGTACTTTTCTCCGAGGCGGCTGGGGGCGGGGGAGCCGGTGCATTGCGCTGGGAGGGCGTTCACCTTATCGTCCGACGCGCGAACGACCACCACGCGCTGGCTCTCCACGCGGCTGGCCTTCAGACCGCGCTGGGCCACCCGCTTGGCGAAGGAGGGGCGGGCAATGGAGGCCTGGGCAGCGAGGGCCTTGGGGCGGGCCGCCTTGGGCCGAGCCGCCATCGCGGGCGCCACAGCGCTCTTGGTACCAGCCACGCTCTGCATGTTGACCAGTCTCGTCGATTGGTGGCCACCCAGGCGCTGATCGTGGGCTCTAAAGCAGCCTATCCTTGAGGCGTGCTGTGTGCTGTGCCCCAGTTTGCTCCAGCTCCCGGTGCGCTTGCAGACGCTTGCACATTGATCGGAGTGAGCCGAAGCCCAGTGTCGACAAATGCAGCAGCCCGGAGCGAGCCGCGCCCCTCACCAGCGCTGCCGCCTGCCGCCGCCGTCGCCGCCCAGCTCCCACCGATTGTCCTTCTGTGCTCAGGGCCTTGAGCAGTGTGCACCCTTCAAATTACTGCATCGACATTTCGTTTGTGCAATGAGGTTGCAATTGGGCGTGTTTGCCAGCTTGAACTGGACCGCCGAGTGGGGGGGCCAAGCAGTTGTGGGTGTGGACCAGCGCGTCAGCATGCGAGGCCCGTGTCTGGTCCACAACTGCTCTGGCACTGGCTGATTTACAAGGGCAACTGAACCAGATATGGGTCAAAGTGCTGCCAGACGGCCTGCGTTGGTTTTTGGCAAGAAGGTGGTGGTTAAGGTGACGTTCATCGACTGGCCACTTCACACAGCCGTGCATTAGGCAGTCATGGCAGCGCAGTGCAGCTCAGCAGAGGCCTGACCCCTCGACTTCATGATGCGCCACCCCAGAAACCCATCACCAAGGAATCAGTTTCCGGACGTTGAAGTCCAGTCTGCACCGCCTGCTTGGTGTTGGTTCAAAGTGTGCAACCTGCTGTGCCCAGCCCAGCATGATCGCCAAGTGATCACAAGGGCCAGAAAGAGAACCCGGCAGGCGCCGGATCATTGCTCCTGTCCACGTGACTGGTGCAGCTCGCAAGGGGTGATTGGGAGCGATGCAAGTGTCCTTGGGCCTACAACCGGGCGTGCTGCCTGGGCGGCAAACGGGCAGGCGGCAGCGCGCCAACGGGCGCTCATATGCAGGCGAAGGAGCTTCTTGGCGCATTAGGCCGGTGCGGGCTCAGGCCGAGAGTGAGGGGGAGGCCTCAGCTCCTGCGCCCGCCAGCAAGGCGGCGGCAGCAGCAGAGCCCAAGGTTGAGCCGGCACCCAAGGCCTCCTCCACACCCAGCGTGGGCGACTCCCTGAAGGTGCGCTGGACCGTGGAGGCTGCATGTTTTCGCTGCCTGCGGCATCAGGCCTGGAACGCAGCTGATGGTGCATGAGCGCTGACCTGCAGCGGCCCTGCGGTCCTTCGCCGCATCCCTGGCCCGGGTATCTCCTGAAGCCCACACCTGGCGTGGCCCTCGCACCTGTGCCCCTGAGGCCCACACTTGCGGAAATGCCTAATCCATGCCTGGCTAGGGCCTACTCACCTGCATCAGTGGACGCACCGAGTCGCTGCTGCCCGTACCCCCGCTTGCGCAAGGGCCCCACCGCGCAGCCGCATCCATGTTTCGTTGCCCCGCAGGAGTGGACCAAGAGCATCTCGGAGGTTCTGTCCGCCGAGGGTAGCAAGCTGGACCGGCAGCTGAGCGCTATGGGCAAGAACATGGAGGAGGCCGCTGGGGAGCTCGGCTCTGGCCTGGCAGGTGGGCGGTCCTTTTGGCTGGGTGGCGAGGGGTGTTCTCCTGTTCCCAGCCTGGCGGCCCTTTGCCTGCTAAGCTGGATAGCTGGTCTCGTCGTGAGATGGGCATGGCCCCCTCCGCTGCCTGGTTTTGCCTTGCCGCATGGTCTAACAGGCATTGCTGTACGCAGCCAGCACGCTCCTGCACCGGGCCACCCTATCACCAGCCGCTGCATGCCGACAGCAGCATCGCCCTCCACGGCCCCTCCCCACGCACTTACCAAACGTGCAGCGCCCGCCGGAATGCACGCCATGCCGGCACATCCTGTGTGCAGTGCACCAGAGCGAGCTGTTGCAAGCCTGTCCCCCCAACCCCCACCCCTCACCCTGCCCTCTGCAGCCGCCAACAGGAACCTGTCCCAGGAGATGGAGCGGGGCGGCGAGGCGTGGTCGGCGGTGGTGCAGGAGATTTCCGACTCCATGGACCCCAGGCTCGCGGCAGCCTCCAGCAGCGGCTCACAGGCGGTGGCCTCGACGTTCAAGAGCTCGGGTGCGTGGGCGTGGGCGGGCGGTGGGTGCCCCCCCCCCCCCGCCCCGCCGGGCTTGGCCCAGATCTCCCGAGTGCCCCACCTGCCCGCCCTCCCCGGCTCTTCCGTGGTCAGAAGATTCTCCCCCACCTCCAGTGATGCAATGCGCCCGGCCGTAGCATGACCGACTGGCCGGCTGGGCGTCACTCGGGCCTGCTTGGTGTTGGGGCGCACCCATCTCTCGCGCCTTCCTCGCCGCGCCCCCTGGCCCCCTTGCCCTGCTGCAGTGGACGACCTGCTGGGGCTGCCTCAGTCGCGCATGACCTTCAGCACCGCCAGCCAGGACCCGACTGCGCTGGTCGACGCCTTCCTGGCGGCCCCCGCCAAGAAGGAGGGCGGCCAGCAGGCGGCGGCTGTGCAGCAGTCTGGTGCCGCCGGCGCCAAGGCAGCCTCGCTGCTGGTGGCAGAGGCGGCCCGCGAGAAGGCGGCCGCAGAGGTCGAGCTGGCGAGGCGCCAGCAGGCCGAGGCTGACGAGGTGCAGCTCAAGGCAGCCTCGCTGCTGGTGGCAGAGGCGGCCCGTGAGAAGGCGGAGGCAGAGGCGGCGCGTGAAAAGGTGGCAGCTGAGGCGGCCCGTGAGAAGGCGGCGGCTGAGGCCGAGCTGGCCAGGCGCCAGCAGGCCGAGGCAGCTGCCGCGCTGGAGGCGGCGGCGCGCAAGGAGCGGCAGGAGGCCGAGGCGCGGCGCGCGGAGGCCACGGCTGAGCGTGAGTCGGTGTCGGCCAAGGCGGCGGAGCAGCGGAAGCGAGCTCTGGAGCAGGCGGCTGCTGCCGCCCGGCAGCGCGCCGCGGCGGCAGTGGAGCGCGCCGCAGCGACTGTCGAGGCGGCGCGCGGGACTGCCACCGTCGGCCTGTGGTCCAAGGTGAAGGGCGCTCTCAACCTGGACAAGAGCGGCGAGGAGGCTGGCACAGACGACAGCAAGGCGGCACCCGCCAGTCAGCCCGACGCTGCAGACAACAGCATGGCAGCACCCGCCCGTCAGCCCGCCGCTGCAGACGACAGCAAGGCAGCACCCGCCAGTCAGCCCGCCGCCGCCGAGGCAGCCAGCAGCGAGGCAGAGGAGGCAGCTGCAGGCCTTGCAGAGGAGGCAGCTACGGCCGCGGCAGGGGCCACTGAGGAGGCTGCTGAGGAGGACGCTGCCAAGCCTGCTCGCCGGTCGAGCGAGCACATCTCGTACCTCTCCGCCCCCATGTCGGCCACTCCCGCCGCCGGCGCCGAGGGCAAGGCGGGCGAGGCGGAGAAGGAGAAGCCCAAGGAGCCGGTCACGGGCTCCCCCACCCTGGCCACCATCCCCAAGGACGTCACAAAGGGCGGCCGCCACGTCAGCATGCTGTCCGCCCCCATGGGCGGCGGCTCGGGCAGCGCCGGCAGCGCCGGCGCCGGTAGCTCTAGCAAGGATGCAGGGGCGGGCGCGTCTGGCACAGGCGGTGCATCCGCTGGCAGCGTTGCTGCAAGCGCAGCGGCGGCGGCTGCCACTGGTGGCGGTGACGGCGGCGCAGGAGCGGGCGACGGTGGCTCTGGTGCGCATCGCCATGCGCGGCTTGCAGCTGCGCCTGTGCTTGCGGTTCATCGGGTGAAGCTAGGCAGTTTGGTGCATGCATGAGGTTGGCCTGGTGCCACATCGCACACTGCTCTGCACTTGATGGCGTGCTGCCTACGCTTCTTTCGGCCTGTGCAGGCGGCAGCGGTGGCCGCGGTGGCGGCGGCGGCAGCAGCGGCAGCGGCGATGCTGACGGCAACGGCGGCGGCTTCCCGGCCCCGCTCGGCTGGCTGCTGATCTTCCTTGTGGTGGGCGCTGCCTACTATGTCGGCAACGACCTGCCTCCAGTGCCTGCCATTCGGCAGAAGCTGTTTGGCAGCGCGGATGCTGCTGGCAAGCGCTGAGCCGGCTGCACTGCTGGCGCCAGCAGCTTGGGAAGCCCCAGCTGTGCACCTGCCACAGGCGCGCTGGCCAAACCTCTTGGTCTGCTGGCCTTCGTCCTCGCGCGCTGCTGCATCCCCTTGTTTCTTCCCCGCCCCTTGTATGGCTGCCTGCTCAGCCGGTGGGCAACCTGAACTCGATTCGCCACGGAATGTGCCATACGTCCCATCCTTGCCCTTTCTCCTTGCCCCTGCGAACTTTGCCGCTGCTGGGCTTCCCCTGTGCAAGTTTTATGCAGTCTTGCCAACGTGTGCACTGGCCATGCACCCCTGTGGCCCTGTGCTGAGCCGCCCAATCCTCGAGCTGCCGATACGATGCGATACTGCGAGAGTAGATGGGAGGAGGTTACCTCTGCCTCATTGTAAAAAGAGTCTGCAGTCATTCGTCACAGGCGTGCGTTCTACTGGTACATGCGCTTTTGTAAACTGATGGTCTGCAGTGCGGAGCAGCAGGAGAGAACATGGCAAAGGCCCTGCATGTTCCAGGTGAGAACTGGGCACTTGTGTACAAAGGGGTCTGCCGCCATCCTTCTGGTTGCTAAGTTTTTTCATTGTGCAGTCCAGGAATCAGGTGCGCCCGCCCTCTGCGCCTAGCTGCTGTAGGAGTACACGCCTCGCCCGCTCTTCTTCCCCAGCCAGCCGGCATCCACGTACTGGATGAGCAGCGGGCATGGCCTGCAGGTGGAGGGCGTGGAAACGCAGCTTGCGGCTGTGGCAACGGGCCAGACTTGTCGCTTTTGAAGGAAGGAGGGCTGACCAGGCTGCGAGGCAGGCAGCCGGCAGGACGTGCAGCCGTGGTAGCTGCGTAAAGGCGGTGCCCAAGCCCGGCACGACAGGCACCAGCAGGGCACCCGGGGGAGGCACGCCACAGCGGCGGTGTGGATGTGGGGGTGCAGTTCGTGCAGTTCAAGAAGAGCAGAAGTCATAGAGCTCTGTTGGACAACTGCGTGGGCATGCAACAGGCCACATGGACAGGCCAGGCAGGGAGGTAGGCGCAGCGTTGCTTCACCGATACTTGTCGTCCCCGAGGCCTTCGTGCAGCACCCGCATGATGGAGAGGCAGGTGTCCAACCCAATGAAGTCTGCAGCACAGCGGGGAGAGGGGCGGACGTGCGGCGGGCGCACATTCGATGCTGCAGCAGGCGGTGGGCCAGGGGCCGCATGCAGCTGCCGACGTAGGCAGACCGGCTACGCGCATGCCACATGAGAGCGCTGCTGGCGCCCGTTGCGACCGAGGCAAGCCCGGGCATGCGAGCTGTGTTGCCCCACCTGCCAGGGCGAGGGGCCCCATGGGCTGGTTGGTGCCCAGCTTCATGCCGGTGTCGATGTCGTGCGCCGTGCCCACCCCCTGGCGTGAGGGCAGGGGCAGCAAGGGCGGACGCAGCACCGTAAGAAATGTCATACGTGTGGGGCCCGGGGGAGGAGCAGAATGCATGTTGCACTGCTCTGTGCCCGGCACAAGGTCAAGGTCTTCGGGTGGGCTGCAGCCCAGCAGGAGCGCCGAGGTGGCGCAGCACTCCAGTCGATCAACCGGGCCTGGTCGGCCAGCTCAGCGGCGCACCTCCATAAGCGCGTAGAAGGCCTCGTTGACCATGGGCATCAGGATGCGGTTCACAATGAAGCCCGGGCGGTCCTGCACGAGGCGGGGGCGGGGGGCAGCTGAGGGCGGGGGGCCTGCTCAGCAGGGCAGGCACCAAGTCGAGGGCGAGCCAGGGGCAGGCAGAGCGCGCACGTGCTGCAGCGCCGAGCAGGGCCCAGCCATGTGTTGGCGGCACGCAGCCTCAAGCTGCAGCTCTTCACCATTGGGTGTGGCAGCATGCCGCGGCAAGACATGGGCCATGACAGCCCCCCGCCCCCCC
>KQ481967.1:141440-152883 GCA_001430745.1 Auxenochlorella pyrenoidosa
CCCTCGTACCCGCCGCCGCCGGCCTGGTAGCGCTCGCCCGAGCGCAGGATGGACTCGCGGTGCGAGTCGTACCTGCGCAGCCGGGGGCAACGGTGGTCAGATGAGGATGGTGGTCAGATGGCTGGAGGCGGCGTGGGACACACCGGCATGGCAATGATGCGGCGCTGCCAGGCCCGCCGCGCTGTCTCGGGTGGGCATGTTTCAGAGCCGGGGGCGGGCAGGCACGGTGCGCAGCGCTTGCCCCGGAGCAGCACCCACCAGGCGCGCTCGTGCGGGTCACTGAGGATCTCGTACGCATTCTGGATCTCCTTGAACCGCTCCTCAGCCAGCTCCAGGTTGTCCTGGTTCTTGTCTGCGGGCGACAGTCCAGCATGCAAGCAGGGCACGCTTCAGCGGGGTGCTGGCGGCAGCCGCAGGCGGCGGGCGGCGACAGTCCAGGGTTGGCAGCAGCGGCGACATCAAGGCGCTGGCTGCAGCAACGTGGCAGGTGCTCCAACAATCAGAACTGGGCTCCCTGCTCGCCTGGGTGCCACTTGAGCGCCAGGAGGCGGTAGGCCTTCTTTAAGGCGCTCTCATCCACGTCGCGCTCGACTCCCAGCACCTCGTACAAGCACCGCATTGTAGATCAGAGCACACCCGCGTTCCGAGCTGGGGCATGCGAGCCTGTCCAATCACTGGCGGCCTGCAGGAGCCCCCAACGCCTGCTCAAATTAGCAAGATGAGTGCGTGATGTTGATTTATACAGAATAAAATGACAGATCGGCAGAACACCAAAGCTGCAAGAGCCTTCCCAACGCCTGCGCCGCAGCGGCATGCATGAGCATGCGCATTGCTGCCGATCATGCACATGCGCTTACAAGCTTCCGAAAGCATCAAGCAAGAGAAGGAGGCATATCATTACGATGAAACTCAACGGGAGACAGGGCGTGGAGAGCTGATAATGGAACAAGGCGGGCTGGGCAGCGGGTATGGCAACATGCAGTCGAGTCGAGTGTGGGTTTGTGGTAAAAGGGTTGCTATCAGGTTGATGATTGTGTCAGCAGGGAATTCAAGGTTTGAAAAGTAGTACAAGCATGAGCTAGCGAGGGGACACCGAGCCGCGGTAGCCCCACGCTCCTGCTGCTGCTGCGCTGGTGCCGCGGCTGCCAACGGTCGCCAGCACCTGCTGCTGCCCGTCTGCCGCATGCTCCTGCGGCTGGCTGCTGGGTGACACGTGCGCAGGTGCTTCCTCTGCCGATGCAGAGGTCCCTGCAGACATGCTGCTAAGGACGTCACTGCTGCGGGCGCTAGCGCTGCCGGTCCCCCCATTGCAGCCTGTGCCTGCCGCACCGCCGTCCTTGCGCCGCTCCTCCTCGTACTCCAGCGCGTATACGACGCTCTTGTCGGGCTGCTCAATTAGCACCAGCTGGACCTGCTTGGTCGGGGGCAGCGGGGCGCTGCCAGAAGAACCTGCAAGGCGGCGGGGCAGGGGCAGGGGCCGCAGGTTTCTGCGCTTCAGGTCCGCGCAGCAGGTGGGGGCTGGGCAGAACCCAGTCCAGGATGTTGCTGCCTCAGCTCGCTTGCCTGCCAGCCTGCCCATGCGTGCAGCCCGTCATGCCGCCACTTCCCAGCCTGCCAGCTGGCACGCCTGTCGACAAAGAACCCCCCACATCCACGAGGCGCCCCGCCGCTGTACACGGCTTACCTGCTGGCTGTCCTGCCCGCCTGACACCATCGCTGCCATCGGCGGCGCCCAGGCGGCGGCGGTTCACGCAGAGCCCCCTCTTGTGCATGATGAGGACCACCGCCAGGAAGACCAGGCCGGCAACCATGATGCCTATGTACAACCCTGCTCACAGCGGTGGGAAAAACGTGGGGGAGCACTCAACTGACAGCATGGGCAGGCCAGACAGGGCAAAAACATGCGCGGCAAGACGAGCCAGCGAGACTCGACTGGTGCCCTGCAGGCCCCCAACCCGTGCCTACCTCCTCGTCCACTGGCAAATGGGCTGCCGGTGATCCACTGCCCCCGCGCTGGTGGGGGCGAGGGGGGTGGCTGCTGGGGTGCAGGAGGCTCGAGCGGGCCAGGCAAGGCCTCACTGACCGGCCCTTGCATGCCAGCAGCGCTGCGCTCCGGGCTAGGTCCTCCGGCAGCATCAGCACTGCTGTGTCCAGAACCCAGGCTTGGCCAGCTGTGGAGCAGCGCACGGGACCGGCGCTGCGGCCCCCAAGAAGCCGCCGTCGCCGCCTGCGTCGCTGCCAAGCACCAGAGCACAGCCAAGGTGAGCGCGACACGCCTGCAAGTCATTCAATTGGTCTGTGCGCACTGTGAGAGCGCCGGCAGCGTGGTGGAGTGGGCCAGGACCGTGTAAGAGGAATAAGGCAGTGCTGCCGCGTTGTGAGAGAGAGGCGGATGATGGGTGTGCTGCCGCAGAGATCAGTCAAAGGTGCGATCATTGGCCGGCTTGCGCGTCTTGCGAAGAAAATTCCCTGCTGCGCTCGAGCGTGCTGTGCACGAAGCCTGTCAACAGAGGAGGGCAGCTGCATTTGTTTTGCTCAATCCACATCCCTCAGGCAGATCGAGGGCCCTCCAGGATGAGCGGCAGGCTGGCGCTCAAGCAGGCCGCGGTCGTGCGGCCTGTCAGCAACGAGGAAGTGCAGGCGGGCGCCGTCAGGGCGTTGCAGCATGGTGTGGGCACAGGAGTGGCCGTGACGCTGGCGGGCGTGCCGCCGTCACCCCTGCAGGCGGTGGCAGCGGCAGACGCAGTGACCGGCGGAGCCGCCCCCACAGACGCCAGCCCGGCAGTCGCACAGCCAGGAAGCAGCAGCCGCAAGCGCAAGGCGGAGAAACCGCCACCAGCTGCAGCAGTGAGACCAACGCCAGCTAGCGGGCGCCGCCAGCGGGCAAGCACGCAGAAGAAGCGCATGGAGGAGGATGACGCGCTCGAGTGGAGCAGTGACGAAGAGGCCAGCGAGGGTGTGTCAAGCAGCAGTGCTGGGTACAGTGCATGTTTGGGCATGCCGGCTGCCCTGCAGCCAGAACATGCTGCAGATCCAACCCATCCAGGCTTGGTGGGTGCTGCAAATTTTGTGCCCCAGCATGTCAACTCATGCCAACACTGTTGAATGCTGAACCTGACACCTGCGGTCTCCCTGCACAGGAGGCGCACAGTCTGACTACCTCATGTCAGATGCGTCAGAGTCGGAGTCTGCATCTGAGTCTGATAATGAATCAGGTCGGTTGGAGCGGGGTCTGTGGGTGCAGGATCAGCATGGCAGAGGCCCCCGCCAGCACGTTTGCACAGGGTTCCTCCACGTATCACCCTCGGCGAGGAGGCTTGGTCTGTGCTGCCTGCACCTTCAGCGCTGCCCATGCCGTGCACTTGGCTGTTCATTTTTCACCGCTGCAGACGACTTCAGCCCCGTGGCCAGGAAGAGCACAAAGCGGGCGGCACCTGCCGCAAAGGGCAGGGGCAGGGCCGGCAGCACGGCAGTGGCAGCAGCAGCAGCCAAGAAGGCCGCTCCTGCCTCCAACAAAGGAGTGGCGGCAGCAGCAAAGGCAGCCGGGTCAAACGGGGCCGGCCCTGCCAAGCCGCCGCCGGCCTCAGGCCGGGGCAAGAAGAGCGCTGCCTTTGCTGCCAAGGCAATGCCAGCAGCCGGCACCAACGCGGCGGCGCTTAGTGGCCGCAGTCTTGCAGCTGCAGGGGCGGCAGCAGCGGCAGAGGATGTGCCAGAGGCTGATGAGCTGGGCAGAGATGAGGGCGGAGGGGCGGCAGCAGAAGAGGCGGCGGATACAGCCGCTGCTGAGGAGGCAGCTTTCGTGGCCCCGCCAGCCAAGAAAGCCAAGGTGCCCGCCGCCAAGCCGCCTGCCACCGCAAAGCCCAAGCCGCCTTCCAAGCCAGCAGCAGCAGCACGCCAACCGCTGGGGCCAGCCCAGACGGCTGCCACCAAGCCGCTGCCCAAACCCGTGCCCAAGCCGGCGGCAGCGCGCAAGGCTGCGCAGCCGCTGGCGGCCGTGGCTGCTGCCACGGGGGGCCTTGCAGCGGCTGCAGGCGGCATGTTGGCAGCGGTTGGGGCGGCAGGGCAGGGGCTGGCCAAGCGCCTGGGCGCCAAGCGCAACCAGCCGCTGAACCTGCCAAAGGTGCGGGTGGCGGGGCTGCGGCGCAAGTCGTGAGGCGCCAGCCGCCGGCGCCACTGCTGCCGCAGAGGCCCGCTGGCGCCCAGGGCAGCTGCCACAGCAAACGCAGCACCCACAGTGAATGTAATTTAGCTGCACCAGCAACCAAGATTATAAAAACGGATGAACTGATGGCAACAAGCAGGGGAACTGTGCTCCTGGCATGCAGGCAACCCCTGCTCTTCCACCCTCCTTGACGCAACCTGCTCTGGTCTTTGCCTGTCACCGTACGATTCTTTGCAAGCACACATTTGTGAGGCTAGGGCACTGAGACCTCGTTAGGACGGATGGTGGGTGAGGAACAGATGCAACGCAGGGCACATGCCAGCTCACAGTCAGGTTGGGAGTGAAGTGCTGCTAATTCGGCAGCGGGGGTCCTGGTTTCAACTTCCAAGATTGCGTATCCCGTGTTTCCTTTTGTCACAGAAGAAGTGTGGCCTGAAAGCGATCAGCTGAGGCCTCATGTCCGGCTGCTGCTGGGCTGGGAGCGCATGGGGGGCCCCAGCGGGGGTGCTGCCGGCTGGGGTGACACGCGCCGGGCCTGCAGCAGGGTCTAAAGGCGGTTTCTAGGGCGATCAAAGGTCTGACCCTGGGTGGCATGGATTGCAGGGGTATCTGCCAGCGGCTGCTGCCAAACAGCAAGGTCAGGCACCAAGCTTGTGTGTGTGCTGGCCAGACACCAACTTAGCAGCAGACACGCGCCTGCAGTGCTGGCGGCGCAAGCTCATCAAAGTGCCCGACCGTGAAGGGGTTGGGGACGCCCTGCAGGGTCGGCCAAGCAGTGCAAGGGTGGGCGGCTGGCTGGGGTGGGAAAATCAGGGGGGTGAACGGGGAGCTGGCAAGGCGGTGAACAGGGCCGGAGTTCCCTGCCCACGACAGCTGCCCAGCATGCCGAAGCAGGTGTAGGGCGCACCAGGTAGGGCGACGGCTCCTCACTCTCCGCCCAGTCCGGCATGCCGCCGGCGCCGGTCCTGCTGCTGCTGCGGCCGCCGGAAGGTGCAGAAGAGGGAGCAAAGGCGCCAGCTGGCACGCCCGAGGCGTTGTGGAAGGAGGCAAAGCCTGGCACCGAGGAGGGGCCAAACACAGGGCTCGGTGGCTCGGGGCCGGCTGCACCAGGCGGGTGGGGAGGTTGGAAGGGTTGCAATGTGGCATACAATCAGGAGCGCTCAGGTTGGTGGGCCCCTGCATGCCCTGCTGCAATGCGGGCTGGCTGGCAGGGTCAATGAGCTGCACACAAACAGAACCTCGGTCTTATGGAGCCACAACGCGGGCATGCCGCTGTGCCCCTTGCACCTTGGCTGGCGCGCAGGTTGTGCACAGCTGCACTGGCAGCGCCGGGCGCAGGGGCAAAGGGGTTCCCGGAGCCGGCGCTTGTTGCTGTGCCTGGCTGGCTGATGGTGTCAAACACCTGCAGGGGCGCAGCAATCAGGGCGGAAATCTCCCCTTCTGACGATGTTAGGCAGGCAGGGGCCATGCTGTGCCAGGCACGAGTCCACGCCCGCCATGGGTTGCGCGCTGGCTGGCGTGCCATCCACCGCCGCTCGCCAGTTGCTGCCTCTTATCACTGGCAATGCCTTGGGCAATCATTCTATAATTACGATGAACCCCAACCTGCCTCCTGTCAACCTCACCGAAAACAGCTCTTCCGCAGATTTGGCACCGCCAGTTGTGGCGGCTGCAGGCGGCGGCGGCACAGCAGCAGGTGCGCGTGCAGCCTGCAGAGAGAACGGCAGGGGGGAGGCAGGCAGGCTGGCTGGCTGGCAAACACACTGTGGCCCGTGGACTTGCTGTGGACTTGGTGAAGGCCAGCAGCATGGGCTCCTTGCAGGCCAGGGGGAGCACCTGTGGCTGTGCCCATGCCTGCAGTGCAGGCCCGCCAGGCCCGCTAGCCCTGTACCAGGGTGGTACAGCGTGCACGGCCGTCCCTACCTGCTGGGCCGCTGGCTCCGGGGGCCCCATGCTGAGGCCCAGAAGGTCGTCCAGGCTGAACTGCAGGGCCCCCTGAAGAGGTGCAGCGCGGTACAACGGGGCGGCGAGCACATGCCGCTTGACTCCTTGCATGGGCGGGCAGCCAGCGGCGATGAGGCGCATGTAGCATACACCCAGCCTCTGGCTGCACAGAGCTCACCTGGGCAGCCGACGGCTGGCACGGCTGCGCTTGCGACGCCTGCTGCTGGTGCTGCTGCACGGAGCGCTGGCGCGGATCCTGTGCGGGGGGCGGCGGTGAAGGCGGGCGGCGGTGCGCCTGCAGCGCTGGCTCGCCGCGGGGTGCCGCCTGCGCATGGGTGCTGGGCGGCGGGAGAGCCTCGCGCGAACGCACCGGGCGGGCCGGGGTGGCGGGGCCAGCAGGTGGAGGCCCTGCACTCGCACCAGCAGCCGCGCCAGCAGCCGGGCCTTCCGCCGGCCCCGCGGAGGACTTGTTGGATGCACCGTCGCTGCCAGCGGCATCAGAAGCGGCAGACCCTCGGCCGGGCGCTTGGAGCCCTGCGGAAGCGGCATCGCTGGGGGCGCGGCCGCTGGCGGCTGCTGCCTCAGCCGCCTCCTCGGCGGCTGTGCTCAGCTGCAGGTTCTCCAGCAGGCAGAGCTTGAGCAGGGGCAGCATGCGGGAGCCCTGCGGGAGGGGTGTGTGTGGGCAGCAATTGCATTTGGCACCTGCTGACTCCCTGCGCATGAGGGCAGGTTCCAGTCCTGCCTTTTGGGCTGCAAGAGCAGGGCCCACAACGGCCTCAAGAACCTGCAGGCCTCCAACCACACTGTGCCATCGGCAACAGCCTCTTCCCACTGCGGTGTGAATAACCAACAGACGTGCACACTGCCATGAACAGACAACCCAAACTTGAACACCCCCCTCTCACCGGCATCTTGGACATCTCGTTGATGGCCTCCCCCCAGCGGCTGCAGGGCGCCGGAGCAGCCAGAGCAGCACGGCGCCCGCTGGCGCTGCGCCCCAGGCGGCCGGGGCTGGCACCCGCGGGCGGAGCGTATGCGCGGGGCCCCGCCGCCAGGATCCTCTCGTTCTCCCTGGCCATGAAGCCAAACTACCGGAGGGGGGGGGGGGGCGAGGCCGGGCAGGCCGGCAGTTGTAACATTGCAGTCGCAAGCAAGGACAGGCAGCAATGCACTTGCCCAGAGCTTGGTCAGACATATGCTGGAGTGCCAGTCACAAATTTGCTCCCCTGCACTGCTGCCGACCAGCCCGGGGTCCCACCATGAGCTTCAGCACGCGCAGCTTGAGCTTGGGGGAGCCCTCCCACTGGTCACCCGTCACCTGGGGGGGGCGGGGGGGGGGGGGGCGATGGGGCGGAGCCAGGCAGGGACACAGCAGCATGAGCAGGCGACAGAGCTGGGCGCACCCTTGCTGTGCACTGCACTCAGCCTGCATGCTGAACTGGCGGCAAGGTGCTGTGTGTGAGGATGGACCCCTTCACAACCCTGTGCCTTTGCCCGGCGCTCACCAGGCGCGTCAGCCGGTACCTCAGCGCCTCCTGCACAATGGCCGCCGTCTCGCGGTCGCCGCCGCCTGCAGTCGCAAAGCAGGGGAGGGCAGGGCAGGGCAGCCAGCTGACGGCAGTCGTCTGCTTATTGAGTCGGTCCCCCTCGAGATGGGCTTCCTCTACGGAAAGCAACGTGGCCACCAGTCCCCATTTCCACCCAGTACATGCTGTGGGGGTGCACCCACTCCTCAGGGCACCCAAATTGTCATGTCAGGCTGCCAATCGACCCGTTGTGTGCGCTGCACCAAGCCCCGCTGTGGTCTGCAACAGCACGGCACCCGGCACAAACAGGGGCCAGCGCCTGGTCTCGTGCACCCTCGCCCCCCCCCCCACCCCACCCCACCCACCCACACACACCTGCCATGTGCTCCTCGCACACCTCCTCCAGGCGGGCGTACAGGGCAAACAGGGCGTCCACCTCGGGCGACTCGGCCCCCCCAGCACTGCAGGCGCCATGGAGGGAGGGCACGGGAGGCAGCGGAGCAGCGTGGGGGGGCGGGGCGCGCCTGGCCCAGCGGCCGACCCGGCGGTTTCTCTGCCGCATGGGAACCTGCTCCACACATTTCCGCGCAGCAAGCGCTTGTGCTGGGGGCCACCTGTTGTAGGCAAAGGAGTCCACGGCGTCCCGGATGGCCTTGAGCGGCGCCTTTGCGTCCTCGCTGTCCTGCTTGCCCGCCAGCCGGCGCAGGCGGGCGAGCAGCTCGTACAGCGCCTCCGCGGCCTGTGCCAGGTTTGCAGCCGCGTCTGCGGGTGCAAAGCCGCGCCGCAGGTACCTGTGGGTGGGTGCACGAGTGACGGGTGGGCGATTTTTCTGGGGCTGTGAAGGGTTTGCAAGCTGGGCAGCAGCGCCTGCTTCTGGGGCGGCAGCGGCGGCCATTAGAGTAAGCTCCTCCATGCCTTGAAATGCCTCACTTCTGCAGCACAGCATCCGAGTACTGCCGCACGGTCAGGGAGGCCGCCGCACCCTGCGCCCAGGTACGGGGAGGCGGCGAGCCAGTCTGGAGGCGGGCAGGCGCTGGCCGGCGGCAAACATGGGTGGCTGCTTTAGGCGTCGCTCGCCGCTCGCACTTCATCCTTTCGACTGGCTGAGGCACTCGAGTGCCCTCTTCGACTGGCCGTGGTGCCAGCAGCCGCAGCTTGCTCCGAGGCAAGCTCCATCGGTATCTCTCGTGCTCACCTGCGCTTGCTTTGGCATTCTCACGCTGGAAAGAAATCACTTCGAGCGCAGGCTGGAAGGACTGGGACTTGAGCAAGGACAAGGTTCTGCGGAGCACCAAAGTGCCTCGCCTAAGTGAAGGGGGCGGCTCTCTACAGCACGATTGGTCGATTGATGAAGGTGAGGGAGAGTGAGAGCTGAAATTGGCATGCGCAGGTGCTGTCTTTGGCACTGAGCGGTGCCTGTAGCCTGAGCTCCCTAGTGCGATGCCAAATTGCTGCTGCACACTGATGCCAGCAACTCTTTTGCATACGTGTAGGGGCGTGTATATTAGAAGAAAACTTGTACATGAAGAGACAACTGCACGGAAAGCAATGCTGCAGCACACCACATGGTCAGGAGGTTTAAGTTCCCACACGTCGGCGTGGCTTGGTGGACTGTCGCCAGCTGCCACAGCAAGCCCTCCGAGGCGATCTATCCGTGCCGCTTGCACTTTGTGCAGTCCGACACACTGGGTGCCTCAGCTGGTGCCGCAGTCAGAACTCGGCCAAACTGCAACGCGATGCACCCTGCTGGGGCAACCAGGCGGTACGCGCTGCAGTAATCCGCCCTGGCAGGCACACTTTGCCAGCAGGATTGCCAAGTGCAAGCAGCGCAGTTCAATCATGGGGCCTACAAGGGTTGGGGATTGCCCAGAGTCACGGGCACCGGAGGTTGATGGGTACGGTGTGTTGAGGCGCGCTTGGGTGGGCAAACGGTACATCCGCGCCGTTGCCTCGGCAGGTAGGGGCACAGCAGACGGCCATCGAGTTCGTCTGTGGCGAATACCACCTTTATTACAACAACCGGCTATCATGCTTCACATGCAGAGCCGCGGTTGGCAGGGATTGAGCATCAGCGCACGGACATGAAGGTTCGCCGCCTGCGCACGCTGCACCGCCGCAGCATGCTTCCCCTGCTCCTCAGCGGACGGCGATGAGCCGTGCAGCCCAATTGGGGCTTTCACACCCTGTATCGAGTGTCCCTCTTTTCCAAATTCAAGTGGGCCAGCTTGCTTGCCAACCCTGGGGCGTGTTCAGCAGGTCCAACCCTGGCAGGAGGCCCCGCAGCACCGCCTGCAGCTGCCTGGTTGTTGCTAATAGAGCCTGGAAGTCCACACCGGGCGTAGAGGCGGCCGGGGGGCGCTGCCGCACCGAATGCGCAGCATCCGCACCCTGCTTGCCCTCTGCTTATGAGCTCCGAGGGCCTCGACCAGCTTGTGGCGGTGGCATGCGAGTCGGGTAAGCTGCCAGCAGGGTCCCTTCGAGCGAGATGCTGGGCTAGGGCTATTGCAGGCGCTGTAGCGCGGTGCCACCGCCGGTGGCGGCTGATTGTACGTCGGCCTGTCCTTTTGCATTTAATGGCCTATTCACCAGGCATGCTGCTCACAGCACCCTGAGGAGTCCAACCTTAAGGTTTACTGTGCAACCTGGCCTCGCTGCCACCGGTGGTTACGGCTGCTAACTGGGCATGGCAGACTGGACCTGCTCTCCCGCCGGTGCCCCCGACACTTTCTCCTTGACCCTGCCGTGCCACCCTGTCAACCTGTCCTTGCTGCGTCCCTACTGCCACGCAGGCCAACCGGGCCCGGCAGCGGTGGCTGCGGCGGCGGTGCCAGCGGGTGTGGCGGGCGCGGCTGAGATCCGCGTCCTCGAGGTGGACGCCTTTGCCAGCGTGCAGGACCTCATCCACGCCGCCATCCTGGCCAACCGCGGCGCCGCCTCGCTGAAGGAGGTGGGCCGGGCTGGCGCCGCTCAATCCGCATGGGCAGGCGCACGTGAAGAGTTCGGGGGCGCACCTGCGCCGCGCCCGTTTTGGTTGTGTGCCCGCTCCGTTTGTGCTGGCTGCTGCGCCGGCATGGCAGCGCGCCGACCCTCCTCTCTCCAGAACGTTGGGCCGGGCTGTGCGCAGGGCGCCCGCTGCGTGCAGCGTGGAAGGTCTGTGGCCATCCACGGCGTCCCCCTCTCACAATTCCCTCGCCTGCACACAACACAGCCCCCCCCCACCCCCACCCCACCCCCCCCCCCACCCCCCACCCACCACCACCACCACCCACCCACAGATCTACGAGGTGTGCCAGAGCAACGGGCGCATCGCGTACAAGCGCGCGGGCGGGTCGCGCCTCATCACCGCCAACGACCACTGGAAGAGCCAGATACGGCACGCGCTCTACACTGGCGACCGCTTCCAGAGGTGCGGGCCCCGCACCGCCCTCCTCGCCCGCCCGCCGCCACGCCGGGCCCTGCGTGCTTGCCTGCGCACCCTGGGAGCTGCAACCAGCCGGCTCAGCAGCGCCTCTGCCTGCCCTTCCCTCCACCCCCCCCCCCCCCCGACCCCCCCCCCCCTCACCCCCTGCAGGGTGGCCGCCAACCAGGACCTGTGGCAGCTGGTGGGCGCCGCCGCCACCGCCCCGCCCCAGCTGGTCAAGGTGCTGGTGCGGGCAGACGAGGGCGGCGGCGGCGGCGCCATCTGTGCCGCGCTCACCGTGCCGGCCTCCGCCACGGGGGCGATCGAGCGGGACGTGACAGCGGCAGCGGCCACGCCGGCGCGGGGCCGCGGCGGCGGCACCAAACGCTCCAGGTCGGGTCGGGGTCACCA
>KQ481967.1:154293-183877 GCA_001430745.1 Auxenochlorella pyrenoidosa
CGCTGGCCCGCGGCCGCGCCCCCTCTGCAGAGGCCGAGTCCCCGGCGGCCTACCACCAAGGCGCGGCCGTGGCGGCGGGCGGCGAGGCCGGCGCCGGTGGCGAGCTGCCCTCTGAGCTGCAAGCCGGTGAGGCAGCCGCGGGGGTGGTCTGCCTGTGCAGGCTCGCTGCCTGCCTGGCACTCTTGGCTGCGGCTTTTCCCCCGTAGCGCTGCCAGAGCCCCTGCCTTGGGGCATTTGCAGCATGTGCGCCTCTGCTACTGGATGCAGCAACCAGGAGGACACGGCCCTCCTGTGACGCACCGAGCCCTGTTCCCTTCACTCCAACCCCCACCTTCTGGCTTCTCTGCGGCAGGTGCTGCCAGTCCCGCCGCCGATGATGCTCACCCCCATGCGCCCCGACAGCTACTGCGCAGCTGCAGCCGCCGCCGCGGCAGCCGCCGCGGCAGCCGCCTCACCCATGCAGATGAGCCACTGGGAAGCCGCCATGAAGCAGTACCAGGAACAGGCTGCTGCAGCCCTGGCCCAGCAGCACAAGGCAGCTGCAGCGGCAGCCGCCGGCGGCAGCCCCGCAGCCGCGGCCGCCCCTGGCGGTGGCATGGGCCCGGCAGCTGGCAAAGGGGCGCCGTCCAGCGGGCTGCAGCAGCATCAAATGATGGCTGCTGCAGCGGCGGCCTGGGCGCCGCTCATGTTCAACCCTGCGGCGGCCGCGGCAGCCGCTGCCGCTGCCGGCATGCCTTTTGGCCCGGCCATGGCTCCCCTCATGCCCTTCATGGCGCCCAACCCAGGTGACTGCTGGCCTGACTTGCACTCAGTGCGCGATTGCAAGGTAGCCTGTGCCCTGGCCACCTGCAGCATGTGAACTCGCCAGGCTTGCCAAGCATGCAGTGCAGCCGTACGCTGCAGCCCCCTGTGCCCAAGCTCACGTGCTGGCCCTAGCCACACGCTGCACGCCCGCCCGCCCGCAGCTGCTGCGGCCGCAGCCATGATGATGCCGGCCTTCATGCAGCAGGCGCAGCATGCGGGGCTCACGCCAGAGGCGCAGGCGCAGATGCAGGCGCAGTTTGCGCAGGCGCAGCAGCAGATGCAGGCGATGATGCAGGCGGGGGCGGCGGCGGTGGCGGCCGCGGGGATGGCCCCGCAGCAGTCCCAGCAGCAGCAGACCGCCATGGCCACGCCTGCCCGCCCTGCTGCTGCGCCCACCGCGCCGTCTGCTGCAACCCCCTCGCCAGGCGGCGCTGCTGGCAGCGAGGCTGCTCGTGTGGCGGTGGCAGACTCGCCCGCCAATGCCGATGCCCTGCCTGCTGTTGCGACAGGCGGGGCAGCCAGCTGATTGTTGCCCAACTTGACACGGTTTCTGCTTGTGTTTCAATGCCGGGCATGTCCGAGCTCGCAGAGCGCTGCACCATTCTGCTGGATGCCCCTTCCTAGGTCCTGCTTTGTCCCCCTCTTTTGTCTGGGCAAACTGCCTCTGGTCTTGCTCCCCTCTCTCCGAATTGTTGAACATCTCTTTTGGCTGGCTTCTTGATGCCTGTTTGAGCAACACCAATACAGCATTGTTCTTCTTGCATCCCTTGGCTGCATCTGTGTTTTGCTCGCTTTCCCTGCCCTCTGTTTCCATTCTCTTCCTGCTCGTCAGGCTCCCCCCAATCCAGCAGGCCCACCTTGACAGTGTGTTTGGTTTCATCTGCCTTGCTCGCCTGTGCAGGCCCGTTTGCTTTGCAGGGCATCGTGTAAGGCATCATGACAAAGGACTGTTGAACGAACAGCAAGCAAGAGCAGCAAGAAGAGCTTGATTAGGAAGAGCGGCCGGCAGGGCTGCATCAGGGAATAACAGGCAGGCGCTGGGACACTGCTCCGTGCAGAATCTTCGAGAGGTCTGCGCTGCCCCCAGAGTTCCATTGCCGAGCCGTGGTCCGCATGCGCAACGGCCGCCCCGGGCCGCCTGGGTGTTCCCAGGAGGACAGCAGCCTGCTCGCCGCCTGGATCCTTTCGACGGGCAGATCTCTGCGCGCGAGCTGTGCGGCTGAGCCAAGTTGGCGGGCCGCCTAGCGCATGTGTGCCTTGCCGCCCACGGAGCGCATGGCAAAGTCTGCGGCGGCCATGCTCATGCGGGAGGCGCGCTTCCTCACGCTCATGGTGTAGGGCTCTTCGCCCGGGTGGGGGGGATGGGGGTGGGGGTGGGGGTGGGGGGCATGAGGGCAGCGGGAATAAAAGTTGCCAGCACCAGAATGGAAGCGCTCGCATGCTTGCTGCTGTTCAAACCGCAGTGTGCGCTTGACAGTTGGCATAGGGAGCGTTCCCAGCAAAGTAGAATGAAAACAAACACAACTGCGCTCGCAAGCACAATCAGCACCCCGCCACTGCCATGGACGCCCGTAGGGCCGCCGCTCCGCCTCACACCAGGCGTGGCCGGCCAGCATGGGCACGCGGCACCCACCCGCAATGGCGATGATGCGCTCCACCTCTGCCGGCTTCAGGTGGCAGCGCACCGCCAGCGCGCCCACCAGCAGCGCCACAAAGCGGGTGGACCACGCGGAGCGCAGCCACAGCGAGCCCAGCAGCAGGGCCAGAACCAGGGCCTGCGCACAGCGGACGGGCAGGCGCAGGGCTGGCTTGGCAGGACAGCCGCAGCGGGCGCAGCAGCTGAGCGCGGCACGGGCCGTGGGCAGCCCCTTGGCGGCCGGGCTGTCACGCGCAGAAGAGCAGGCAAGGCGGCCGCCTGCCAGCGGGGCCTGCCAGACGCACCTTCTGCTTGCGCGACAGGCCCAGCGCATCCCAGCGCGCCGCTGCTGCGCCCACAGCGCGCCGGTAGGCAGCCCCCACGGCCTCGCGGTTGCGGGAGTATGCGGCTGGGAGGGTGAAGGCGACCACAAAAGCCAGGGCGGCCAGGCTCCACAGGCTGCAAGAGGGGCGCGGTGGCAAGGGGCGGGGGGGTGACCATCAAGGGAGCAAAAGGTGGAGGGTAGGCATGTAACACATGCAGGGGGGACCCTCTGGTGTGAGCGGCTATGCCCCAGGGTGCTCAGCCAGGGCAGGCGGCGGGCCCCCACCTCAGGTAGGATCCCAGCACCGCCAGCGCCCACAGCGTGGCCCCAGTCTTCAGCGCCACCACCGGGTTGCGGCAAAGCAGGTAGGCGTCGTGCAGGCGGGCCAGCGCGGCGACGCCGTCGGCGGCGCGCTGCGCGACCGCGGCGGCGGCGTCGCTGCCGGCCCAGCCAGCGGCCTCCTGCCACTGCTTGCTGATGAGGGAGCGCAGGAAGTTGAGGGCCAGGTCCGCCAGCAGCACGTAGCAGGTGGCTGCGTCGGGGGTGCAGGGGAAGGCAGTTGGGGCACAAGCGGGCAGCCCAACCCTAGACGGCGGTCGCAAGCGTGGGCACGAGCGGCTGCAGTCTGTGGGGCGCCGGAGCAGTGAAACCCCGAGTTTATGGGGAGCACAGCGCTGCGCTGCGCCCTGAGGTCCCCAACACCCCTGCCAGCTGAGCTCCCCGCCCGGCCCCCGCCCCCTACCGGTGAGCACCGTGAGCCCATGTGCGCCGCGCAGCGCAAACCACGCCGCCGCCAGCGCCAGCACGCCCGCAGCGGCCACCAGGTAGGTCAGCGGCGGGTTGTGGTACAGCAGGACATCCGAAACCACCTCGCTGGCAGTCCGGGGCTCGCCCTCGACGGGCGTGTCTGGCACAGCAAAGGCCACGGCGCCGGCACGCTTGGCTGCGCCGCCGCCGCCGCCACCATGCAGCACGGGCGTCTCCATTGGCGTGCCAACGCCCGCGTACGCATCCAGATCTAGCTGGGCTGCCTCGATGGCCTCCCTGTGAGGGGCAGCGGCGAGCAGGTGCGGGCAGCTGCAGCTCAACTTGAAAAACCGGCACCTCTGCGAGCGCTGCTTGGCAGCCGGACAGGCAGAGCGCACCTCTGCTTCAGGAGCTGTTGCTTCACCGCAATCGTGTCAGGCGGAGTGAGCTCCTGCATACTGTCCTCTTCACGTCGCTGCTCAAAGAACCACGACCCGCAGGAGCGGAGGACGGCAGAGGGGAGGCGTTGGGAAAGCGATCAGTCGAGGCTGGCGCCCCAATTCAAGCTGGCGGGAAGAAGGCGCACGGTAGCGCGCCTCCCATGCACGCGCGCATCGTGCACCCAGCGTACGCTCGTGCCTTGACAGCCCTTCCCCCAGCTTCTTGAATGAAATGATTTAAACTGGCAGGGCAAGCAGCTTGCCTGGCAGGAAGGAGAGTGCTCGAACAGACCGGATGAAGAATGGGAAGAAAGGAAGACTTGCACATTGTCATGCTGCGGAGAGGCGTACTGTCGCGAAGAGGAGGTAGGCCAGTCAGGAAACGCATGTACGGCACGAACAGCTGTATGGAGGTTGCAGAGGAGGGTACGAAGTGCCGTACAAACAATCACGGCGCGTTGCCGATGGGCATGTATGGGGTGTGAGGTACTTGGCAGCACAAAGCACTGGAGACATACGCATGCTTGTTGTGGGCGATGGTGTGAAGCGGGGTGTAGGACCAGCAGTGGTGAGGAAGAAAGTGAATGGCTCTTGACTCGCGCGCTCAGCAGATGGCAGCACAAGGAGAGCAGGGCAAGAATAGCAATTGGATTGGGCTCGCAGTTTGCCATGAGGAAGCTTCAGTTGGCTGAGCGCAGTGCGGAGCAAGAGGATTGGGCTGTGGGCCTGCTTCGAGGACATTCGGGCATCTGATACAACTGCACTCACAGGCCCACAGCCAGGGGCCAAGGAGACGCATGCGCGGCTCGCAGGCGCTGCACCTCCAGCCTAGCTGTTGCCAGGCGACGAGGCACCGCCCCGCGCTCTGGGTGCGCGGCGGCCGCCAGCTCTGCCAGGGCAGAGAAGGCCTGCGGCGGCACGGGGCGGGGCCGAATGGGGGCCGCGACATGGTGCTGCAGCGCAGCAGGCGCAGGGACGAAGGCTCCAAAGGCGGCGT
Source organism: Auxenochlorella pyrenoidosa (assembly GCA_001430745.1). NCBI lineage: Eukaryota > Viridiplantae > Chlorophyta > Trebouxiophyceae > Chlorellales > Chlorellaceae > Auxenochlorella > Auxenochlorella pyrenoidosa. The sequence goes on from KQ481967.1 coordinate 159,243, forward strand.
TGCCGGTGGCGCTGTCGCAGGTGTGCGGTGAGGCGTCATCGCCGGCAGCAGGCCCAAAACGGTTGATGGCCGAGCCGTGCGACTCAGCCGGCGTCAGCGGCCGTGGCTGCGGCAGCTGCTGCGCCAGCCCTGCGGGGCTGTGCTGCGCTGGCGACCAGGGCTGCACGGGGTTCAGGCCGGCTGGCTCGCTGACCGCCGCGGCAGCGGCTGCGGCTGCCGCCTGCAGCTGCGGAAAGCGAGCTGCCGCTTGCATGAGGGCCGCGGCAAAGGGCAGGCGCAGGCGCGGCAGCCGGGGGAACTCCAGGGTCGGCGGCTCGTGGTGGGGCCTGGGGAACTCAAGCTGAGGGTCTGCCTGCTGGGGCGGGTGCTGCGCCTGCTGCTGCGCCTGCTGGTGTGCCTGCTGCTGTGCCATCAGGGGCACAGGCAGGGCCAGGGACAGCTCAAAGCCAAAGCCCTCCTCCTCAGACCTGGCGGGCTTTGCCTGCTCAGCCTGCTGCGGCGCTGCCGAGTGCTGCGGCGCCTGCGCCACTTCGCCTGCTGCCAGCCCGCCGTCAGCTGGCGCGCCGCCGTGGCACAGGCGCTCCTGCGCCGCATGCTTGAGGCGCAGCAGCGCATCCCGCTGCACGTCATCCTCGGGTCGCAGCAGCCGGCGGTCGACCTCGGAGACCAGCGTGCGCAGCAGGGCCTGCAGCTCCGGCTCGCGGCCGGCATGCGCCGCCGCTGTGGCAGCGCACAGCAGCATGCGAATGCTGGGCAGCTTGTGGGCTTCTTTGACCTCCTGCTGCTGCTGCCGCCGCTGCTGCTGCGCAGCTCCGTCGTGCGCTTGCTTCGCCTGCTGAGCCTGCTTTGCCAGCTCCACCTGCCACGGGCTGGGCGGCCGCGGCTCCTCCCGCTCCTGCTGCTGTCCGCCGCTAGCTGCCATGGTGGCGTCACGCGCCGCTGCCTCAGGCTCAGCGACGTCCACATCCATGGCCACCTCTGCCAGGCAGCGCAGCCCGCTGCGCACACTGGGGCAGCGCGCCGCATCGTCGACCAGCTCTGGCCACGGCGCTTGCGCCACCGGCAGCAGCACCCTGCTGCCGCCCAGGTTGGTGGCTAGGGTGCCGCAGCTGAGCCCAGAGGCGCGCATGTCACTGCTGCCAAGGGTCTGCATGTCAGGCGCGCCCGTGGAAGGGGCCGCAGCAGGCACGGGCATGGCTGCTCCTGCGGCTCCTGGCTGCGCTGATGCCTCGGCCCTGGCCTTTGCAGCCTTTGCTGCTTCTGCGCCAGGCTGTGCGGCAGCTCCAGGGCCCAGGAGGAGGCTCGACTGCTGCTGGTGGGGCGCAGGCATGGGCAGCAGCGCGCTGGCGTGCAGCGCTGGCTGGCCAAGCGCTGGTGCAGCCGGGGGCGGGTCGCCAGCTAGCCCCAGTGCCTTCAGCCTTCGGTAGGGCCAGCGCTCCAAGCCAAACTGCAGCCAGGCATTAGGAAGGAGTCGCTATGTATGCGCTGGTGGGGTGGGCCTCGGTTGTCTGTTAATGATCTGACGGCCTGGCTGGCAGGCTGACTGCATAGAATCCAGCGCCTGTACATTTGCCTGGTCTGTACTTCTGCACCCCTGACCCTGGATACCCCTCCAAGCAGCACCGCTCTCACATTCCGGCAGATGCGTTTGAATATCGTAAAGGAGACTCCCACTGCGGCTGCCGCCTGCTGCGCCGGCTGCAGGCAGGGCGCAGGGCAAGGGGATGTGAAGATGGTGGGGTGAGCTTTGTGGGAGGTTTACGGGCCCGGGCAGGCACGCATCTGGGCGGCGAGAAACGGTGTGTAGCTGGCCTTCCCCCCTTCAATGCCGTCACGGCCAAGGCAATCCAGGCCGAGCAGGGCGCCCAGCACTGCTGGGAGCAGTGGAATTTTGCAGGAGGAGCTACACGGCGGCTACCCTTGGAGCCGCACTGCACACCACAGGTCCCAGCCTGACATGTGGGCCGCAGCCCTGAGGATGTACATCCCGGGCAGGCTGGGGCAGCACAGGCTGCTTGTGCGAGAGGGCTAGAGAGGCGAGCTGGCTGCTCCCGACAGCCAGGCTGCCCCGACGCACCAGGCCAAAGTGGGCGGCCAACTCCTCCCTGGTAAGCTCGTCCACATAGCGTCCTGAAGGGGAAGAACACGGGGGCCAGGGGAGGGAAACGTGTCTGACCGGGCCCGGCGTCGAGGTGACACATGACTCGCGCTTCCCGAGCTCGCGCAGCTCTCTGTTTGCGCAAGCTGCTCACCGCACTCCTTGCCTGCTTTTGTCCTCTTGCGCCGCTTTATCGCCGTTTTGCGGGTGCCTTCCATGCCGGCTACCTCCTAACGCTTCCTTTGTGTTTACACCGTCAGGTCTCTGGCCAGGATGAGCGAGATTTAAGAGAGTAGCTCGCGAAAGGTTACTGGCTCGCGGGACGGTGTGGAAGCAAACAGAAATGGCTGCCAGCCTGGCCACTTTGCGACCGTTCCCTCAGAGGCTCCAGATTAGGCGCTGTCTATTTTTTTGGATGCGCACTACAATTCAAGCCCTCGGAAGCCCAGAGAGAAAGCTGTTCCGCCAGTCGCCACGACCGACCGGAGCCCGACCGGAGGAGGATAGAAGCAGCTGGTTGAGCCGTCACTTGGGAAGGGGTTGGGCGCTCACTCGCACAATACCCTTCGCCACTGATGCATGGCGAGCCCGCTTTGGGCCCCGCAGCCCGCGCTGCTGTACCGGTGGGGTTTCAGAGCTGATCCCAGCCCTGCTGAGCAGGCAGCAGGCAAGAGGCAGCGCCGCGGGTCCAGATTCTGCTCCCCATTCCCGCGCCTCCACAGCAGGTCAGGGTGTCTCCATTGTATGACCAGGAATGTGGGCCTGCAGCCACCACACTGCCTCCAAGTTGTGTCACAGGGTTCGCCATCCCCAGGACGCCTGTAGTGGATGCAAAGCGCGCTTGGCAGCAAAGGGCGGCACTGCTCTGCAACTGGCTTGGGTAACTGACGGCAGGCGGCTGCACCGGTGTTGGGGCTGCCATAGAAGCTGGGCCCACTGTATATACACCGATGAAAGCCTGTCAGAGCGGCGGCACCTGCCGCGCCTGTGAATGGTCACATTCCTCAGTACCATGGATGAACAGCCACCTGACAACCGCCCCCTCCATGCTGTCCTTCCTGCCCGCCACGCCAGCGGCTGCCGCTGCTACCGCCCGCCGGCGGTGCCGCCGCGCAGAAGGCGGACGAGCGCCTGTGCCTTGGGCCCGCCACCATCCGAGTTGACAGAGGGCACGATGTCGGCTGGGCGGAACCAGTCCACAAAGGCGCGCAGCTCGCTGAAGCTGCTGTGCTCGCTATAGGGCACCTGCGCGGGCATGGGGCGCGGGGGCACACATGCAGCGCTGTGGGAGGGGTAGCAGCTGGGAAGCTTGGGGGGTGGGAGGCGGGGGGGAGGGGGGCGCCCCACGCGGCAGCACTGTGGGCTTGATGCGCGAGGCAGCCTGCCATGCACCCCCTCCAGCACCAGCCCGAGCTGTGCGACTTGACTGGGGACTCCATGCATCCAGCATGGGGAGCGTGCGCGCCACGATGCACGCGGGGGTCATGCAGCAAGCCAGGCAGAAACGGTGCGCCTTGCCTGGTAGGTGATGATGGTGCCCTTCTGCTTCCGCCGGCCCCGCGCCCTCGTCTGGCTGGCGTCCCGCTGGTGCGCCCAGCCGGTGGGCTGGAAGCCCACAGCTGCAGGGGAGGGCGAGGCCAGGCGCAGGCGGGTGGCTGAAGACGGCGGGCACCAGCGGGGCGCCACCAGCATGCGCCTCCCTGCTAGGCCCTCGGCAGCGCACCCCGCCCGGGCCCGCCGGCCCTATGGGCACGGGCCTACCGTTGGTGAACCGCCCGCGGTAATGCTTGAGCAGCTTGGCCATATGCTTCTGGCTCACCATCCACAGTGGGACTGCAGCAGGGGTGGGCCGCCGCAGGCTGAGGGGCCGGGCCGTCAACGCTGGGCAGCAGCGCCGCAGGCAAGGCAGATGCAGCAGGCTGGGGTGCAGAGCCGAACCGTTGCACCTGGGCCTGGCTGCTGCCGGCGGCGCCTGCAGAGCAGCCCTCTACCACCCCCTGCCCTCCGCCCACCGGCCCGGCACCCGATGACATGCCCAACCTGCAGAGCGCCGCTGCCGCGCTGCCGCCCTGCTGCCTTGGCCGTCCAGCCCAACCTGCGGCCCCTTACCCGCGTGCAGGTTGGTTTCGTGGTCGTCAGTCGTCAGCAGGCAGCGGTACTCCTCGGGCAGGTCCAGGCAGTCCAGGATCTGCAGCAGGGCAGGCACGCAGCGGGCGGTGCGCGTGGGCAGGGGGCAGAGCGGGCGGCGGGCAGCGGCTACACGCGCCGTTGTGGCATGCTGGCAAAGCTGCCGGCAGCCGCAGGCAGCGCGTCCCCACCACACCCAGCGGCTTCTCGGCCACGACACGACCCGCTTGCCGTGCACTTGGCCCTCGATGCAGTGCCCCCCACTGCCCACCCACTTTGCGCTTGGCTGCCGACACGTAGATCTTGCGCTGCAGCACGCGCGCCGCCTCCAGGAACAGCCGCTCCTTGCCTGCAGGCGCACCCGCTGGGGCGGCGGCGCATGGGCACCCTGCACCTGCGCGCTCCGAATGACCGGCGCCGGCAACCAGCACCTGTGACCCCTGCCGCGGTGCATGCCCCTGCCCTGGCCCTGCCGCATGCCCCCCTGCGGAGCAACTGCCACGGTGCATGCCCCGACAGAGAGGGGCGCCCCGGCAGTGCGCACCGATGGTGTAGGAGCCAAACAGGAAGAGGGTCTTGGGGTTGAAGGCCTCTGCCTTGACTGCGTCGATCGCAAACTTGAGCACCTGGCAGGGAAGGGGCGCACAGGCGGGCGGGTGAGGGCTGAGGGGCCCAGACGCTTGTTGCCCAAGCTGCTGCTCGTCCAGCCTCAGCTCCCGGGGGGGGGGGCTGCGCGCTCGCCCGCCAGCACTGCCGCCGCCGGCCCCAGGAACCAGCGGCAGCCCACCTCCTTTTGCGAGGGGAAGGCGTACTCGGGGGAGCAGTAGGTGGTGTCCAGTATGAGGTCGGCGCGGCCCCTGCAGGCGGGCAGGCAGGCAGAGCGGCGGCAGCTGGGGGCACAGGCAGTCCGCCGGCAGGGCAGGGGGCGGGAGGCCAAAGCGCAGGAAGAAGCCAAGGCGGCAGGCACACAGGGAGCGCCTGCTGCGCGTGTGCACAGGGCGCCCGTGGGCAGCCGGCGGGCGTCCCATGCCGACAGCTGGCGCAGGCAGCGGCGCGCTCCCCAGGCGCAGGCGCACCGGGCTGCCGCCAGCGCGGGCTCTTCCTGCATCTCCGGGATGAGTCGGCAGTCACCTGCAGGGGTCGGGCGGATCCCCTGGAGCCTGGACTGACCCCGGGGGCACGCAGCGCTGTTCTCGCCAGGCCCAGGCGGGCGTGCGCAGGCCGCCCCGCGCAGCCGTGCAGATGACCGCTGCGCTCCCCGCCATGCGTCCAGCGCGCCCCGTGAACCCCCACCAAAGGGTGCGGTGCTTGCAGCCGCCCAGCCCCTGCCGCCCACCCCTGTGCCCACCCGTGTGCAGCACTGGGCGGCGTCCCGGCGGCTCAAACAGGATCATCACGGCCCCCGGGCAGTGATTGGCGTCCAGGAAGGTGACACGCACCCCCTCCACCAGGATGGGCGACTGAAGCGGCACCTCGCTGCAGTGGGGAGGCGCGGGCGCATTGCCCAAGCAGCACAGGGCGTCCAGAGCAGGCGCCTTGCGCGGCGGGCGGCGCCCGAGCCAGGCAGAACATGCAGGTGCAAGGGAGGCCGATGCAATGCCCCTGAGAGGAGCCGGCAGCGATGCCACCGGCCGCCGAGCCGAAGAGCTGCGGCCCACATGCCATGCACGCCGGGTGACCCCACGCACCGTATGCAGCTCTGCTTCACCCGCAGCTGCTGCACCACCAAGCGAGCGGTGGGCGGCGAGCAGTACAGCGTGCCGCGGTCAAACCTGCAGCGCGGGGCAGTGTGTGGGAGGGCTCCGAGCCGGGGCTGGGAGAGGCAGGGCGGCGCAGGGCAGGAGGCACGGGGCCGACAGAGGCAGGTCAACAATGGGGCCTCGCACATCGGTGCTTCAGTCACATGATGTCCTCGCAGCCGTGTACTGGCCAGCGATGGCTGTGCACCTGCCGGGCCTGCAGCTGGCAGTCACCCCCGGCTGGCGTCCTGCCCTGATGGCCACTCACTTGCCGGTGAGGCCCTTGTAGTGGTCGGCATGGAAGTGGGTGAGGAACCAGTGGCGGTACGGCGACTGTGGGGGAGAATTGGGGGGGGGGGGGCCGAGGAATGCATGTGCGGGAGAGCGAGTGGCGGCAGCATCTCGCTGCAAGGCCCCAGGCGCAGGTTGGTCAGAACCGCATGCCCATGGCGCAGTGCACTCCAGCGCCTGTAAGGACATCCCCAACGTGCGCTGTGCCCCCTGCGTCGCCCACCTGCACCGGCAGGTTGCAGAAACGATCAACCACGAAGGGTGTGCCTGGGACCAGCTGCCACTGCCGCATGGGAAGCACCTGGGCGGCCCTGCAGGCAGACAGGTGGGCAGGCAGCCAGGCAAGCGGCACAAGTTGCCAAGAGAGGAGAACAAGCGCCAACAGCAGCCCAATGGCGTGTGAAGCAATCAAAACCAAGGCCGGCGAACCTGGCATGAGCACCGTTCACTCTCCCCCCACGCGCCTGGGGCCCCAACGCTTGCCGCCGCCAGCCCCGCCGCTCGCCGCCGCCACCGCCTTGTGTGCCCACTGCTGCGCCGCCGGCTTGCCGCCGCGGCCGCGCCCTGGTCCCGCGCCCTGGCCAGCCGCCGCCTGCTTGGCAGCCCTGCCAGCCAGGCTGCTGCCATCGGCGGCTTTCAGGTAGCTGAGGATGGAGCCAGGATTGGGCACCGCTTCTGCCTGCTTGCCGCCGCCCTGCGGCTTGAAGTACTGCAGGATGCTGCAGGAGACGGCTGCGCCGCCCGCCCCTGCAGCCAGCGCCCGCCAGTCGCCCACGCCGCTGACGCGCGCGCGCGCATGCGACTGCCGCCGCTCCTCCAGCTGGCCCTGCTGCTGCCGAGGCTGCTGCTGCTGGCCGGGGGTGCCTGGCGGCTCGTCCTGCCGCCGCTCCTCGCCCCCCGCCTGATCCCCGCTGCCGCCTGCCGCGCCCGCCGCCTCTGCCGCCTCCGCCAGCTCCTCAGCCGCCAGCAGCAGCTTCTTGCGGGCGCCCAGGGCCGGGATGCCCAGCTCCCGCAGGTCGGCGTCGGTGAGGCAGGGCAGCAGCGACAGGCCGGCGCCTGCAGCAGCAGTGGGAAGTGGCAGCAGAAAGGGTGTGTGGCCTGGATCGAGGTGCTTTCCAGGGGCGGGCAGAGCACGCGGGAGGCTGTTCACGCCTGCATGCGCAGGTACAGGAACGGGGAGGCAGATGCAGGCATGAAGCGAGCCAGCATCGGCACGGCTGGCACCCCTCACCTGCGCGGGCAAACAGCTCTGCATACTTGTCCAGGCCGCGCGCCTCCAGCCAGGCATGCAGGGCTGCCTGCTCCCCAGACGAGCATGCGCCTGCTGCTCCCGCCGCCTCGGCCTCGCCGCCACTGCCGCCCCAGCCATCCTCGCTGTCCCCCGCCTCCTCGTCCTCCCCTGCCACAGCCGCAGCCGCCACCCCGCACTCTGCCGCCGCCTGGCTGGCTTCCTCCTGCTCTGACCAGTTGCCGTCCTGCTCCTCTGAGCCCTCCTCCTCCTCCGCCAGGTCCTCACAGGTGGTGACGAATGACGGCCCTGGGGCCTGCTGTGGCTGCTGCCCCTGCTGCGGCTCTGGCCCCGACGGTGCTGCCCCTGTGCCTGCCGCTACAGCACCTGGGCGGCGGTGCTGCGCTTGGCAGGCAGCACTGTGAGCGGCCTGCTCCTGCGGCCCGCCCAGGTCGGCTAAGAAGGTGCCGCAGGCGGAGCAGAAGGCAGACGCCACGCTGGCATGGGCAGCCGCCATCTGCGTCAACGGTCCCGGAAACTCATCGGCCTCATCTGCGGGGCCGCGACCATGAGTGCCCAGCCCTGGGGACCACAGCGGCGGCCCAGCTGTCGGTGTCTGTTGCGGGTGCGCAGGCACAGGCGCCAACTGCTGCAGCGCTTGGCGCGGCGGCGATTCTGGCCGCCGTGCCATGAAGATGCTGCGCACCGACCAGCTGCCGCTGCCCGTCGAGACATTTTGTCTGCTGTTTGCTGACAGCTGACCAGCCTCTTGCTGCTGTGGCTGCTGCTGGAGGGCCAGTGGCCCGTCGCCGCCGCCGCTGTTGCAAGCTGCCCCCGCCTGGCGGTCGCCCGCCGCCGCCGCTGGCGGGCATCTGAAGCGCTCCGGTGTGGTCCTGGAATCTAGTCGCTTGCTACTGGGCTGCTCAGACGAGGCGGGGTCGCTGTTTTCTTGCAGCTCGACAACAAAGTCTTCGCTCTCCCAGCCCTCCGCGTCCCAAGAGCCCATTGGGGTATGAGTTTGCGCTCAGACGGCCTGCGAAATTGGAGAAAACACTCCAGTCTTCGCATTTGCTGCACGAGGGTTTTTTGAAGCAAGTGTATGTCGGCCATCGTGCTGTCTGAGCGCTAACCGATTGAGCGCTTCTGTGGAGATTGCATTTGGCATTCCCCCCTACCCTGCAACCCGTCCCTGCAAATTTTCCAATCATTATTGCCCGCCTCCTGCTTCCCCGCTTGCCGCTGGGCCCGGCGCTCGCTCCGTGGGCTGCCATGAGCACAGCATCGCTGCCCAGACGCCGCAGCGCGCGCTCGGCTGCCCGGCTTGCGGCGGCAGCGGGCGACGCTGGCAACGCAGACCCGACAGCAGGGGCAGCTGCGCCTGAGGGTCTGGCAGGTAATGAACAGCCACGTAAGCGGCAACGCACAGCACAACCAGCCATGACAGATGCAGCGGCAGATGCTGGGGCTGAGGAGCTGGCAGCCGCAACAGCAGTTCCCAAGCGCAGCGGCAAGGGCAGGGCCAGGGCAGGAGCTGGCGGCCCAACTCGGGAGTACGAGGAGGAGTTGTGGGGCCAGGGCTACAAGCTGGTAGCGGGCGTGGATGAGGCAGGCCGCGGGCCGCTGGCAGGTGAGGTGGGACACAGCACAACGGTTTTGTGTCCGTGCTTACGTGCTGCCTGCTGCGCCTGCTTGGAGGATGGTTCGACGGCACACCATGCATGGCACTCACCGTCCGCTTGCCCTTTTTGCCATCCGGTGAAGGCCCCGTTGTCGCGGCCGCCTGCATTGTGCCTCCCCACGTGGAGATTGCGGGCATTGACGACAGCAAGAAGATGACGGCAGAGGCGCGGGAGGTGGCGTACGAGCAGCTCACCACGCACCCCGACGTGAAGTGGGCAGCGTGAGTGGCGTCCGGTCTGCCCTGCCACGGCTCGGGGCGTCTGTGCCATGCAGCTTCTGACATCTACCTCTTTGCCGTCTGCCTTCCCTTTCTATTTAAAAGTGCCCTCTGTGGGCACGGTGACTGCCCGGGCGGCTTGCACGGCTTGCAACCACACTCGCTGATGAGCCCCCCCGCCCCCCCCCCCCCCTCCCCCCTCCCTTCCCACCCCTGCGCTGCAGAAAGACCATCGACGCGGGCGAGATCGACGACATCAACATCCTGCAGGCAGCGCTCAAGGCGATGGAGGGCGCGGCGGCGGGCCTGCCAGAGGCGCCAGACTTCCTGCTCGTCGACGGCAACCGCCTGCCCAAGGTGAGGCGGTTCTGGCCCCTCCCCCTGGCTCCTCCCCTCTGCATGCTTCTCAAGGGCCTGAGGAACTTGCTGACGAGCACAGCTGCCAGTGCAAGGCGTGCTGGGTCTTGCACGCCGTGCGCATGAAATCTGGGTGCCTGCTGCAGCTCCAGCCTGCGCGGCGGCATGGCGTGTTGCATCCCTGCTGCGCTGGCTCATGAGGCTGGCGTTGAGCCCTCTGGGAGGTGCTGACTTGTCCTCTACCCTTTCCTCCTGTCCTTTATCAACACACTTGCACAGTGCGCTGCATGACTGCCACCCTGCAGCATCTGCCTGCTTCCTCCTTTGCTGCACAGCCTTGAACTGGCGGCCTGCCGTTGGGTCACTGGCAACTGCAGCGCATGGCTGTCACCAGAGCCGCCAGCCCTGTCTCCGCTCCCGCAGGGCTTTGACCTGGAGCGCGCGCGGCCCGTGGTCAAGGGCGACTCCAAGGTGCTGTGCATCGCCGCCGCCAGCGTGATTGCCAAGGTGACGCGTGACCGGCTGATGGAGGCGTACCACGAGAAGTGGCCGCAGTACAACTTTGCGGGTGGGTGACCGGGTGGGTGAGCAGGCAGCCACTGCGGGGGAGCTGGCGGGTGCTGAGGCATGATGCAACTGTGCACCTAGCAGCACACAGCACAGCCGACACCAGCCAGGCACACAGGTCATGACACGCACCCAGCCTCTCCGGCCTCTTTGGCAGGGCACAAGGGTTACTGCGTGCCGGAGCATGTGGAGGCAATCCGGCGGCATGGCCCCTGCCCTGTGCACCGCCGCACATTTGCACCCATCAAGACCTGGTTTCCACTAGAGCAGCAGGAAGAGGGCAAGGGGCCAGCCAGCATGGGCAGCAAGGCCAAGGCTAAAAAGGGTGCGCGGGGCAGCAAGCGCGGCAAGGCAGCTGGAGATGACTGATGGCCATGCCAAGCGCCAAGTTGAGTTGCACCTGTCTGGTGCGCGCGCAGTCGCGCCCGGCACCACTGCCTCTGGTTCCATGCGCATGCTGCATGCCACGCAGCAGCAATAAGTGTATTTAAACAACGCACATCCCAAAGTTGGTCAAGTTGCAACTGGCTGCGATTGGCCCTTGTAAAACGTTGTTTAGAGGCCGGGGTGCTGCTGTGGTCGGGCCGCTCAGCGCCCCGAGTCGGCGGCAAATGCAGGTCACTCGGGGTGCTGGATCATGAGCGCCCATTGCTCCATTGCTTGAATTATTCCATATACAGCTGCTCAGGCCTCTCCCAAGCTCCTTGCGGGCATCGGCGACCGGGCTGCGCTATCTGTCGTTCGCAAGGAGCCCGCCTCCCGCCCAGCCGCCACTCTGTTGTTGCCGCTAAAGCGAACCGCTGACTCTCCTTGCCCCCGCGAGCGCACCCTCGCAAGGCAAGCACCTGGCAGCGGCGCTCAGAGCGGCGGCTCGGCCAACTCCTGCCACACTCGTCTTGAGATTGCCCTTCCCATCCTGCCGTCCTCCTGACGCCTCGCTTCATGCTCGCAGCCGCCTGATAGCCGAAGTGAGCAGTGGCGTCCCCACCGCTCCGGCGCCGGCGCCGCTCCTGCCGCTCGTGGCCTGCACACCACAGCTGCTGCAGCCGCATCAGCCATGCAGCCCCTAGCAGCTGCAGGACAGCGCATCCTTATTCTCAAGAAGAGCGTCCACCCATCCGAGCGGCAGTGGTCACGGTGAGGCCTCCTGTGTTCAAACCCAAGCTGGCGCTCTTACACTAACTGATCTTGAATGTGCGCAAAGTACAGCACCCAACAAACGTCCTTTGCCTGGAACCCCTGCCTGCAGATTGGTGGTGCCGGGTACGTTCAGGACTCTTTCAGGGGATTTTCAGGCTGTGTAGATGGGCACTGCCTGCCTGCCGCCTGGTTGGGTGCGAGCCAAGATGCGCTTTGCCCGTCCTTTCCCATGGCCGTCCTCCACTTCATACCTGCAGGGGCACAGGTGCACTTCTTCCAGACCATCCAGGTAAGATGCGGGAACTGGAGGGCTTCCTGACACATTGAAAGCCACATGATGTCCATGCCCCGCCCGCTCGCCTGCAGCCAGCCCTGCCCCGCGTCCGCTGCCACCCTGCAGGCAGAGCTCAAGGCGCTCGGAAAGGACATCAACCTGTACATTAGGGACTCTGGGCCCAACCCCCGCACCTGGCGCTGGCTGTTCCGCATGACGGTGCAGGTGGGTGCCAGAAGAGCTGTCAGGGTGCAGAGAGCACGGAGGCCCAGCCGCACTTGCATTCCTCCGCGCAGCCAGCTGACTGCGAGCCCTCCTCCCCTCTCCATCCTCAGCGGCCCATGGTGCTGGACCTGCAGCCCTTCTACATGGTTGGTTAGGCATGCCGGAGGCATGCGGTGTGTTGGACAGCCTGTCCTGCAGCGTGGGCTGTTGGCCACGCCTTTCAACCTGTCTGTTGCCAGCTGTCCTCACCTGCCCGCCTCCCTTGCCACACCCATGCCTTGACCTGTGCTGCAGCACCATGGCGTGAATGCGGGCGACACCATCTGCGTGTTCCGCAACCTGGCCAGCAACGAGCTGACGGTGGAGGTGCTGCGCGGTGCAGGCCCGCCGCCCCCGCCTGCAGGTGCCAGCTGCAGTGTGGCAGCAGCAGCTGCGGCGGTCGCTGCCGCGCTGGGCCCCCAGCCCCAGCCCCAGGAGCCTGTACCCACGTTTGCAGCTGGCCAGCTGCCGGGCCTGGCCTGGACACTTGGCCCGCGTGGTGGCAAGCGCACTGGCGGCCCAGCTGTGGGCGGCCCTGCTGCAGGCGGCCTGCTGCGCTCACCAGCCGGGGGCGAGGAGGATGACGACTACTGGGACACAGGTGCAGAGGACGGCAACGACGGAGACTACAGCCCCACCGCCAAGGGGCGCGGCGGCAAGCGCAGCGCTGCTGCGGCCAAGGGGGGCCCACTGGCCGTGCGCCGTGCACTCAACAAGCCGCGCAGCGGCAGCAGCGACGGCAGCGACCAGGTGGGCCGAGGTGGGCCGCAGGGAGATGAGAACAAGAGGGCAAGTGCAGCCTGCCTAGTACTAGTTGTGCGTTCTGCTGCAGAGGTTGGTGCGCACCACAGAACCTGGCCCAACTGCTGCACCCTTGTCTCCTTTTCGCTGCTTGCTCAGGAGGGCGTGTACACCGCTGAGCAGCTGGCCCGCTTTGAGCAGCTGGTGGACGTAGCGGCACGCCTGTCGCACCCGCAGCAGCTACAGCACTGATTGATCCAAGCCAGGCCCTGCCGGACCAGAAGGGGCAGCCAACATGAGCTTGCTCCTGCCTGCTTTGAGCTCTACTGAAATATGCGACCCAGATGGGTGCCCCTGTACTTTCCCCGGCGTAGCGCAGTTTTCACGCCTCGCGCTGACGTTGGAGCCACAACACTTGACATTGACTTGCCACCCTGGCCGTGTGCCCACAAACACTTGTGTGCGAACCTATTCTTCATTCTTCCTGCCTGCTTGCGCTTTGCCCGTCGCTTTTCCGCTCATGCTTCTCGCTACAAGTCAATCCCGCTGCAAAGGTGGTCCTCTTGCTAAACCCAAGAGCCTGTGAGCATCTGTTCCTGCCTGTCAGCCATCAGTATGCCTGCTGCCCAGGGAACATAGGCATGTCGTTCGCAACAGCCCCATACCCCGCATGCATGCTGCGGCCACCTCTGCATGCCGCCACTGTTGCCAGTTGGGGGAGCTGCCGGACGTGCGCTGTTGCATCCAAACTCGGCTTTAGTCGCTCTTCTACTTTTGCCCAGCACCAGGGCGTATAACAGCCGGCGGAACAACTTCACAACCCCAGCGGCAGCGGCGGAGCGTTCGGGAGCTGACCTTGTGCAATTATTGATCAGCAATAGTCTGCTGGGAGCTAAGGAGTTCACCGCGGTCAGCATGCAGCACACCCAGTGCTCCGTAGCTGGCAGGACTCTCGCTCCAGCCTGCCAGCACCCCTTCCGGGCGCAGCATCCGCGGCGGCAGCATGTGCGGCAGCTAACTCGCTGCGAGGTGGCCAAGCCGGGAGGAGGAGCGCGCTTTGAGGACGACGGCGCTCAGGGCAGCGGAGCACCGCCCATTGACAGTGAGTGCTGCTGGTAACAAGCTCTGGGTAGATTTGAGTTCTACAAGCGCTCGACTTGTGCTGCCTGCCGCTGCCGCCGCCGCCAGTTCTCGCTGCCGCCCTGCTTGTATGCGCCCTCTGCTGGTGCTTGCCATGCTGCAGCGCAGTGGTATGATGACACCCATTCACCACAGACCTGTTCCGAGGGGGCATGGTTTGCCCTCGCTGGAGACACTGTGAACTCATGCACCACTCTGACCACTGCGCCCGCTTAGTTCAGCCTTGGCCGCGCTCCTGCTGCCTTTTGAGTTGCCGTTTGCAGTCTCTGCGCCTGTCGTTTGGTGTCTAGCACACCCCACAGCTGCTGCGCACTTGTCTTTGAAGCATGTTTGCCCCCCCACCGGCATGCAGTCACTTCGCTGGAGTTTCCGCCCAGCAACGCGGCCGCAGCGGCCGCGGCGCAGCAGCAGCAGGACGGCAGCCCAATCAAGACCAGCGGGCTGCACCGCACGCCCCTGAGCGGCGGCGTGCAGAACGCGACGCTGCGCTGCGACCTGCCCTCTCCCGCGGTGGCAGGTGCGCCGCTGTCGCCCCCCGCGCCTGGTGTTGTGGCCACAGGCAGGCTCTTGCCGTGGTCACACGCCCTTTCTCAATGTCAGCATCAGTTGCATTTGTATGCCGTGGCTTGTCGACGGCGGCGCCTGCTGGCAGCGCTGTCCCTTGGCGGAGACCGAGGTGGCGTGCAGCCGACCCACCCCTGCTGGCCGCCCGTCCGCCTGCCCCGCCTGCAGTGCGGAACCTGGTGGAGCAGGCGCAGTTTGCGCACCTGTGCACCATCATGTGCAACATGCACCACCGGCGGGCGGGGTACCCCTTTGGCTCGCTGGTGGACTTTGCAGCTGATGGCGCCGGCCACCCCATCTTCAGGTGCGGCGCCCAGAGCTGCAGGGCAGCGGCTGTGCACGGTGCCGCCGAGGCCAGTCACCTGGCTGTAGTGGCACACAGTGCTGCTTCCTGCTGCGCCCATCTCGCCACATGCGCTGCATCATGGTTCCAAGCTGCGAGCCCACTGGCAACTGCATGCGGCCATTGCCTGGCTTCCACGCGTGCGCAGCGCTGAGCATGCGGAGCCCGGCAGCAAACTCCATGTGCCTGCCGCCCCCCCCGCGCCCCGCAGCCTGTCGCCGCTGGCCATCCAGACGCGCAACCTGCTGGAGGACCCGCGCTGCAGCGTGGTGGTGCAGATGCCGGGGTGGACGGGGCTGGCCAACGCGCGCGTCACCATCTTTGGCGAGGTGTACAAGCTGCCGGAGAGCCTGCAGGAGCAGGCGCAGGAGGTGCGCGGGCGGCGCGGCGGTCGGAAGCGTCGTGCGTGTTGCGCCACGGTGCTGTGACTGCAGATGCTCCCGGTTTGCAGCTTGCCTGACCTCGCTGCTGCCGCCGACAAGCGGCCTGACCTCGAGGCCGGCGCCGTTGCCTTTGCCGCCGTTGTTCTGCAGATCTTCCACGCCAAACACGCTACGCGGGCCAACCGTGCCGAACGCTACGTCTCTGGCAACGCTGTGCACTTCCGGATGAATCGCATTCTCGACATTTATTTCGTTGGCGGATTCGGTACTGTGCAGGTTGGTGGGGTCGGTTTGGGCAGCCGTTGCGCGGTCTGGGAGGTCCTAGAGAGCTGCCAGAACGCGATTTTTGCTCCTAAAACAACGGCTAGAGTTCGGCGGCACCCTCAGCACGCTCAGCAGAAAGCACTCGCGCTTTCCCTTCGTTCCACGCCACCTTAAAAAGCGATCGAAGCTTCGCCGCTCTTAGAAACAAGATCGAAGCTCAAAGGTTGTCTGCAGAAAGCGGGAAGCTTGTTCATCATCTCGGCCTGCTGGTGTTCGTTCCCTGTTTCGCTGCCATCCCCAAGCTCTCGTTCACCGCCTCCCTGAAGTCATGACACATGTCCGTACATCCGTCGCTAGGGGAAACCCTCCCTTGCCGCTCACAGTTAGTTCCCAAGGAATGTTGTTCACAGTTGACCACATTCCCACTACAAGCCCTGTTCATATTCCCTAGGCCTGCCTGAACAGCAGGTGTTGCTGGTGCAGCCGCAGGGCTTCCCAGGGCGGGGTGGTCCAGGTCCTCCCGGCCGCCCGCGCTTGGCCCCGTGCCCGCCAATCCTCCGGGCGCGGGACCTCTGAACAACGTGGCAAGTGACAGGCACAAGTGCCCACCTGCCCTCTTCAACGGCACCCTTGTGCCCTGGCCCCTCCCTCCCTGCCCCGCAGTGGGTGGACGTGGAGGAGTACAGCCGCGCGCAGCCCGACCCCATCGTGCTGGACAACCCCAACCGCGTGCTGCAAGTGCTGAACGAGAGCTTCTCGGGTGCGGGGCGGGGCTTGCAGGCGCGAGCGCCACACTGTGCATGTGCACCGGGTCGGTGCGTCCTGTAGAGCGGCGCCATGCGCCTGCCCGGCGCACACGGCCCGACCATCCCTCGCCCTGCGCACGCCCTGTTGCGGCTGGCCCGCGCTGCGCGGGCAGCCAGTCGGCCGCTAGCACCACCCACCCACCCCTGGCCCCCGCCCCTGCAGCGCCGCTGCGGGACCTGCTGTCGCGGCGGGACCACCCGCCCGCCGACGACGCCGCCTTCATCTCCATTGACGGGCGGGGGGCAGACGTGCGGGTGCGCAAGGGCGGCGAGTACAGTGTGGAGCGCATCGGCTTTGACAAGGTGGGCCTCAGGGGGGTTGCGCCGCAGCCGGCGCGGCCCAATGGTCGCGCCCGTGCTGGCAGGGGCACATGTACGCCCGTGACTGCCTTGCGGTTGCCGTGCGGTTGTCGCAGGAAAGTGTGCTCCTGGCGCACGGCACTGGCGGGTGGTGCATGCAGCGCTGCCACTGCTCTGCATGCGGGGCGGGCGCGCAGGTGCTGCTGTGGCCTGTTGTCTGAAAGGCAGGCCAATTGGGATGCTGCAGAGACCAGCCGCATTCCCCGGCCCATGGCGCCTGCCGGCGTCCCAGCGACCCTGCCCCTGCCGCCCCCCCCGCCTGCCTGCAGAGCGTGAACACGCTAGAGGATGCGGTGGCAGCCATGTCCATCATCCTCAACGGGGACCCGCGGCACGTGCAGCTGAGCAAGAAGAATGGCTGAGCTGTGGCAGCGCGGCTCGTGCCGCAGCGGCCTGCGCCGAGGGCTTGCGGCACCGCCCAGTTTTTTCCCCAGGCCTAGAACTTTTGTCCGATGCTGCATGACCCTGTCCCCGCTGCCACTTCCTGCTGCACCTGGCGCTCATTCTATTTGCACCTGCTGCCCCTCTCCCTGCTGCCGCTCCTGCAACCCTTGGCCTGTCGCGGCGCTGGCGCAGCAGCCCTGGCTCAACCAGCTTTGATTCTGCGAATCCCCCCCGTTCTGCTTCAAACGTGATATCATGTTGTTATGCTGACGCTTCACATGCAAGTTCCTGACCCCTGTCAGTTGCGCCTCGCCAACTGGTCCGATCCCATCGCGCCGCCGTTCAGCGACCCGGTGCTGAGAGGCTGCCATCGCGGTTCACGACGGTTCTTGAGCATCCGGATCCGGTGTGTGACGGGCCCAATCGCGAACAGTCGCCTCCTAGAGCTAGTGGCAGCAGGTGGCGCTGGGCAGCGCCAGCGTGGGCAGGGCAGCACCGGCCCTCATGAACGCGAGGCCTAGCTTGACCGGGCATCTCCTCCATGTGCACGCTACCCCCTCCAGCTCGCTTCTAGCAGCCCCCGTGGTCGTTCCACGCTTGCTCATCTTCAGATGTCACGGACCAACCAGTAGTTCCTTCTCAACGCCCAGAGTCAGCACTCGGCTGCCTTTGCGTATTTGCATTCAAACAAGAGCCTTCTGGCGAAGCGGCGCACCCCCAATTGGCGGCCATGCGCGCGATCCCGCTGCTCTTGGTTGTGGCGGCCACCCTCGCTGCCGGCGCCCCAAACGGGGCCCTCGACTCGGAGATCACCGACATCATCATTGGTCTGACCGATGACACTGCCGTCGAGGTGCAGCACGACTTTACGGTCGCCTCTGCCGCCGCCGCCGATGCTGCTGGCGACCTTGGCAAGCCCATCGGCCGGCGCTTGCGCCGCCTGCCCCGAAACACGGGGGAGACCCTCGAGCAGCAGCTGCAGCGCCTGAGCGGTATGAAGGGTGAGCCAAGCGCCGCGCACTGCTCCCCTTCGGTCGCAGACTAGCTTTCACACATGTATCTGTCAGCGCTCGTGTTGCGCCCAGTCCCGACTTGTTTGCAAGCCGTTTTACACCTGTGAGCACCTCCCCCGCCTCTTGTGCTTGCAGGCGTCAAGTATGCGGTGCCCGACCTGCGCGTCACGCCTGCTGCGCTACGCCCCGACGGCGGCGTTGGCGCCGCGGTGCCGCAGACCCTGCCCGGCGGCGGCTCCCGGGGGGTGTTCCACGCCTACCAGTGGGGCATGTCACGAGTGGGCGCCCAGTATGCCTGGTCCATTGCCACCGGGGCCAAGGACAAGGAGTCTGCCGTGACTGTGTGTGTCGTGGACTCGGGCATCGACGACAAGTGAGGGTGGGGTGCCCGGGGGAAGGGGCAGGGGCGCATAGTGGAGAAAAGCAGGGCAGGATCAGGCACTTTGATGGGGCAGGGTTGAGGCTGTGTGGTTGAGGACGCTGGCAAGCACAGGGCATGCATTGCTGGGCGCATCAATTTTGCTGCTTTCCATCAATAATGGTGGCGATTGCCTGGGGGCCCCGCCCATCCACCCAGCAGCTGGACTTTCTGGTTAATGCCCACCCTTCATCCCACCCCCAAACCTGCGCAGGCACCCGGGCCTGAAGCCCAACCTGGCCCAGGGTGTGGGCATGAACGCGGTCAACGGGGAGGACGAGTTTGACCTGACAGATGTGCTGGGCCACGGGACCACGCTGGCGGGGGTCATTGCTGGCACTGGCGCTGAGGACGGCCCCGTGGGCCTAAACTGGGACAACGTGAGGGCACCTTCCACCCCATCCCCTTTGAGAGCAGAACCTTGATTTCCGGGGAGGGGTGATGGGTGCAGAGTGGCAAATGCCTGCCCAGTGCTGAACGCATAGGCGGGCCTGGGCAGCTGGCAGGCAACGAGTGCCTGCCCTTGAAAAAAGGTCGGGCACTCGCCCTACCCGTCTTGCCCACCCTCTCACATGAGCGATCTTCCGTCCCTCCTGCCCCTGCAGGTCAACCTGCTGTCCTGCAAGTTCATGGGCCCCGCCGGCTACGGATCCACCTCGGACGCGGTGCAGTGCATCGACTTCTGCCTGGCCCAGAAGGCCCACATCATCTCCGCCTCCTGGACCACCGGCACGCTGCCCAACCCGCCGCTGGAGGAGGCAGGTGGGCGCAGACAGCCGCAGGGTGCACCCAGGGGCCAGCGCACGGCACCTGGTGTGTTCCAGCATGCTCACGATCTGAATGCGTGCCTGCACCCGGGTATGGTGTTGCATTCTGACCACAGCCTCATGATCCCGCAAATCCTGGCCCCTCCCCTTCCTACAGTGGCCCGGACTGCCGAGGCGGGCGCCCTGCTTGTGCTGGCAGCCGGCAACTTTGGCGCCAACATGAAGCAGGTGGGGCGCTGTTGCGGTTCTGTTGACTGATGGCCAATCCTGCAGGGCCTCTTGCAAGCGCCGTGCGTTGCAGTGCTGCAGGGAACATGCGCCGGCAGCGGGATGCCCAACCCATGAACGTTGCGACATTGCCACACCAGCATGCACCCACTGGCGCCTGCCGACACAACACCTCCCCTCCCTCCCCCGCTCGCAGGTCCCCTACTACCCGCAGGTCTACTCGCGCAAGTACGACAACGTCCTGGTGGTGGCCGCCTCAGACGACTACGACGAGCACATCTTCTTCTCCAACTTCGACCCCTCCTCCGTGCACCTGTCAGCGCCTGGCGTCATGTGGGTGCTGCGGGGCACAGGGGCGGTGAAGGGGCAAAGGGCACTTGGGTGGGGTTGGGCTCAAGGGCTCAATGTTGTGGGTGCGCATCATGCGCGGCGAGTCAGAATCTGCTGTAAGACGGGCAGCCAGCCAGGGCAAGCGCCTGCTAGCCGATATTTCCTTGACAATATCCCTCCTGTCATTCCACGCGGCTGCAGGATCTACACCACTGCTGTGGGCGGCATGTACAACTGGACTTCCGGCACCTCGATAGCCGCGCCCTTTGTGTCGGGTGCAGCTGCACTGCTGCAGGCGGTGGCACAGGCGAGCCGCAGGGACGATGGCAGCGGCGTGTAGAAGGCTTCGGCTCACCAGGGTGAAGGGGGCGTGCAGTCTGGAGCCAGAAAGCACCGTTTGGCGACAGATGCCGACAGCTGCGCACCTGCTCACCTCGCACTCTGCCCTGCCCACCGCTTGCCCCCCTCTGCAGGACAGGCTGGGCACCCCTCTGTCGGCCGCCGAGCTCAAGCAGCACATCCTAGACAGCGTGGAGCGCTTGCCCGCCCTGCTGGGCCGCACCTCCACCGCCGGCCGGCTGCGCGTTGACTGGGCGCTGCAGCTGCTGCTGGGCAAGAAGCTGTCCCCCGCCACGCCCTGCCTGGCGCGGCCCGGCCAGCGCAGCAGCAAATGCCGCGGCGGGCGCGGTGGCGGGCGGCTGCCGGCCCGGCGCAGCCTGGTTGAGATGGGCGAGGGCGAGGTTGACGGCGCAGGCAGCAGCGTGGCGGCAGCAGCTGGGGACAGGCCCCACAGCCGGCCGTTCCGTAGCGCAGAAATGCAGCGGGAGCTGGTGCGCCAGCTGGAGCAGCAGGGGCAGCAGCAGATGGCCAGTGAGCAGGGGGCTGGCCTGCGGCGCCGCCAGCGCCGCATGCAGGCAGCTGCTCCCTTCTAACTAGGCGCACAGATCTTGACCATTCCATAGTACATTACATGATTGGCTGCTTGCTGCGTTATCCTCTCTTTCCACACTGCCGCGCCCCTCCCTACCCTGGAGCGGATCCGTCTCTGTGCTCCTGCCCTTGCCTGCAGCCTCGAAAATGCATGAACACACGCTGAAACCTATGCCTTGCTACACTTCATTCGATTGTCATTCATGATTCTTGATTGGTTCTGCATGTGAATTCACCATGCATATGCAAAGTCAAGAGGCACTGGGTTGGAAGGGGTGGAGCAGTGCTGGGAGAGGTGGATATGAACCAGCGATCAGAGTCTCCATTTGAAGCCAGCTGCACGAGGCGTGCCTAATGCATCCTGCTGCCTGCTGCGTCCACTGACGCCCCGCAGCTGCAGCCGTGTTACACGCCAGGCCGTTGAGAAGGAGCATAAGTGATACAGAGGCGCAGGCAAGCAGACCGACCCTTGCAGGGCGCATTCAAGGGGAGGATAAGCAAGCAGACAATTGTGAGCACTGGGGGCATCGAGTAATCAGAGGAAACGATGGGGGTGCCACAAGAAACAGCAGCGCCAAGGACTGGAATTTCCAAGGGAGGCAAACAAGAGCTAGTGCTAGGTCCATCATCTTTCAAGAATGGCTAATAAGTTGAGCGCAGGGCAAGCACAGCGGGAAGAGAGGCGCTGCAATAGCCTGCTTGGCAGCCTGCCAGCGCTCGGTCGCGGGCGAGACAAAGTGTCCCCCTGCTCCTCACGCAATGCGGCTGCTGCCAAGGTGGCTCATGGCGTCTTCGTCGCTGCTGCCGTCTGACACCAGCGTGCTGCGCCGAGAGTGGCCGTTGCTCTGCAGGCGCAAGGTGGGAGGCCGGCATCGGAGCGGGGGCGCAGGGTGGGAAGAGCACAATACCTGCTGCCAGCAAGACCCAGCCACCCTGGTCGCCTGCCTCAAAACATCTGCAGCGGCTGTCCAGGTCCAAGAACATCCTGTCCGCGTACATCATTTTACAAACCCTTGCCCCGCACCCCTGGCCCCCAGCCCCCACCTGCAGCTCCTCCAGCGCTTGCCGCATGGCCTCGCGCGTCATGCCGCCGCGGCTCTCGCTGTCGTAGCTCAGGCTGCACACCAGAGACGCACGCGGGGGGAGGCGGGGGGGGGGGGGGGGGGGGGGGATGGTGGAGTGTGGGGGTAGGTAGGGTGGGGTGTGGATCGTAGTGGGGTTGGGTTGAGGGGCTGCAAGGCGGCTACATAACATGCATGCTCCTCCTGCCTGGCCAGTTGGCCCTGCCAGGTGCTGCACAGGGCAAAGAGGATTGCGCTCAGCGCCGACCCAGGGGCGCACGCTGCCGCAGGCCCTGCCCAGCGGAACGGCCGCCTCACTTGAAGGAGGGGGCCCCCACAGGCGGCCCGGCCTTGCGCCCCGCCAGCCTGCGCAGCTGCACCGTGATGCGCACGCGCTCCACCGCCTGCGTCAGCGAGCCGATCAGCTCCCCCAGGTCCTCGTTGGACATGTAGTCCAGGTTGTAGCCCTGGGGGGGGGGGGAGGGGGGCGAAGATGGGTCAAGGGTTGAGCAGGGGCGTGAAGGCAGCGCTCAGGTTAGTCTGGGGTGGGGAGATGGAGGGATGGGGGAGGGAGACACGGAGCGGGCGCAGCCGGCAAGCCGCAGCGCGGCACGGGCGGGAGGCGAGCCATGCCCCCACGGGCCCCACCTGCAGGTTGTTGTTCTGCGCGTCCAGCCGCTCCAGCTCCTGCCGCAGGTTCTTGTTCTCAGAGTCCAGCTCCCGCAGCTGCACCTGGACCTGCGGGTTGGTGGTGGTGGTGGTGGTGAGTGGGGGCGAGAGGGGGGGAGGGGGAGGGGGGGGGGCACCCGGGCGGTGGTGTCGGCGCTGCCAGCGCGGAGGGGGGCTGCCTGGGGTTCGACGGCAGGAGTTTTGGAGAGAGCGCCTGCCAGTGGCGTGGCACCGGCACCTGCACTCCTCGGCCCGGCGCCCGTCCGCGCGCTGCGAGCCCCCCCCGCGGCAGGGCCCACCTGCTCCTCCAGCCCCGTCAGCGTGTCCAGCACGTGCCGCTGGTTGCTCAGCTGCTCGTCCTTGCGGCGGATCGACTCGAGCACCAGCAGCACCTTCTCCTCCATGCGCAGCACCTGCAGGTGGGGCAGCCATGTTGGACAGTGGGGCGGGGTGACACCGGCGCTGAGAGAGACGGTCGGCGCCGTCTTGTTCGACAAGCCAGGCCAAGCCAGGCCAGTGCACTCCTGTCAGAGGCTGCCACCGCTGAGGCCAGGGCAGGACAGGGGAGGGGGCAGCAGGGGACGGGGCGCCCAGCAGCGCATGCCGAGAGACCGGGTCAGCCGAGCAAGATCCCAAGGGTTCAGCGGGTGCCCGCCGCCCGAGCACCTTTTCGGCGAGCACGTGGTCGTAGCCGTGGCGCAGCGGCTTGGCGGCAGCCTGGTGAAGGGGTGGGTGGGGCAGGGTGAGGACAATCAAGAGGGGTCGGAGAGCGAAGGTGTTGTGGTGCACCTGCAGGAGTGCCCTTCACATGCGTCGCCAGGGATGCCCAAGGCACGCCCACCCTTCCAAGCTGGCAGGGGCACCCAGGCAGGGCAGGGCAGGGGGACGGCAGGAGGGTCTGTGACGCCAGGCAGCTCGCACCTCGAGCTCGGCAAGGTCCTCCCCCTCCTGCTCCGGGTCCGCATCCAGCCCATAGTCAATGCTCTCTGCATGGGGGCAGGCAGGCAGGCAGGCGGACGGGTGGGAACCCCCACTCGCTGCGGCACTCTGCATCCGCAGGCCTGTGCCGCTGCAGCCGCAGGCCTGCGCCAGCCCCTGGCCGCAGCGGTGCCGACGTTGCCTGGCGGCCTCCCACCGCACACCCAGCTGCTCTGCTGCTGCCTCAGACCCTCTGCTGTCCCAGCCGCCCTGCCGGCATGGGAGGCGGCCATCCCCCCGCCCCCCCCGGGCCAGGGCTCTCACCTGGGTCGACCCCTGTGGCCGCCGCCAGCCTGCGGCGCATGCGCTCCAGCGCCAGCGCCAGCTTGCCGCTGTGCTCGTCCGCCGCCTGCAGCTGCGTCTGCATGAAGTCCCGGTCTGCCAGCATGACCTGCGGGGCCAGGGGGCAGTTGAGAGGGTGGGTGCGCGGGTAGGAGGGCGCACATGCAGGAGAGCAAGTCGAGATGAGCAGCACTGTGGGGTGGGGAGCCCTGCACTGAAAGCGGGGCCGAACAAGAGAAGCAGGGCGGACCGTGCAGCATGCCACTGCGCCAACCGCGCACAGCACTGCATGCAGCGAGCCATGCGAGCGCATGCGCGCAGCCCGGGCTCGCTGCCCAGCCCGCACGCAAGCATGCATGAGCTCCCACCGCCCGGCGCCAACCCTGCGCGCACCCCACCCCGCAGCCCACCTGCATGGCCACGTCGTCCTCGCCGCCGGCGTCGTCGCGCGCCGGCGCCCCCCGCCCCTTCATGCTGTGGATGGTGTGCAGCATGCGGTCGCGCTCCACCAGCTCGTCGGCCAGCACCGCCACCTGGCGGCGCAGCAGGTCGGCCTCCACCTCGTGGCACTCGCTCAGCAGCCTGGGGGTGGGGTGGGGTGGGGTGTGTGTGTGTTGGGGTGGGGGGGGCGCGCCCGCTCGTCACAAGGCGGGCACTCGCTCGCTCTGTGCCAGTGCAGCAGGCCTTTGGGAGCCAGCGACAAAGGGCTGTGGCAACAGCTCCCCTGGAGGCACGTCCTGCCCAGCCTGGCCATAAGGTGCATGCTCGCTCCTTTGGCGACCCGAGCTCAGCCCGTGCCCCTTGCCCTCCCGCTTCCAGGCCCTGGCCGCCTTGGCTTGGTGTGTGGCCAGCTCCCCACTTCTCGGGAGGCGGGAGCCTCCGGCCGCCCACCTGGCTGTCGAGGCCTGCTCCAGGGCCTGCCCCGGGAAGAGCGCCCCCGCGCCGCACACCCCGCCCACCGTGGCAGCCACATCGGCAGCCGGCGGGGGCGG
>KQ481967.1:240629-253960 GCA_001430745.1 Auxenochlorella pyrenoidosa
CCCCCCCCCNCCCCCCCCCCTTC
Organism: Auxenochlorella pyrenoidosa; assembly: GCA_001430745.1. NCBI lineage: Eukaryota > Viridiplantae > Chlorophyta > Trebouxiophyceae > Chlorellales > Chlorellaceae > Auxenochlorella > Auxenochlorella pyrenoidosa. The sequence continues at coordinate 240,653 of KQ481967.1, forward strand.
CCCCCCCCTGCCTGGTCGTCAGCGAGGATGCCGCCCATGGGCTGCTGCCCCGCCGACTCGCGCCGGCACATCCAGGCCAGCGCGATGCGCTGGTGCCGCAGCAGCGGGGTGAGCAGCAGGCCCTGCACGCGGGCAGCAGGGGCGTTGCACGTGCAGGAGTTGCAGGCGGGTGGACGACGCTGCTCAACACACACCAGGCTGGCGGAGCAATCAACAGGCCCGCCATGCATGGCGCCAGGCACCGCGCCGCTCCCCGGGTCCCAAGGCAGGGCGCAGCGCTCAGGGCCACCACAGCGTGCGTCCCCACCTCTGGTGGCTGCCGCTCCTCGCTGCCGCTGCCCGCTGTCTCCAGGCCCTCCAGGGCGGCCCGCACCGCCTGCTCCTTGTCGACCCTGTTGGCTGCCAGGAGGGGGGCGCCTGCGCCACTGACCACGGTCGCGCTGCTGGGCCCGGCAGCCCCGGCAGGAACAATCCCGCGCTGCGCCAGCCCAAAGCCAGCCAGGGAGTAGCCCAGCTGCGGCTGCTGCTGCTGGGCGCCAGGGGTGCCAGCCACTCCGGTTGTGATGGTTGCGCCACCCCACTGCTGCTGCTGCTGCTGCTGCTGCAGGGCGGCCGCATACTGCTGCTGCTGCAGCGCGGCGGCGTACTGCTGCTGCAGGGCGGCTGCGTACTGCGGGTTCTGCCGCAGCAGCTGCTGCTGGTGCTGCCACGCCCGGATGGCCTGCGCGGCCCGCCCCACGCCGTGGATGGCCGCTGCCGCCGCCTGCTGCTCTGCGGGGTCGCGTGACCGCTGGGCCGCCGCCTGCAGCACACGCAGGTCCTCTGTCTGCAGCAGCGCCTGCCCCGTGCCCTGCACCACCAGGCGCACAAACTCCGACGCGTTGTGCAGCGCGCGGCGCAGCAGGCCAGACCAGCCGGCGGTCGCGGCGCCGCCGTCTGCAGCCGCCGCCGCAGCGGCGGCGGCGTCTGCGGGGCTGGCTTCGCCGGCGGCAGCGCCCCTGCCGTCGCCACCCTCGTCATCGGCAGTCAGGTCGATGATGTCATTCAAGACAGAGGGCGCCACTGCAGCCGCTGCCACCGCCGCCGCTGGCAGCACCGCTTCAGTGCTGCCTGGCTCCTGCTGCTGCTGCTGCTGCTCCTGATCCTGCAGCTGCTGATGCTGCTGCTGGTCCTGCTGCTGCTCAGCCTGCGCAGACTGCTGCTGCACCACCTGTTCACGATGCTGCTGCTCAGCCTGCGTAGACTGCTGCAGCGCCGCCTGCTCATGCTGCTGGTGCTGTTGGGGCGCAGCAGGAGGCGCATGCACCTCTGGCAGTGGCGCTGCAGCACTCTGGTCGCCCTGCGCCTGTGGCGCTGGCAGCTCCTTGTCCCCTTGCTGCTGCTCTGGCTGGGGAGCAGCATCAATCTGTTGCTTCTCCTGCTGCTGCTGCTCCTCTGGCGGTGCACTGGCGATCGCCTGCTGCTGCTGATCCTGCTGCTCTGATGGTGCATGCTGCTGCTCAGGAGCTGCAGCGCCCGCCACATCTTGCTGCTCCACTTGCGCAGTGCTCGCATGCTGCTGCTGTGAATGGCTGCCTACATCCTGCTGCTCTTGATGCTGCTGCTGAGCCTCAGCTGGCGGCGAGGCCGCTGCTGCCAGCTCGCCGGCAGACGGTGGCGCAGGTGGCGCGCCGCCATTCTGGGCGTTGGCCGCCGACCTGCGGGCCTGCAGCTGCGCCAGATAGGCGGTGAGGCGGCCCTTGGCCAGCGACTTCATCGTGCAGGGAAGCCAATCAGTTCAGGAGCAGGGCACATCGAGCAATCCCTTGCTCTCCCAGCCCCAACTGGCAAATTGCAGCACTGCTGGTGCCTTGTGGCACTTGTGAAATGACCCTTGGGGCGGTTGAAGCCCCTCCAGCGCCATTGCCAGTCCCTGCTGCGCTTGCTGCGTCTGCCCTTCCCTGCCCTCAAACTGTCTTGCCGTTGCGCACAACACGCCACTGAACGATCGCCAGCTGCACAGCGCCCCCAGGAGCTTGGGTCCGTCTCTGCTCACTTTGTTTTCGCCTCGCTTGGCTTGGGCGAACGCCTCCTCGGCTCGCCGACTTGCTGATAGCGCTTTCAGGCATCCCCACAGCCTGTCGCAGCGGCCAGGAGGGGGAGCCCGGTCCTGCCTCTGCCGCCGCCGACCAGCTCCCAACGTCGTCCAGCACCTTGAGGGGGAGCAGCAGCTTGGCGCCATGAGCTGGCTGCGCACCATGATGCACCGGGTGAGAGCTTGCCGCTGTTGTCTTGAAAAGCTCGCAGGTCTCCCCAAAGCTGGAAACTGTGGGATGGCAGCTACGGTCTAGTACTGCAGTAGCGCTGGCGAGGAGCTTCCAATGACCAAGCCCTGCGTCCTGTCTCTGTTGACCTGCTGCCTCAGTTCTGGCACCTCCCATTCACAGGAACCCATCATTGTGTGGTCTTTCATCATTGGAGGGGTGGGGCTGGGCCTGCCGCTGGTGGTGCCGCCCATCCGGGAGGCCATGGGGTATGGCGCCCCCACCCCCAAGGCACCGCCTCCCGTCCGCACGGTGAGGCCGGGGCTGGGCAGCGTGCCTCCCCTCCCGCTCCTCTTGCATACGGTGTGAGGCACCGGACAGCTGGTGTTGGGGCTGTGCTGCAGTTTCAGGGGCAGGCAGCGCCCTGGAAGGGGGGCCTCACCACTCGCAGCACGCTGGGCCCTGGGTGTTGGGCAGCAGGGAGGGCTTGTCCTGCCAGAGAAGGGCGAGGCCGGGCTGCCGGCCTGCCAGGACTGCCAGCACCGGCACCCACGCGCTCAGCGCCCCTGCAATTGGACGCAAGGTGCCAACCAGCTGGTGCAGTGCGGGCAGGGCTGGCGCAGCCAACTTCCCGGATGCGCACTGGCCGCAGCCTGGGCATCACAAGTGCAGGTGCGGGGGCTGAAGCCCCGTCGGCTCACAGCAGGGCCTCACCGCCTGCTGCCGCCTGCCCTCCCCCTGCAATCTGCAGCTGATTGAGAACGCCAAGGCGCAGTGAGGTCCGCGTCGTGGCCGTGTGCGGGATGGCGCGCAGCGCTGGATGTGCGGCCCGGTGCCCTCCTGCTCTCGAGTGCTGCCCATAGCGGGTCTCAGCATGCATGCTCGCATGCAAGGGATTCCCTGCTCCCCCATTCCCAGTCGCTGTAAGCTTTCCTCTGTTGGTGGGACACTGAAAAGGGGTTCAGGTCGCACGAGAGCTGAGGCAGTGGTGCGGGCAGACTGTGCCGTCAGGAGAGCGTGGGCGCCGGGCCCCTCCTGCAGCGACGAGGCGATCAGGGATCCCCTGCCTGCCAGTGCAGACTTGCCGGGCCAGGGTCAACCCCTGCTACACTTAATGTGTCAAATTTGCCCATCTCAAGAACCAAGCAAGGCCAAGATTCAGTGCCCCGTATGCACCGCTTCATCAGCTTTCCACCTTTTGTGCTGCCATCTCAACGCTGGTGCCTGTGACTTCGCTTGGCTTGAAAGCAGTAGTTAAATGCGGTAATGCAAAAATCAGAATCTACAGTTCGCCGATTGCACAGAAGGCCGGTCAGAGAAGCAGAGAGGCAGAGGGTGGGCCGCGCAAGAAGGAGGCAGGGGGCTCGCAGAGCCAGGCACAGCCGAGAAGGGGGTGCGTGGGGCTTTGGGTTTGGTGGGGGTGAGGAGGGGCATGATGAGGTGGAGGACGAGTGTGTGGATGGCAGGCGCGAGCGCAGCGCTCAGCAAGCCGCCTGCCTCACTCAGCGGGCCCGGGAATGGCGGCGCTTAGCCCCTGGCGGGCTTGCCAGCGCAGGTGCTCTTGGGGGAGGTGGTGGTCTTGGCGACTGCAGCGGGGAGGGCATGTAGCAGGGATGGGTGAGGAGGGCACACTGCACTTCCAACCCCTGCCGGAAGCTTCAACGACAGCACTGTCCCAATGTCTCAACACCTGCGCAGTCCAGCCATTGAAGGTTGGTGCACAGCTCACCGGTCACGCCGGCAGCCTTGATGGCGGCGTTCGCGTAGGTGGCCTTGGCGATGGAGGTGGTGCCGGCAACGGTGGTGGGGCCCAGGTTCACGGCGCCGGTGGCCTTCAGGTTCTTGACCTGCAGGGCAGCCCAGAAGCATGGTACTGTGCAGTGAGCCAACCACTGCAGGCCAGCACACGGACCGGCCTGGGCTGTCACGTCAGCGGCCGCGCCGCCGCTACTCGTTTCAGGCACCCTGCCAGCGTCACAGCACTCACCGTCAGGAGGTGGGGGGTGCCGACGGCGCCGATGTTCAGGCGGGCGTTGTTGGTGGTGATGGTCATGGTCCTGGGGTTGATCACAATGCGCTTGGTGCCGTCGGTGATGGTCAGCACACCTGCAGGGCGAGGCAACGCAGGTTGCAACGGTCAACATTTGAGCAGCAAACCCAGCAGCTGGAGGCGGCACCACCCTACCACGCACTGCCTGCGGCGCAGCTCAAAGCCCCCGCCACGCGGCTCACCCTGCACGGTGTAGTCGCCGTTGGAGGCATCGCACTCCAGCAGGCCACCCAGGACACCGCACTGCACAGGGCAGGATGTGCGGGCCAGTCACCAAGGGTCAGGAGTGTGCAGGTGGGGCCAGAGTGGGCAGCCCACAACACTAGCGTACCACGCGAACCTGTGAGTTCCCCCCCCCCACAGCCCCGGCTCTGAGCCTCCAGCCAGGCACGGCTCCATGCAATTGCAGCTCCCACTCACCACATTGAGGTCGCCCAGGGTGCCGGTCAGGCCACCAGCACCCAGGTCCAGCTGCTTCAGGCTACGGCCATGCTGCAGCTCATCGGCGCCGCTGGCAGGGATGGCAGCGGGGGCGGTGGTGTTGCCGCCGAACAGCACCAGAGCGTGCACCAGCAGGCTCAGGCCGATGCCGCCGAAAAGCAGGCGGTCGAGCCAGGAGGACTGAGAGCCGGCCATTCTGCGGGGACTGACGTGCGAGCAGAGTACAGAAAGACAAGCGAGGCCAACGCAGAGACTACACCTCTGCGAATGGGAGTAGATAGATATGGCGAGGTAAGCCTGGTAGAATTTAGCGGGGGGCCTTAGCTTCCCGGGCCGCGCTCCATGGAAGCCGGAGGCTCACACTCGATCCGGAGCATCCGTCCCCTACGGTGGCTGTCCTGCCCAAGTGGTCACCAGCTGCACCCGAAGCTGGGAACCCTTGGGCAGTAGACTTGGGGCCCGCAGCTTGCGTTCCCCCACCCCCGCATGCTGCTGCATGCCTGGATTGGTGCCTTGCAAGGGAGCAGGGTACCAATGGGTCACCTTTGCGGTCAGGGCAAGGGGGCAAGATGGAGCTGCGGCACCGGTGGTGTACTGCTGCAATATTGCCGGCGCGCAGGCCCCGGCACTTGCAGGCCATGCTCCTGCTTTGGGCTGGGTACCTGGGCAAAGCAAGGGGCTGCTATGTGCTACACATGGGGGGTGTCTGCTGCCTGGTTTGGCCAAGGGAGGACGTGTGCGGGCTGTCCCGCCCAGCTGCTTAACCGGCATTGGCGGCAGCCCTGGACGGGCAAGCGATCCTTGCATGCCGGCGGCAGAGACCCCTGCTGCCAGTTTCGCCATCTTGGTGCACTCAGGGGCCAGCATTGCATTGAGCCGACAAAACTCACAGCAGGCAGGCTGGACAAAGGGCAGCAGCCGCGGAACTGCATGTGCGCGGGCAGGCCTGCGCGCAGGAGGCTGGGCCAGCTCGGTTGGCACAGCTCTGTGAACACCACTGGGATGGCACCCTTGGCCAGGGCTTTCTGGGCGCAGTGAGCCAAGAAAAGCTGTTCCTGGTCACACCATGGGGAGCTCTTGATTGCTTGCAGGCCGCTGCCCTGCACCCTCCTGCCAACTTGCCAGCATCCGTGCATAAGCGACCTTGCCGCAGCAGGGAGCCCTTTGCCCGCAGCGCTGAAGGTAACCAGCAGCGGACACAGCCGGTTTCCGGCTACCTGTGGCCTGCCTGTTGGGATGGCCCACTCAACCAAGGCTGGCTGTTATGCCACACTTCAGGGCTGCTCATCACGGCCCCTCGAAGCGTTCACTAATCAACACCCCCCTCCTTGGCACCAGGCCATGCTCGCCTATCAGCAGAGGTTACAGCACAACAGCCGGGGGGCTAAGGCTGGACAAGAAATGGCAATCAGTGAGCAGAAGAGGCCTGAATACATCCAGCAGTGATGATGAGCGCTCGAGCAATAGTAGGTCTAGAAAATGAGCGGTCGGTGTGGGCTGAGGTGAGGTGGCTTGAGTTCAGGGGCTGCAGGTGAAGGTAGGTACCAGGCTGAGCATCGCCCCTCGGCAGTGGGCGCTTAGCGGCCAGCGGGCTTGCCAGCGAAGGTGCACTTGCTGGAGGTCACAGAGTTGGCTGCACGCAACAGAGGAGGGGGAGGCGCAACGGTTAGAAAAAAGGCAGGATGTGCAGATTGGGAAGGCATCACACGCAATCACGCGAGGCCAGGGCGGCAGCAGGCTCATGCGGGGCGCCCTGCGATGAGGCCCGTGATGAGGCCCGCGTGGCAGCAAGCTGCTGGGCAGTCAAGTGGCGGTATGGACCCAGTGCTGCCCACCCAGGACACAGCTCACCGGTGACAGCGGCGCGGGCGGTCACGATGCCGGTGGCAGTCACGCCCTTGTTCAGGGTGAGGGCGCCGTCCACACGGGTGTTGCCGAAGTTCGCAGTGCCGTCGGCCTTGGCGGCGCCGGTCTGCAGGGTCGAGGCAGGGCAGCACTGGGTCAGCTGGGACGAGCAAGCTGGGACGAGCAGCGCGCCTCCAGCTCAGGCTGCGCCCCCAAAGTGGGCACTCAGGGACAACGCACCACATGCAGAACAGGTGCTCGCCTGCCGGCAGGCAGCACACCCCAGCAGGCAGCCGACCCGTGCAGCGCCTCACCGTCAGGGTGTGGGGGTTGCCCACGCCACCGATGTTGATGCGCTTGGTGCTGGTGGTGATGGTCTGGGTGTTGGGGTCGATCACAATCCGGTTGGAGCCGCTGACAACGAACAGCTTGCCTGCACAGCAGGGGGCAGTGGGCAGGTGGGGATCAGAATCATTGACACACGATGATGATGGAGCACAGCACTCTGTCAAAATCAGGCTGGAGGCCTGATGCCGTGGCAAATATGCCAGGGCATGGCTGCGCAGCAGCAGATGTTGAGAACTTCATGTGCGCTAGGGCAGCGTCAAGGCATCGCCGGCGCCCAGCCCAAGCATGCCCGCCCTCGCCCTGGCCAGAGCGCACCGGGAACAGTGAAGTCGCCAGAGGAAGCATCGCAGGCAGTCAGGCCGCCGGTGAGAGAGCACTGCAGGAAGGGGGCATAGATGCAAATCAATCAACACTGCAGCAAAGCCCAGAGCATGCATGCGTCAAGACCTCCCACGGGCGCTTGCATGCCGAGGCGGGACAGAGCAGTGGACACATGGCACATGCACTCACCACGTTGAGGCCGCCCAGCAGACCACCGCTGCCGCCAGTGGCGCCGCCGCCAGTGATGCCACCAACAGTGTCAGTCACACCGCCCAGCACGTTGTCCAGGGTGTCGGTCACGCCACCCAGCAGGCCGCCGGAGCCGCCGGAGGTGGAGCCACCGCCCAGCAGGCCGTCCAGCAGGCCCTGCAGCCGACGGCCGCGCACAGGCATGTCGCCAGCCACGACGGGGGCGGCGCCGTGGCCGCCGAACAGCACCAGGGCGTGCAGCACCATGCTCAGGGCAATGCCGCCGATGAGCACGCGCTCCTTGAGGCCGACCATGCTGAGGTTTTGTGGTGACAGAGGACTGGCAGGGAGGGCCACGGCCGGGGACTGCACTGTATCAAGTGCGAGAATGGTAGCGGCGAGGCTAGGCGCGGAGGGATAGGGGGATTTAGGAGTGCCAGCTCAGCTTCCGCCAGCTTCGGGCCGCTTGGGTTGGCTGAGCCGGAGGCTCACACTCCATCCGGAGTACTGGCGCCTACGGTGGCTGTCCTGCACATCTGGTCACCAGCTGCCCCTCGAAGCTGGGGCAGTAGGCTTGGGGCCGCGGCCTGTCCTGTGCCATTACCCTCGGCCCCTGACTACTGCTGCATGCCTGGATTAAGCATTGCAATTGAGTAGGGTACCAATGCATCACCTTTGTGGTTGCTGAGGCAAGGAGCCAAGATGTGCACAGCGGCACCGGTGGCGTACCGCCGCAATATTGCTAGGCAGCACAGGCCCCTGGGCCCGGCACTCTCTGGCAGCAGCAAGGCTTCCCCCGTTCAATCTGGGCACCTGGGCATTGCAAACTGCTGCCGCAGCATATAGAGAATGCCTGTGCTGGCTACTTGATCTGACAGACGAGGGCTGATGCCTGTGCCCGCTGTACAGCTCAGGCCGCGCAGCGATCGATCGCCGTGCTGGCAGCCTCCGCCCTGGCAGCTGGCATGCTCGGTGCTTCAGCGTCAGGCTTCACATCGATATGCACATAATTCAAATGCCATAGTCTTGATAATGCGTGCATGCACATTCCCTGGATAGTTGCGAGCTGCGCATGCCAATCTGAAAGCGGCCGTGACATCCAAGTGCAGGCCCACAGTCACATCAACGTGCATCGAACAACTCCTGCCCAGCGCTGCTCATGTGAAGCACAGCAACTCATAACCCTGAAATTGACCTGGTGCTGAGTGGCAGAGGGTTGGCTTCACCAAAATAGACAAGTACATAGAACTCTGTCGACTGAATCACTGAAAATGTGAGCAGAGGTGGCAATGCTTCAGAGCCGATGAGTTCGACAGAAAAAGAAAAGGACGCGCTTGTAGCTTAGCAGTCATGTTTGAATTCCACTTCCATCCAGACTCTGCTGCGCCGGGCCGGGGCAAGTCGCCCACCGCAGCTGTTGTTCAGGGGCTGCAGGTTTAGCCGCTCACGGGCTTGGCCGCGCAAGTGCACCTGGTGGAGGTCAGGGTCTTGGTGGCTGCGAAGGGAGGGAGGGTGCAGGCAGATGTTCAGTCAGTACCTGGGCACCGCACACGCCAGAGCAAGGCACAAGGGCATGCCTGCATGGTCCCCAGGCCCAACAGCGTCCACCCTGCCTGGCAGCCAATGCACCCAGCGGGCCGGCCACAGGCGGGACAGGGAGGAGGCACGCAGCATTCCACAGGAGACGCACCGCGGAAGTCGTTCTTGCAGGTCAGGGCGCCCTTGATGGTCACGGGCTTGTTCAGGGTGGCGTCGCCAGCAATGGCCACGGTGCCCAGAGCCACGGCGCCGGGGGCCTTGAAGGCATCAGTCTGCATGCAGCGGTGGGGGGGTACCACTGGAGTTCAATGCACACTCATGCCCAGGGGCGCTGAACAGGCTTTCGCCAGGCCTGAAGGCTGCTCAGCCAAGCGATCACCCACGGTAGGAGGCAGCAAGGCCAGGGGTCCACCAGCGCAGAGTGCAGCAGGCTGCCGGCACAGAGGCAGGCAGTAGGCTGCCGCCACAGGGCCCACCAGCGCTGGTCACTCACGGTCAGGGTGTGGGGGTTAGCGGCAGTGCCGACGTTGATCTTGGAGGAGGAGGAGGAGATGGACAGGGTGGTGGGGTCCAGGATCACACGGCCGTTCACGCCCTTGACGGTCAGCTTGCCTGCGCAGAGGCGGGGGACAAAGGAGCACCAGGTGAGGGACGGCTCAGTGCTGTGGAGAGTGCAGCTCAGGCGTGCCACAGTATGGCGCACCACAGTGACAGCACTGCAGCAAGCCCGGTGGAGCACAGCAGCGAACAACCTACCATGGCGCAGGCAGCGTTCAGCTGGCAAAGCACTCACCCTGCACGGTGAAGTCACCCTCAGAGGCATCGCACTGCAGCAGGCCGCCCAGAGCACCGCACTGCACACACGCAAAAGGGAACAAGATGCAACCATCAATTCAATTCCACAATCAAGCACAGAGGGATGTAGGTCAGCAGGCAGCAGCACTTGCTGCACGCGACGGCCAGGCGCGCTATGAAGACAACCCAGCACAATTGGCACAGCACCTGCCCACTTGTGCACAGATGCACAGCACATCGCACTATGAAACCGTGCAGCCCAGTACTCACCACAGTGAGGCCGTCCAGGAGGCCAGTGCCGGCAACACCGTCACCGCTGCCGCCGCCGAGCAGGCCGTCCAGCAGGCCCTGCAGCTTGCGGCCCTGGCGGGGCATGTCGCCAGCCACGGGCACGGCAGGCACGGCGGTGCGGCCGCCGAACAGCACCAGAGCGTGCAGCAGCATGGTCAGGCCCAGGCCGCCGAAGAGCAGGCGGTCGCGCCACTGGGAGCCGGCCATGATGGAGTAGTGTGGTGACAGATGACTGGCAGGGAGGGCCACGGCCGGGGACTGCACTGTATCAAGTGCGAGAATGGTAGCGGCGAGGCTAGGCGCGGAGGGATAGGGGGATTTAGGAGTGCCAGCTCAGCTTCCGCCAGCTTCGGGCCGCTTGGGTTGGCTGAGCCGGAGGCTCACACTCCATCCGGAGTACTGGCGCCTACGGTGGCTGTCCTGCACATCTGGTCACCAGCTGCCCCTCGAAGCTGGGGCAGTAGGCTCGGGGCCGCGGCCCAGTCCTGCTCCCTCGTCCCTGCTGAATTCAGCTGGCCAGGAGGCACGATGGCTGGTGCAGGCAGCATCCTGGTCTACAGAGCAAGCAGGTCTTCAGCGATGACGCCGACGCAGCAGCCCTGTCGTACCGCTTCAAAGCTGGGCTGCTCTGATCATGTTTGCTGGCCCAGGTTGCAGCCAGGCCAGCCCCCAGCGCCGGCCTGGCGCTGCAGGATGCATGGGGGGAGGGGGGGGGCCTCAATCCGCTGACCGTCAGCCTGCGAATTAGGTGTGCGCATCTGAAGGCTCCGCAGCTCTGGCACAGTGTCGGGTTGTCCCATGCAGCTGCTCACCCCCGGCATTTGCAGCGCCACGCACCTGCCGCCGTCCATCTGCCTGGCAATGCCCCCCTGCTGCTGAACTGAGCAGCTGCACTGCCTGTGGCTGCACCTCGCTATCACACCGCCTGCCTCTCAGCCATGGAGGGCTGGCATACTAGTGCACTGGCCATGATGTGCGTGCGGCGCACTTGACTGTGTGTCAGTTTGAGGGACTGCTGGGGAATGCCATTGCAAGCTCTGGAAGGCCAGGGGACCAGTGCGTACGCCAACTAGCTGGCGCCGCAAAGGGTTGGCAGGCTGCTGGGATGGTGGCTGCCTCAGGCCCGAGGGTGTCAGTGGACAGCGCCAGCGAGCGAGGAGTTCAGTTGGGGTGTCTGTAAGAGGCAAGCAGGGGCGTGGCGTCCCCAAGTATGCAAGCAAAGTGTGAATTTCTGGAGCAGTGCTGGGGAGGTGCACAGGGTACGATGCCTGGAGGGGGCCTGCTGCCAAGCCCCGGCTGGCCTGCCTGATGTGAACCCTGTCCAGAGGCTGAGGAAGCAGAGTGGCTAGCAGCCTGCCTTCTGCATGCAGCAAGGCGGCATCAGCTGCAGGGCCTGTGTTCTTGCCTCGCCCGCCTGCCTGCGTGCCACCTGCCCTCCCGCTAGCCCGCCCGCCCGCCCGCCTGCGCATTTGCGTGCTCCTCCTGTTTTGCCGTCTGTTACCTGCATGAGGCCCAGACAAGCAAGCAAGCACCTGCCCCTATCCAATCTTTTAGCCTTCATCCCTCCGCATGCGCTGTGGGGTTGTGCTGCCATGCAGTGTCAGACCCGCGCCTGCAACTGGTTCCACTGGTGACTGCTGTCCCTCCATGCACCACAGCTTCCCTCACAACTGGGCGCACCTGGGCCCCGGCTTGGGGCTGTGCAGATCTGAGCAAAGCGCTCCAGCTGCATGTCTCCTTGCATGGCATGCTGACAACTGCCTGAATGGCATTAGTGGGACTGCATGAGGCTGAGCCACTCACTGCGAGTGTAAGCAGGCAGGTGGGCGCTGCTGACTTAGGTAGTCAAAGCGGCTGCGCACAGGCGCAAGCCTGGGCCGCCCTCTGCCCCCCCCCCCACACACACGCGTGCTGCCATGCAGTCAGCGGAAGTGCCTACGGCTGCAGCAGCGCAATCACTTGCAAGCGCCACTGCCCCGTCCGGACTCACACGACGTGCGCCGCCTGTGCGGTACCTCCCGTTCCGAGCCAGCGCCGCTCTGTTCAGGCTGTGCAGGATAGCCAGGCCAACTCACTTGGCTGCAGGGGGCAAAGGACTGGAGGCGGAGCTCCTTGCATGATGCCCTGCCCTAGGCACAATGTGTCTGGCAAAAGTGGCATGACGCCCCACCTTCAGGAGGGTGCTGGTGCTGCTGAAACCAAGTGCTCTGTCAGCTGCAATGTGCATGCTGGGCTGCAGCCATAGCCGGGCAGCTTCTGCCATGCCATTCTGGCCTGTTCAAATGCTAGCATGCGAATCAGTAGAGCTTGAATCTGCCGGCCAACTACAGATGGCGCCTCGCAAGGCACAGGCAGGGCAGCAGTAGGGTGCATCCTGTCGCAGGCCGACAGTCGCTGCAAGCATGTAGCTGCAAGGCTGCCTGCCGATGCCAAGCCTTTACATCAATTCAGAATGCAGCCCGGCCTCGATGATATCTCTGCTGACCAGAGCTGGCACCGAGAAAGTGCTTGCATCTCGTAGCCTGCCTGGGGTCTGGCGGCGGCAGTCTTGGCGGTGCGGCACGCTGTGCCTGATCTGGAGGCCCATCCTGCGGCACGAGGGCCATCGCGCCCCTGCTGTCGCGCATCGTGCTCTAGACACGTGTACTGGGTCCGCGGCACCCCGCAGCGGCCTCGAGCCTCCGTTGGAGGGAGTTGGTACCCTGTTTGACTCACTGGGCGCTCCAGGCAGCGGCGCAGGCCCTCAAGTGCTGGTGTTAGACTGCCAGCGTTGAATCATGCAGTCCGCCAGCCTGGTCGGGGCCAAGCCCCTGACGCCCTTCCAGGTGAGCCGAGCGAGGACAGCACGCGCTTGCTTGCCCTGCACACCGTTTGTTGTGGAAAATGCAGTGTCCTCGAGCCCACCCCGCCTGCCGCCGCTCCCCTTTGCAGGCCAGCCGGGGCCGTGCCACCGGCGGGCGGCGGCGGGGCGTGCTGGCCGTCCGCGCCGCAGCTGTGGCTGACACGGACGTCAACCTGGGCGCGCTGCTGCGTGATGCGCTGACCACCCCCGCCTCGCCTGCCCAGCCGGCGCCCGAGCCCGCCCCCGCGCCGGTGCCAGAGGCAGCGCCTGCGCCGCCGCCGCCAGCACCCGTGTCGGCGGTGCCCGAGGCGCCACCTGCCGCCAGTGTCACCGTTGACCCGGTGCCCGGCACCGAGATTCTGTCCAGCGCGCCGCAGCTGCAGCCGCCGCCAGCCCCCACCCAG
>KQ481967.1:255477-273477 GCA_001430745.1 Auxenochlorella pyrenoidosa
CCGCCGCGCGCGNGCCCCCGCCCCCCCCCCCCCCTCGCTGCAGACCCAGGATGCGCTGCTGCTGGACATCCGCCCCGAGGCGCAGCGCGTGGCCGCGGGCGTGGTGGAGCTGCGGCGGGGCGCTCTGGGCAAGGGCGCCGCGGTGCCGCCCGTGCGGGTGAGCACGCCCGCCTGCGACTGATGCTGAGGCGCCACGGCCATGTCATTTTCAGGCCAGCTGCCCGGCCAGTGCTCATGCTGGAAGCGTGGGTGCTGCCTGCCCTGGCGGCTGGCTGCTGCCCTCGAGCTGCTGCCTGCTGCTGGTGCCGGGTCAAGTCTGTGCTCCTGCCCATGAAGAAAGGTGCCCAGATTGCGCGCCAGTGTGACGGCCCCAGCTGCAATCCCGGGGTCACTCCGGGCCGCTTGCACTGGCTGCACTGCCGCCTGGTTGCAGCCACGCACACCTACACCCCCCCCCCCCAACCACCCCGCACGCGCAGCTGCTGCCCAGCGTGGCCAAGCGCGTGCGCGATCCCTCGGGCGTGGCGCTGGAAATCCAGGCCCTCGAGGCGGCCGCCCTTGCCAAGATTGGGGCCGGCACCAAGGTCATTGTCATGGATGAGAAGGTGAGCTTGGCCTGGGCCGGGCTCAGGGCTTAACGACAGCTCTGCGGGCACGTTTGCAGTGTGCGTCGGGGTGTTTGCCACATCGGCGCAGGCGTCCTGGCCGCGCCACCCAGGCTCGGAGCTGAAGGGGGGCCATGGAGGCATGGGCAGCCGGCAGCCCGCTTGCCCGCACGGCTGCCCTGTCGTCAGGCCAGCGACGTCGCGGCCCCTGCCCCTGAGGCCGGCTCCCACGCATGCCACGCCCCGCAGGGGGAGTCTGCCAAGGCGCTGGCGCGCGCGCTGGCGCGCGCGGGCGTGCGTCGGCCGTACGTCCTGGCCGGAGGCTTCCGTGCCTGGGCCGCCGCCGGGCTGGCGGTGCGGCAGGGTGCGGCCGAGTACGACGCCTCGGCGCTGGACGCGCTCAGCAACACCGCCGAGACGGGTGGGCAGGGCGGGCGCTGCCAGCGGGCGGTGCCAGCGGGCGCTGCCGGCCTTTCCCCCACTGCGCTGCCTGATGGCGCGGCGCCGGCAGCTGGGAGAGCGCTGGTGTGCCTTTCCCAGTGCTGGGGGCCAGATGGCTCCTGTCAATGCTCTGGGGGCCAGGCCCTTTCCCCGCTGCAGCCTGCCCAGTTTTTGAGGCACAGGCCGGGGCAGGGCCTGCTGGCATGAGCAGTTGCACCACGCTGCTGACCAAGCCCTTTTCGGCCCTCACGTCTCCTCCGCCCCCCCCCTCCCCGCAGTGGTGGAGGCCGCCGCGTCGCAGCTGTCGCCGCTGCGCGAGCCCCGCTCCGCCGTGCTGGCGGCCGCCGCCCTGGGCGGCCTCGGCTTCCTGGCCTTCAACTTCCACACCACCCTGCAGTTCATCGGGGTGGTGAGCACTGGGGGCGGGGCTGCCAGTAGAGCTTGTCGACCAGGAAGAAGATGCTCTTAATCTCTCCGCATTTTTTCTTGAGAAGCACGACCACTCAATCAGAAATCAAACTGAAGTCCGGTGCCTTGCTGGGCCAGCGCCGGGGCCGAGGCGCATGCTGACGTGTTGCAGCCCAGCCCTGCACTGCTTGCCATTGGCGGCGATCTGGCCATGCTGCCGACGCGCCTCGCTGCCTCCCCATGGCACTCACCCATCCCCCGCCCCGCGGCCCCCCACCCCCCCCCGCAGCTGGGCCTGGAGCTGACCCTGGTCAGCCGCGCCCTCACCTACGACTCCTTCCAGGACGCCCTGGACGACCTGTCCTCCCTGTACAGCGGCGCCGCCAGCCTGGCCACGCTGCCGCTCAAGGCGGCGGACGCGCTGCAGGGGCGCGCCTCGGGCGCGGGGCAGCAGCAGCAGCAGCAGCCGGCGGGCAAGAGCGAGGCATGAGGGGGCGTAGCATGCATGCGGGCCGGCTGGAAGGTGCGGAAGGTGCGGCCCAGGTCGCACGGCCAGGCGATCCGCGTGCCCCCAGCGCATGCCTGTTTGATTCGGTGAACCGTCTTTGCATGTCCATGCCCCCCCCCCCCCCCCCCAACAAAAACACACCCACACCCGCCCCACCTCCTTTGCACCCCACGGCCCCACGCATGTCCCTGCAAATGTTGCTGATCTCACAACCGTGTGCCATTTCATCTGTGCTGTAGCTTCTGTTCGATCTCTTTTTGTGCGCCCGATGTCTGCATGCAAGGCCCCGCCTGCTGACTGCATTCAGCCGTTGCCATGCTGCCTGATAGTTTGTGGGCACAGGGGCATTCATGTTGGCTGCTGTTGTGCCCAAGCCTGTGGCTTCTTTGCGAGATTCTCAGGTCCAAAACTTTGATTGATGAGCAATGAAATCAAATCATTCATTCAATGAAATGGCAGGGGGACAAGTGTGTCGAGCAGGACGCAGGCATGCCAGGGCAGCTCAGTGCCGGCCAGGCAGGGGCATGGTGCCGGGCAGGGCAGGGCAGGCCGTGCTGCCTTTCGGCCCTGCCTACCGCTGCCGGATGCGCTCCAGCAGCTGCTCCATCGCCCCCTCGAGCTTGGGCAGCATGCTGCTCACGGCCGCCCTGGCCGCCTGCCGCTGCGCCTCGGTGGGCGCGGGCCCACCAGCGCCCTCGGTGGGCGCTGGGCTGTCGGCCTGCACCTCCAGCTCCATCTCGTCCAGCTCATCCGCCGCCGCATGGGGCACCCTGCGCGGGGGCGCCAGGGGCCAGCATCGGCGGGCTGTTGGAGGGTGTGGCGACACTTGCTGGGCAGAGAGCGCTTGCGGCCCACCAGGACCCGCAGCAGGGCCACGGCAGCGGCAACGCCGGCGAACCTTCTTGCGCCTTAAGCTGGGCCCTGCCGGCGAGCGCCTTTGGCTGGGCTTCCTTCTTCTTCCCCTCTCAGAGCCACTTTCTCTGCAAGGAAACTTCCCCCTTTTCAATCCCAACAACCAATACAGATCGCCCCCCCCACCCCCCCCACCCCCCCCGGCCTCACTTCGCGGTGCCGGTGACCACCGCGCCCGCCAGCTCTGCCCGCCACTTGAACTCCACCGCCAGCTCAAAGCCGGCGCGCTTCTTGCCCCGCACAAACCACTGGTGCGCCTCGCCGCTGCGTGACGGGGGCAGCATGAAGGTGGGAGGCGCGGCAGCGGTGCTTGAGTGCGCGATGTGGTGGCAGCGCACCTCTGCTTGCGGAGCAGCATGCCCACGACACCAGGTGCTCGCCAGCCCTTGCAGCAGCACGCGCGACAGAGGGCGTCGCCTCACCGTCGCCCTTGCTGCCACACTCCCCCATCTGCACGACAGTCACAAGCAGGCTCTTGCCCCTGCAGCCCAATTTGGCAGGGCCCCCCTTCCTGGGCTACCCACCTGCAGGATGTGACCTCCACAACCGCCACCTGCGCGCCCTGGTGGCTGTGGGCCACCGCCGCCAGCAGCTCCCCCAGCTGCTCCTGCACCCAGCCCAGCTTCACGGGCCGCTCCTCCCACGTGCCCGCCGCGTTCCACGCACTCGCGCCGCTCGCTGTGTGCTGCAGCTGCGCCGCAGCTGCCGCCTCCTCCTCGCTCAGCTTCTGCAGCAAGGGGTTTCGCAGGATTGGTGGGTGCTGGTGAGCTGGACCTGGAATGGGGAATCAAACGGCTCCTGGAGCACGCAGGCTCGGCAGAGAGAGTGCGCCTTGCGCGCCGGACAGCAGGCCACCAGCATGCCTGCACTCACCTTGGGCTCAGGCGGCGGAGCCTCCGCGGCAGCGTTGGCAGCCCAGTAGCTGTACGACAGGTCGGCCTGCAGGGGCCAGCTGTTGAAGGATGTTGCATGCGCCTCCTCCCTGGGCCTTCCGGCAGCGGCAGCGGCGGCGGGAACAGCCCAGCAGCAGCGAGCTCCGCACCTTGCTGGTCGCCTGTTCGTGCAGCTTGGATCCCTCCATTGCTGCGGCTGGTGAAGACAAGCGCCAACCGCACAGAGCTTGCAGTCGGGGGAGGAGGGGGGTGGGCGCGGGAGACAAAGAGAGCAGGCGGCTGCAAAAACAACACGGCGGGGATGAGATGGGCCTTTTGGTGCTATCGCGCAGCAGCTTCTCGAGCTTTGAGCTGCGGCCGCTGGCGGCTGGCGGGAGCGCTGCCCGCAGCATGACCAGCTGAGAGAGGCTGTCCGCCCCGCCTCTGCCGCAAACAGCAGCTTTCCAATGCTTGGATTGGCAGCAGCAGATGAGCATCCAATTGGACGTGGCGGGTACCTTTCTGTGCCCTTGGCAGCTGATATCGACTCAGGCCGAGCAGCGTGCATGATTTTCCGGCACCACGCAGCCCCATTGCTGCTTTTAGTTCCAGACCCTCTGGCGGGATAGGTTCATCATGAATTGCAGCGGCGGGTATCACCGGCAGGTGACGTGGAGGTGCATGCAGGTGGTCTGCTCACGCAGAATGGTCACGCACTGAGCTGGCCGCACCCGAAGCAACTTGAGGGCGAGCAGGGGGCAGAACAGAAACAGGCACTAGCTTCGTGACCAGTTTTCAAAAGACCAAGCATGATTTGACACGAAGGGAGAGGCACCACTAGCTTTGGGCAGGCAGCCGCCGACGATTAACTCCAGGCGGGGTTTGTATGAGGGCCACTGAGCAGGAACGGCGGCACAGCCTGCGTCACTTGGCTGCTTTGCAACGCTCTGCGGCGCTTGTGCATCCATGCGATCGTAAGTTTGCCCGATTTTAGGCTGGTTTTGCGGCGGGGCGGTGCGGCTGGACGCCCCAGTCTTGGACTGTCTGGTACAACATTCTCAGCGGGCCGGCCCGATCCCCCATAACTTTTCGGTTTAATTGAATCGACTCTCGCTCCTGTGGTACGATCTTTGGGCAGCTTCTGTGGGGGGCGCAGCACGGCAAGTCATGCGGCCGCTGCGTGCCCGCCCAACTGCGTAGTCCTGCTCCAGCACCCTGACCGTCCCGTTTACGACCCCCAATTCACACTGGGCAGCTGCAAAGGCATCCCGGTCGCCAGAACCAGCCCAGAAGCACCCTCAGCTTCTTTTCGTGGAGAGGGATGGCGTGCCCCAGGGCGTCCAAGTAGAGCGCTTTAGGACTTGGCTCCATGCCGCACTCCCGGTGCCGCGCCGGGCGGCGAACTCCAAGCGGCCTGACCGCCCTTCTGGCCCGTGCTCTGGTGGCCTGTCTCCTGGTGAGCTGGGCCGCTGCAGGGCGACTTGTAGCGCGCTTTCATGCGCCTTTCTACCCCTGCAAGCTGGCTGGAGCATGGGGGGAGCCGCCGCCGAGGGGCCTAGTTGCCGCGCCGCCTTCCCTTGCAGCTCCGAGCCGCCCAGGCGCAGTCCGACAGCCCCGTCATCCCCGGAGAAGTGTTTGTGGTTTTTCGCCCCCGTTCGGGTGTTGGCATAGCCAGCGTCTCAGCGCTCAATCCAGCCACGGCCACGCCAGTGGCCGGGGGATCCAGTTACGCAGCAGTGGTACCGTTGAAGGATGGCGAGACTGTGGCGTCTGGCGTCGCACGGCTCAGCAGTGTGGCTGGTGCGCCTGCTGTGCCTTTTCTCCTTGTTGAGGCCTCTGCCAACCATGTGCAGTGTGGGGGGCCAGCTTGGTCCGCCGGCGCTGCCGCTTCGGCATGGCAGCTGCAAACAGAGCGGTCCTTGCCCGCACCGCTGTGGCATTCCGCCTGCGCTTCTGTGCTTGCCTTGCTGCCGCACCAACGCATCCTGCCCGTTCCCCTCGTCGTTTGCCCCCCATACAGGCGTGAGCACCGCGGTGCCCCAGGTCTGGGTGAAGGCTGTGGGCATTGCCAGCACCTCGCTGGACACGGGAAGCACCGAGATCGACACCGGGGGCGACCCGACGGCGCCTCTGTTCTACTGGCCCTACACGGAGCCCCAAATGGGCGACCATGGCTGGGCCTTTGAGCGCACCAGCGCGGGCTATGCCTGGGGGGGGGGCTTCACCGGAGGCACCGACCCAGCCGTCCGCATCTGCCTTATAGGTGCGAAGCGGCGCTGGGGCTGGCTTGCATCGCTGCCGCGCGGGGTGCAGGGTCTTGCTTGTCTCCCCTCCTGTTGTTGCTGCCGGTATGCTGCCGTGTGCCCAGCTGGTTTTCCATGCATGCCTCCCGTCCCGCAGACTCTGGGGTTGACATCAAGCATCCGGAGCTTGTCGGCACGGTTAAGGCTGGCCAGTCCTTCATCAACGGCGAGGGGAGGTCTGGCCTGGACGCCATCACGGATGAAAATGGGCACGGCACGGCCATGGCGGGCGTGATTGCGTCGTTGCGCAACGGGAAGGGCATCGCTGGCATGATGTATGGAGGGGTGAGCGGCATCGCACGGTGGGAGGCGCAATCCCTGAGGGGGAGCATTGACACGACTGCCAGCGTGGTGTGCCCTTCCTGGTGAACAGGCGCAGGAGCAGCAGAAGCCGTTTGTTCAGACTTTGGCAAGACTGAGGCATCTCACCCCCCCCGCCCTACAGGTCAACCTGTATGCCTGCAAGTTCATGGGTGCCGATGGCAGGGGCAAGACGGGCGATGCATACCTCTGCCTGGACTGGTGCAAGAAGCAGGGCGCCAGGGTGTCAGGTGCGCCGCCAGCCCGCGCTGATGGCGCCCGGGCGCGAGCCATGCCTGCCAGCGCTGCCAGCTTGTGTGCCCAATCTCGGTGATTTGCACCTGTTCGAGGCCCCTGAGCCGTTGCGCACACCTGGCCCACCCACTGCTGCAGTGAATGCCTGGGGCGCCAACATCGGCGCCGCCAAGTACGACCTCAGCCTGCCCCTGCTGGACCCCAACCGCGCCTTTGCCCTCATCGCCAGCCTGCTGAACACCGGCGACGACAACCACCTGTTCATCGCGGCCGCCGGCAACGACCAGCAGCGCCTGGTGCCGCCCGGCCTGCTCGACACGCTGCTGGGCACCAACCCTTACAACTTCCTGCCGGCGCAGCTTAATGTGGACAACATCCTGGTGGTGGGAGCCTCAGGTGTGTGTGTGGGGGCGGGGGGGTGGGGGGGGGGGGTACGCTGTGGTCGAGGAGTGCGAGGGCGTAACGCCCATGGGTGCTGCACCGCTGCCCCTGCCTTTGCGGCCCTGCCGGCTGCTGCCCGCCTGCCCAGCTTAACTCTCACTGCCAGCTGCCTCTGCCTGGCTCCCGGCTGCACTCTGCAGACCAGAATGACGGGATGTGGGACTCGTCAGACGAGCCCCCCGTGGACGCTAGTAGCGCGGACGTTGGGTCCAACTATGGCTCCTCCTATGTGCGGCTGGCGGCCCCGGGCTGCCAAGTGCTGTCTGTCAAGATGCGCACTCCAGCCGAGGTTGCGGCGGGCAAACGTGAGGCACCAGGCACATGTTGGTCGCGAGTTTGTGTGCCTGCATGCCGCGGCGACCAATGTGAACCACCCAGCCTGAACAGCTGAGCGCGCGCCTTGCAGTCGCGGCTTGCTGCAGCTTGGATGGGGCTCAGCTCTCTCTTTACGCAGCTGGCATTCCCGCAAAATCGGCTCCCCAAGCTTCAGCTCTTGCCTCGCAAATCTGCGCCTGCAACGCGGAACGCCGACCCGCTCCCCGGACCACCCACCCCTCCCGCCTGCAGCCCCCCAGTACCAGGAGGTCAGCGGCACCTCGATTGCGGCAGCGCTGGTGGGCGGCGCGGCGGGCCTCATCTGGGCCGGCGACGCCCTGGCCGCCACCACCCAGATGAGCTCGCTGCGCGACGCGCTGCTCGAGGGCGCTGACCGTGTGCCCGCGCTGCAGCAGAGCATCGGCAATGGGCAGACGCTGGTGGAGCAGGGGCGGCGGCTGGACGTGTACAACTCCCTGGCCTGGTACTTTGGCCTGGAGCAGCTGCCGGAGGAGCTGCAGGGCAAGCGGCCCTCCGACTTTGGTGGCCTGCGCTCGCCCAGCCCACTGCCATCACCCAGGCCGCCACCGCCCACCAAGCGCCCGCCGCCTTCGCCGCCACCGCCGCGCCCGCGGCCCTCGCCTAAGCCGAGGCCACCGGTGCGCTCAACTCGCTGGCAGCAAGTGTTGCAGTTGTGATGGAAAACGTCCGAGCTTGTGCCAACAGCCTCCCCTGACATTGCAGCATCGGCTGAAGAACAAGAGTTCAGCATGAACCCACCCACCCTGATGCTGATGCTCCGCTCCCTCTCTACCTCTCTCCCTTTGCTGCAGCCGCCAACCAAGCGGCCGCCGCCCCGCAAGTCGCCGCCGCCTTCCTCCTGTGAGTTGCCCCACCGGGCCTTGGGCTGTGGCATGGCATGTGCGCCTGGCATGCCACTGCATTGCAAGCCCAGCATGGTCGTCCCTCCCCCCCTTCCTGCACGAGTAACCAACTGCTCACATCGTGCATGCACATCGCTCCCCCCTCCTGCCATCCGCTGCAGGTGGCTTTGCACAGTTTTTTGACGGCAAGAAGTGCCAGGCCTGCTCCAAGTACAAGTCAAACTGCCAGGAGTGCGACGCCCTGAGGTGCACCAAGACCTGCAGCGGCAGCGGGCCCTGCAAGCCCCGCATCCCGCCGCCGGTGGCGCGCCCCAAGCGCACGCTATGACTGCCCTTGCCTCCGGCCCTCCCTTGTACCTGAGCCAGCCCCTTGCCCGGCTCCGCCGCCCTTGCCAGCCCTGCTGGGCGATGCCGCCCAGCCTGTAGATCCTCCCCCAGTTGCACCCATCCTCCCTCAGCCCCCGCTGCCTGCCTACGCTGCAGCCTCGCAGCATGCTTGTGCTCTCAACATCCCAACTCGCTTTTCTACGTCGCTGAACGCACGACCCCCCCACACGTTTTTCCCGGCACTGACCCCTTCAAAGCACCCATCACGTAGCTCCTACGCTCCACTCCTCCTCCCTCTCCTCCTGCTGCTCCTTCTTCGCTCCCTCGCTTTTCCACTCCCTCTCCCTCAATGAATTCATTTACTGCCCTAATCTACCCCTCCTCTTTCAGTTGTGCACACGTTGCCCGCGCCCTTGGCAGCAACCCACGCACCCTACAGCCAGCCGTGATTGATATAGGTCAATCCGAGGCGTCCAGACGCCAAATTCACGCCCATGTAACAGCTCTTTTTCTTGGAGGTGCTGGAGAACTAACCGGCCCGCTTCGACAGGCATCCTGAGAACGCCGCTGCATGCCGCGCCATGCGTGCCGCCAACGGTGTTGCATCTGACTGATATCGAACGGCGCCCCGCGCTGTTTGTCAGGCCTTTTCTGCTGTTATGGCGGACTCCAAGGAGGCGGTGAAGGTGCGCAGAGGGGCGCAGGCGCCAGGCTGCGACTGCCCCGCCACCTCCCCAACCGACAGACCCTCCGCCCGCTGCAGGTGATAGTTAGATGCAGGCCCTTCAACGATCAGGAGCGACGGGACGGGCGAGGCGTGGCGGTGGAGGTGGACAGCCGCGAGCGCCAGGTCTCGGTAAGTGGGGCTTGGCTTGCTCATTGTTGAGGCCCCTGTGCCTCACACTGTGTCGTTGAGATAGAATTGAATGCCGCCCCGCAGGTGCGGAGCGCCTCCGAGGGCGCCAAGGCCTTCGCCTTCGACCAGGTGCCCTGCCGCCACTCGCTCGCCCACAGCTGCAGGGCTTGATTGTGTGGTTCATGGGGCCGTCGCAGTTGCTCGCTGACCTTATTAAGCTGGCCCTCAGATCTGTGGTTTGGAGGCTACCCTGCAGGTCTTTGGCCCCGACTCTAGGCAGGAGGATGTGTACGATGTGGCATGCGCGCCGCTGGTGGAAGCGGCGCTGCAGGGCTTCAACGCCACCGTCTTTGCATACGGCCAGGTGGGTGCTTGCTTGCTTGGCAGTAAGCGCTGTTTGCAGGTGTTGGGTGCTGCATTCACAGCCCTGATGCTGCTGTCCTGCTCCCAATGCACCTCTGCAGACAGGCTGCGGCAAGACGTTTACCATGGAAGGGAGGGACGAGCCAGCAGAGCTGCGGGGCATCATCCCCCGCGCCTTTGACCACATCTTCCGAGAGATCCAAAAAGGTGGGCGGCAGCGGGCGCTGCAGCGGCGTGTCGGTGCTGGACGCCTGCTGTGAGCCTGCCGTGCACTGCGCTCGGCTCGCTGTGGTTAAAAGGACGGATCGGCTTGCCTGCCACACCTGTCGCCTCTGCAGGTGCGGGGAGCCGCGAGTTTCTGGTGCGCGTGTCACACCTGGAGGTGAGTGCGCATGTGGGAAGACAGAGGTGCACGCGGCGTGCGAGCTACCACCCCTCTTCCTGCCTCATCTTGCACGCGCCGCCGCGCCTCCAGCACGCCACAACCTTGTGCTTGCCTGCCCTGCCTCCCTGCCCCGCCCCCAGCTGTACAACGAGGAGGTGCGGGACCTGCTGAGCCGGGACGCGCGCGAGCGGCTGGAGCTGCGCGAGTCGCCGGAGCGCGGCGTGCACGTGCGCGGCCTCAAGGAGTTTGTGGTGAAGAGCGCGCAGGAGATGCGGGGGGTGCTCGAGGTGGGTGGGCTCCCTGGCGGGCTTGGAAAGCAGCATGCATGTCTGGTTTGTGGGTGCTGGGCTGTGGGCTGGGTGCAGAGTGTTTGCATGGACCAGCCTCTGATCTATCCCCGCACGGTGCTGGCCGAGCCTCCAACAATGCTGCTTATGCACCTGTTCTGGCTGCCGCCCCATTGCTCGCCTGCCCTGCCCGCCAGGTGGGCGCCAAGAACCGCACCGTCGGGGCCACCCTGATGAATCAGGACTCCTCGCGCTCCCACTCCATCTTCACCATCATCATTGAAACGGTGGACAAGCCGGGCAGCGGGGCCGACAGCGGCGGAGCCCTCGGCGGAGCCGCCACTCCTCCTGGCGGCCGCCCGGGCAGCGCTAGCCCTGCCAAGGCGGGCGGTAGCGGCGGCGGCATCCGTGTGGGCAAGCTCAACCTGGTGGACCTGGCTGGTAAGCTGCTGCTCTTTTTAACGCCTGCGCTCTGCCTGCTTATGCCTGCCTGCGGACAGTGTGGGGGCAAGGCCAACCTACTGCATGAGGCTGCGGGCACAGTGGTGGCCTGCAATGGGTCCAAGCCGGGTTCACTCCTTTTTCGACCCTGTGCAGGCAGCGAGCGGCAGGCCAAGACTGGCGCCACTGGCGAGCGGCTCAAGGAGGCCAGCAAGATCAACCTTAGCCTGTCGGCGCTGGGCAATGTCATCTCTGCGCTGACCAGCGAGGGGGGCACAGGGGCACATGTGCCTTACCGCGACTCCAAGCTCACGAGGCTGCTGCAGGTGGGGACTGTGCACCCCTTGCCCGCCCCTGAGGAGGCCTGAGGAGGACTGCAGGCCAGCTGCGGAGGGGGCAGCAACAAAAGTGCAGGGCGTGCAGGCCGCCCTAGCCTTGCCAGGGAGGCGGAGCACATGCATGTTCTGTGCCAACGCTCTCATCTCCTCGCTCGAGCTGCCAGCAGCTCAGCAGCTCAACTTGAAGTTGGCTGGTGTCCGCAACCCCACTGCAGGACAGCCTGGGCGGCAGTGCAAAGACGGTCATGGTTGCCAACGTGGGCCCGGCAGGTGGGCAGTGCCCAGGGAGGCCAGCCTGCAAAGGGGCGTGTGGCTCGCTGAGTTCGCAGACTCCGGTGTCGGCACTTGTGCAACACATGCTGTGCAGCTTGAGGCAAAGCCTCCTACACAACCCCCTTGCACCTTGTCACCACGCCTGGGCCCCCGCTCCCCCTGCAGACTACAACTATGAGGAGACGCTGAGCACGCTGCGCTATGCCTCGCGCGCTAAGTTCATCAAGAACAAGCCGAAGATCAACGAGGACCCCAAGGTGCGGCATGCCGGGCGGGGGTGCTTGCCGGCCCATGCGCACCCGACAGGGCACAGCGAGAGCGCCGCAGTGTGTGCATGGGAGGCGGGTAGTCGTGCGCGCAGAGCCTCGTGTGAGCCACAGCGTTTGATGATGGCTGCCAGGCCTGAGCCCCCTGCCTTGTCTCCACACTGCAGGATGCCATGCTGCGGGAGTTCCAGGCAGAGATTGCCCGCCTCAAAACACAGCTGGCGGAGCGGCAGCAGGCGCGTGCAGCAAGCGCAGGCGGCAGTCCTGAGAAGCAGGCAATGCAGGCTGCAGCAGCAGCGGCCTCTGCGGGGGGGACGGCCGGCGCGGGGAATGACAGCGGCACTGTGGACGCGCACGCGGCTGCCATCCGGAAGTCCATGCGAGCGGAACTGCAGCGACAGATGCGGAAAGCGGTCAGCCTGGAGGCTCTGGCAAAGGCGCGGCAGGCCATAGAGCAGCAGGCCAGGTACGGCGGGGCGGCAGCAGGCCAGGTACGGCGGGGCGGCAGCACGCCAGCCAGATCGCCGAGCTTTGCTGGTTTTTTCTTGCCTGCCTGCACCCCAATTTCGCGCTTAAATGCGCGCTGCACGTCCCGTGTTCCCGCTCCACGTGGCCTTGCAGGCAGCGCCTGGAGGCAGAGCTGGCCAGCAGGAGCGCCACCCTCGAGGAGCGCCAGCACGCGGAAGCCCTGCTGGCTACGCAGCAGGCGGAGCTGCAGTCGTATGCGGCAGAGGTGGAGCGGGAGGAGAGGGAGAGGCTGGCGCTGGAGCAGCGCATCCGGGCCATGGAGGGCAAGGCAAGCGCAAGGGGGGTGCGGGCCACGGCAGGGCGGATTGAGCAGCAGTAGGGTTGCAGCTTCCATGTGCCCACCACTTTGAGACCGCTGCTCCTGCGCAAATCTGGTCCAGCCCAAGAGGGTGTGCGTGGGTGGTCCTGTCGACCATTCACATATTTTCCTTTTGCTTCACATGCAGGTTCTGCGTGGCGGTGAGAATCTGCTTGAAAAGGTGCAGGTTTTGGAGGAGGCAGCGCAACGGGGGGCTGAGGCGTTGGCGGCGCAGCAGGCAGCGCGGCAGGCTGCAGAGGCCCGCATTGCGCAGCTTGAAGCGGCTACCAGCGAAGCGGTGGGGCGCTACAGCACTGTGCAGGTCAGAAGTGCAGGATGCCCAGGAGTGAAGCTGGCTTGAGCAGCAGCTTGCGCGAATGATCGATGGCCTCCTTTGCATGCCCGCCTCGCTTATGTATATTGCATCTTCCATATTTCAAGGCAGCCACTTCTGTACCGCTGTCTGTTTGCAGGAAGAGGTGGCCGGCAAGCGCGCCAAGCTGCAACGCCTCAGCGCTGCCGTCGCGCTGGCGCAGCAGGAGCGCGCCTCCCTGGCAGCGCAGTACCAGTCGGAGCGGGAGCGGCTGCTGGTAGAGATCCGGCGGCTGGGCGCGCAGATGAAGCAGAAGGCGGGTTGCCCAGGGCATGCTGCTGCCGGCCGTCCTGGGCTGCAACTGGTGCCCCTGCACCCACCCCCATGGCGCCCCTGATGCCCCCCTT
Source organism: Auxenochlorella pyrenoidosa (assembly GCA_001430745.1). NCBI lineage: Eukaryota > Viridiplantae > Chlorophyta > Trebouxiophyceae > Chlorellales > Chlorellaceae > Auxenochlorella > Auxenochlorella pyrenoidosa. The sequence continues at coordinate 268,804 of KQ481967.1, forward strand.
GTTTTGTTCACAGGCCGTCAGCCGGCTGTGTGCCCCCATTCCCTTGCAGGACCTCATCATCGGCGCCTACATCCCCCCCGAGTACCAGGAGCTCATCATGTCGCGCTGCCGCTGGGAGGAAGGGGCGCAGCGCTGGGCGGTGGACCACCTGGAGTGGGCGGGCAACCTGGTCAGGTGGGGGCGGCAGGGGGGCGCCTGCCATGCGGGTCGCTGTTGTTGCGGTTGTCAGGACGAGATGGCCCGGGTGGGGGGGTGGAGGGATTGGAGGCGCAGGCAGGTAGGGGTGACTAGGCGCTGCACATCGGCCGCGCAGAGTTACGAGGCCAGCCCGCTTGAACGCAGGGCACGGCGGGAGGCGAGTCTCAGCGGCAGCGAGGCTTCGTCGGGCGGCAGCGGACCCAGCAGCGCACGCAGCGCAGGCGGCAGCACCAGCTTTGGCGACGCAGACGGCACTGCCCTGGGCCTGCCAGGGGGCGGCGACAGCGACACTGGGAAAGGCCTGGGCGTGCTGCACGGCAGCTCCGACCGGCTCTCTGATGTGTACTTCTCGTACGCTGGCTGCTCTCCGGGGCCGAGCTCGCCAAGCAAGCGCCCTGGCAGTGGCCTGCCAGGCAGCCCGCTGGCAGGCGGGCGTCCACGCACGGCGGCGCTGGCAGCGCGGCAGTCCCTGCAGCGCCCCATCAGCGCACTTGGCAGGGCATGGGGATGATTTGCGGTGGGCCGCGGGCAGTACTGGAGTAAGTGCATTGGCGTTCGCACAGTCAACAGAGGTTAACGGCATCTTGTAAGGCACAACAGGAGCCTAGCAACACACAGTCAGCAATCTCAGTGCAGGAGAGATGAGATCAAGAGGCCAGCCAAGAGTCTCCTGCTTTCTTCCCGAAGCAGCCTCCTATCACACTCATCTCGCAGCTCCTGTTCAATTGTTTGCACTGCTTGGTCGCAGCCCAACTCACGAGCAGTATTTCGAAGCACCAAACGCCAAGCGCCGGGGATTCGAGGAGGCACCCACTTGCTGGCGCCAGCAGCGAGCAAGCAAGCGCAAAGCATGCACAGAGAGGCCAAAACCAAGCGCAAGTAGGTTGGAAGGGCGCGAGGTTGTTGTTTGCGCTGCTGCGCTTCCCGCAACCAGTGGCGCCCAAAGGCGGTGTCCCGCAAAACCACAGCTGCCTCGGTGTTGCCCCACCAGGGCGGGCGCTTCCGCTTTCCCCGCAGGCGCGACAAGGCCCCCAGCGGTGACGGGTGCAGCCCCAAACGGCCTGCAGGGGCCTACCTGCTCTTCCTGCAGGACTTTCGCCGCGGCTTCCTGCAGGTGAGTGGGCGTCGTTGTCCGCAAGGCAGGCGCACACGCGGCTGGCGCCCAGCACTTCCTCCATACTCCTCTCAGGCTAATGCCCAAACGTACGTCGCACCCGCACCTCCTGCCCTCACAGGCCCGCCCTGGTGTCACCGTGACCGCAAGGGAGGTTGCCAGCGCGGCAGGGGCGGCCTGGCGAGCAATCGATCCGCAGATGAAGGGCGAGTACGAGGCGCGCAGCGCTGCTGAGAAGGCGAGCAGGCACCTGTGGGCGTTTGCCTACCTGTGTGCGCTACCAGTCTCGTGCCGTAGCCAGCCTGCGACCCTGCGTCTGATCTTGGCAGCATTCTCAGTCTGACTTCGTTCGTTCTCAAGGGTGCCCTGCAGGCCAAGTATGCATGCGCTAAGTTGGAGCGCGCGGCGGGTGTGCCAGCTGGCGGAGCTGCCTCTCACCCATCCAACGGTGTGCCAGGCCGTCCAGCAGAGCCAGAGGTGGCTGCATCACATCGCGATGCTGCATCGGCGCGTCCTGTCGTGCAGCAGGCGATGCAGGCGGCTGGTCATGCTGGCGGGGGGACGCGAGAAGCAGACGAGGCGCAGCAGGGTGCTCGGAACAATGAGGAGCAGGCTGCAGCGCCAGGGACATGCTTGGCACGGCCACACACCCCAGCTGCAGAGCATCCGGCCAACGAGGCTGAGCTCGTGTCAAGGCTGGTGGAAGCACCGCCTGGCCGCTCCACAGTGCAGCCCGCCGGAGTGCAGCATTCCCCAGCACGGCTGCCCGACCAAAGGCATGCATCGCAGAGCAACAGCGGTGCCAGTGGAGCTGCAGCGGCAGTGGAACGGGCAGCAGCTGAGAGACTCGAGGCGGCAGCGACCCAGCGGTCTGCGCCACAGGCTGCGCTGCATGCAGGGGGGGCGCCTGATGAGTCTGGAGGGCCCTCAGGCTTCTCCCTGTTTGTCCAAGAGACCCGATCAGTATACGAGGCAAGATGGGAGGAGTACACATCCTTGCGCTGTAAAGGTTGGGCTGCCATTGCTTGTGTAGCAGGTCAGCCTGCATGCTGCAGCACGGACGCATGAACAGAAAACGCGCGCTTGCGCTTTGCAATTTGCTGGCAGCCTGTCCTGTCCTGCTTGTTGAGATCTCACAGCCCTGCCTGCCCTGCAGGTCATGTTTTGGTGCGGCCCTGCCTCTTTGCCAGAGGCAGTGCTCGCGGCAGCCCAGGTGTGGCAGTCTCTTGCCGGCTGGCAACGCCTGGAGTTTGCGAGCCGCCAGGCACAGGTTTGTTGCTTTGCAAGGGCGGGCATTGCCTTGAGTGCCCGCAATGTCTGTCCCCTCCAGCACAGAGGGGCTGTGCTGTCTTGCCAGCTAGTCAAATTCAACGTTGCGTGAAATCGCGTCGTCGCTTCACTTCTTCGACTGCTCACCGCTCCTGTGAGCCGTCCTGTCTGCACCCATGATCAACCCTGCAGGTGCAGGCGAGCAGCCCTGCGCTGGGCATGCACACCCTCATCCCGGGCCTTGAGCAGAAGATGGTGCACATGGCAGCGGCGGCAATGTGCGGCCCTGCTGCCAATGCTGCTGACTGGTCGATGCATGCCCAGCCGGAGCAGCTGTTGGAGCAGCTGCTGGCCTCAGATGTGGGGCCGCCCCGCCCGGCCGCCGTGTCGCCTGCCCTTCAGCGGGCAGCCGAGGTGGCAGCTCAGATGGCCTGTGCCAGGGAGATGCGCGCTGCGCCGCCGGAGGGTCAGGCGCTGATGATCGCAACTGCCCAGGCCGTGGTGGGTGCGGCTGCGCATGCGGCGGTGGGGATGCGCAGGGCCGAGGCGGCGCCGATGGCGGCAGCCAGCCCGATGCAGCCAGAGCGGCCCGCCGGTGTCCCGCCCACCAGTGCCGCCCAGCACGGGTGGCCTTCTTTGGACCTCCGACCCTCAGCAGTTGCCAGCCCCTGCAGCAGCGCCTTCCTCTCTCTGCCGGGCCTGCTGCCCTTCATCTAGGCAGCTTCGCCTCCAGCGCTTGATGCACAGCATCACTCATGCCCCACGCTAAACCGACCTCCCCTGATCTGTCATTCTTCCTACCTGTGTTGCATCCTTGGACTCCTGATCTCTTGAGCGCCATGGTCACCCATACCTCGATCTCCTGAGAAGTCATCCCGACTCCTGACAACAACTCCTGTTCAGCCCCTGCCCCGAGCGGGGGTGCCTGCCCACCCATGCCAGGGCCTGCCTCCACAGCGCCCTGCAGAGTTCCTTGCCCAATTCCTTGTCCACTCAAACTCAAACACCAGGTGCCAGTGGCAAGCATTCATGGGGGCGTGCCGGCAAGTGGACCAATGGCAAGGTGGAGGTGGAGCCGCCACCATGCGCACCTTGCTTGCTCACGTCTTTCACAAGCAGCACTGCCACCGGATGACTGAGATGTGCTCTTACTTACGAATGGTTGTGCTGCTCGATGCCTGGTGGGCGCAAGGTGTGGGCACAGCATGTGTCAGCAGCGAGGCGGCAAAGCAGAGGCAGGCGGGTGCATGGTCAGGCGAGGAGGATCGGGGTGGCACCGCCTGTGAAAGAAGTTGAAAAGTATTTGCAATGCGGAGAAAAGTAGAAAGGAGGAAAGGGGGTACGAGGGGGCACAAGCGTGCACGGGGACGAGCGCAAGATTTATTTTCACGTCTTGCTCAACAGCAGAAATCCAGCAAAATTGCAGGCTGGAGAGGAGAAAACAGCAGCTGTCTAGATTATGGCAGAAGTGCCGCACGGGTCCACATGTGTGATTGCAGAATAAAAGGGGCAAGAGGGAGGGCATCGGAACGCTGCTGGCCTCCACAGCAGGCGGGCAGGGCAGCAGCAGCTGACAAAACAAATCCTCCTTCGCATGGCTGCTGCGGCTGCGCAGCAGCGCAGCTCAGGTGGGCTGGCGGGCTGCACCCCCCGACAGCTGCAGGCAGCCTCGAGGGCTGCATGCCGAGCAGTTCAGCCTGAACAGGGTGCAGCTGCGGCACCTGGAGCCGTCGAAAAAGTAGCCGGCCCCGCCTGCGCAGGGTGGGATGGTGCGCGGGGCCAGCGGGGCGTGGGCAGCACGCATGGGAGAGGGGGCACCAAGGCATCAAGGCAGACAGCGGAACAGGCAGCCAGCGGCCAGGCAGCACGCTTCACCAGTGGGCGCGGGTGGGCTGGCATGAGGGGTGGGGTTTCGACTTGGTGGGCTCAGCCTCTGCGGTGCTGAAGCAAGCAAGCAAGCAAGAAAGCGAGCGGGTGCAGCCTACTCACATGCAGGCTTTGGCAGCGCCGCCCCCCCATACATGGCCCTGGGCAGCTTCTTGCGCGGGGGCGGCGGCCGCTGCTTGACCGTCGACGCCGGCCGACGCTTTGGC